>MJMS01000149.1:0-11550 GCA_002018275.1 Huntiella bhutanensis
ACGCTGCTCATCTTAAAGTGGGGCAGCATCGGCCTCGCCTACCCCCTCTTTTATGTATTCCTCCCAGAGTACTTGAAGCTTCGTGGCGCCGAACAGGAACTGTCGCCATCCCAGGTGTGGACGAACTATGCCATCACCAACTCGGCGGCGTTCCCCGGTCCTCTTCTAGCCGGTTACCTTTGTAACCTCCGCTTTCTCGGCCGCCGTTACACCATGGCGCTGTCCGCCGCTTTCTCGTGCTTGTTCCTCCTGGGTTACATCTTCCTAGTGAACAACAGCACTACTGAGACTGTGTTTGCCTGCCTTACTGGATTTGCCATCAACATGTACTACGCCGTGTTGTTCGCTTACACTCCCGAGGTCCTTCCTTCTGCCCATCGGGCTACTGGTAACGGTATCGTTGTTGGGCTGAACCGGATCATGGGTGTTGTTTCCAGTTTGATTGCCGCCGCTGGTGTTGGTAGTCTGTCGGCCCCCCTTTACGTGTGCGCGAGTCTGTTTGGCGGGCTGGTTGTCTTATCCTGCTTGTTGCCGTTTGAACCTTGTGGTAACCGTAGCTCTTAAGCCAGCCATACCAGGAGAGGGCCAGAGTCTCATGGATAGGTCCCTGGGTCTGTAACGGTCGATGATGACACGATTCACGAGTGATGACAGTTATGACTTGGTTATATGATATCTACATTGGGTGACTGCAAAGGCATGAGGACCACAAAATGGGTCTTTTGCTTGAAGGAATGGGTACTTACAGCTGTTTTGGTGGGCGGGAATCGGGCACAAAGTGTGTTGGTCTTTTGGCTTTGGTTTTCTTTTCAGATAGTGAAGTATTTTTTTGTTCCAAGTTCTCTGTATGATTGTTTTGAATTCGAAAAGCGTGAATGTCGTGTTCTTTGTATCTTTGGAATAATTCGTTGGGGCCCCTTCATGGATTTTTTCATAGTAACCACACAAGCAACATGTAGGGTTACCGGTCCCGAACACCAGAGATATATGACTATATGTAAACCATCACGGAAACCTGAAGACCATGTCCCGAGATAGCCGTAGAGCATGGTTACATGATTCTTATCGCGCAGAACTGGCGAATGAGACCGGACAAAGTTGGAGATGCCATATTCTGCCCCGTTTGATGGATACTAGCTGGCCGCTCTGTTTTTCTTCGCCGGGGGTTATGTGCCCTCAGAGCGACGCTATTGTATATGTAGTCTTTGAAGAAGGACAACAAAAAGTCCAAGCTACCACCTGTTATCGGAGTAGCGGTAAGATGCCGTATCAACCAGCGCAATAAAAACGAGAGCTCATGAACATCTGGTCAAGGAAGAACATGAAAGAACAAGTCCAGGCAGTTACTCGGGTACTGTATGATTGTTTGTACACGGACTAGGTCGAGGTGCGACGTAACTGCAAAGATCTAAGTTCTTAGCTTTCATTAAAAGATAAATCTTTGAATGGCAGTAACGAGCGTAAGCTAAGAAACGGTGTTGACGCCTGACCAAAACAAAATACATAGCCTTTGATCTATCAACATAAATAGATACACTTCAAACCTACTAGCCAGGAGACATCGACAAGATTGTACTCCGGCATCTCAGCGACTCTTCTTCTTGAAATATACATTATCGAATCGTTTGCTCTGCACTCCTAATATCAATCTTGAATCCACATTGTACTCTTCTTCGTTATAGTTATCTTACGCCCGACCTACCTCGAACACAGTCCGCCATTTCTTGACACGCCCCAGAGGCTGCAAGAACCTACGCTCAAACCCGCTGTGCAAGAGTAACCTCGAAACTATCACGACCGCATAACGCCATCTACTTCTGATTCGATAGTGCCCCTCAGAGGTTGACTACGTTCGTCTCATCTAGGCCGTATATTGACTCCACCATGGAAATCTCACCGGATTTGATGGCTACCGCGCGAACAGCTTTAGCCATAATCCTTTGGCACCGAGTCAATCCAGGCGACGTCATAATGAATTGTCGCGATCACGATCATGCATTATCACTACTTGCATCCGAAGAGTTTCGTTGGATGCATGGTGTTGTAGTTGACCCTGCTGATATTTCTCCACTGGACTCCCGTGTCACCGCTATCCAGCATCTCTTTTTCAGGTCACCATACAGACGACGTCCAAGTCGGCCATGTATTGGGGGCCTTACCAATTCGTGGCGATCGTCTCAACACGTCAACATTTCCTCAGTTGAGACAGAAATGTGCGACCCGTTGACGGGTTTTGGTGTCAGATGCCACCATGAAAATGACGCTGCAGTTGAACCGAATACTGCTGAAGAAAGATCCAGAAATCAGAAGCTTGCAGAGGTGCTTCAGTCGGTTAACAATGTGAACTGTTATTCGGTACGTAAAACGGAGACCTTGTCGAACCGGATCGGCTCCTTGGAGGCTCGAACCGGGGCAATGGAAGCGATGCGTTTTGGACAAGCTCAACAATCACCAAGTCTGTCGAGATCGTCTACTATCCTGCCATTCTCGCCGGAAACCCCATTTTCCTTAAACCTGCCCTTCTTTCCGGAATTTCCTAGCTTAGAGACGATGGGCTATTTTGATGGAGAACGCTCCATCGATGCCAATACGAAAGACCGGGTATGTCGTGTTCAGCATGGTGAATTGATATTCACCAGTGTTTATGCTTTTTGTGGACGTATAATCCAGTTTGGTGTTCGGTACGGCTGGCTATTTATTGCCAGCGTGTTTCGTAGATGCTTTCTAGGCGACGCACTTCACTGGTTGGTTTGCAAAGGGGCCCTTTTCAGGGTGTCTATCTGTAATCCCCTCGATCGCGAGAATCTTCAATGGCTATGGAACCCCGGTGAGCGTCTTGATAGATGTACGTTACCATTGATTGTCGAGTGGGGAGTATCCACCCTTGAAGCCAGAGCAATGATGCATCGAGACCATCTAACACTACGCGATATTCACGAGGGGCGGGACTTACACATGGCTGTTTTGGAGAAATGCGGCCTTGCCATCAATGCCATGATAGCTGAGAAAGATGCCGTTTACATGGCCCGAGAGTCACTTGACAAGAGAATTCAAGAAGAGCTTAGGTTCAAGCCATCAGACAACCTCAGATGGGCAACTTTCTTCGACCAGGTTCACGAGGGCACGGAGAGAGTTAAGCAACGCGCAAGAACAGAGTTTGGAGGTTAACGTGAAGACTTTGTTCCTGTATTTAATGGGGTACGTGGGGAGAAGCGTCATCTACGGTCCTGTGGTATGTCCTGATAATATGATTGGAATTGTACAAGGTTGAGTGCCTATAGTATCTCATATAGCTCGTAAAATGAACAAGTTCAAAGAATGTGCAATGTACTTAACGCAGTGATAGGCTGACGCCTCCGAGTAAATAAAGTATATACCATGGTTTTGCTAAACTGCTGTAGACCTGTAACTTCGTCTCTGTTTGCATGCCTCGCCTCCGCTACGCCCGTCGTGAAAGTGTACATGACAGATGGCTTGTATTGTATTCAACAAACGTCTGTCCATCGCAGACTACCGTCTCCAAAGTCTAGCCACTAGTCACAACTACGAGCAGTTGTGAACTAGGCAGGCTCTCTCGGAAAACTGATTATCAAGAGGTCGCCAAACAAACTAGCTACGTGGATTCTAGGAATATTGATTAAGGAGCTGCGTTTATAAAGACGCGCGAATTGATATATCCAATTAATCCTCTGATGATAATATTCTTCTGGCTCAATCTCCCCTCCCTTGATTGTAACAAAATGATGCAAAGTAGCTCGAGACAGATCCGCTACGTCATAGATGTTTAGATTAGTCCCTCCCCTTAGACTCGTCGAGATCGAGTGTCCCCTATGCCACAAATCCAAAACGTTGTTACACAATAACCAATGATCCATCGCTTACTAACGGAAGTTGGCCTTATCGAGACGAATGCGTTTGGCCGGTGGCGGCCCAATGCTAAGAAGATCCAAACGTGGTAATGGAAGCTCTGGCTGTTTAGTTGCTGAGTGAACTATACTAAGTGGTCCTTCTCTCGCAGTATTTTGGAATAACGAACTATAGTCATGTAACACGCCAGGAGCCCCCCCTACGCAGTCCTTGCGAGCGGGGCGCGGGATATAACAGGATCCGGGAAAGCAGTGACTTGCAAGGCGCTTCTGTTTGGACTGATTGGCAACGGCTTTCGGGTCACCGGTGGGGCACACGGAATGCCCGGCCCTTCGAGCAATTGAACTTTCTTTATGCAACTTCTTCGAGAGAAGGATCAAAGGGCGCGGGGCACGTCGGTAGAAGGCAGCCCTAGTGAACGAGGCAAGACTGCCCGCGGGGTGTTGAGGGAAAGAAGGCCCGGACAACGGGAGGCTAAGATTCCCGGTGGAGACTTTGCATAACGCCATCTGGTTGTCGGAATCCTTGAGCAAGTCAATCATTCGACAGCATTTTTGCAAGCAGCAGTTTGATTGGTATGAGAGTTCGGCCAGACGTGCCTGGAATACTCTCTGTTGAGATCTAGTAGCATTGGCGGATAGTTGCGGCTGTCTGGAGAAGGTAGTCCGGTTCTTGAAGAGGCGCACACAAACGTCGGAAGTCATTGTTGGTGCGCCTTGGGCAGCTCGTGGTGGATCTCGCTGGTTACGTATTAGTTCGGGTACTAAGGAAGCTATTTTGTGGACAGAGATTTATTTTTGGGTTCGGAGAGAGTGGATCATATCAAGATGAAAGAGTAAGACGGCCGACTCCAGAGAGAAAGGGATGAAACAGACAATGATGAATGAAAGTGTAATGCTCGTTAGAGCAAACAATGAATTAGGGCCTGGCTGACTATAAGATGATGAATCTTTTAGTACCGTCACCAAATTCTCTATGCGTTCCCCAAGTGTGCCTTTTGTACCTTCTGCATTGCTCCCACAGCTTCGTATCCGACGTGGGAGTGACATTCAAAGCTCCGAGAGTAGTTCCTGTGGCAGATGAACCGGGCGGCCTAGTAAAATGGGTATAGACACGATTGAAGCGCCATTGCACAGCCAAAAGTCTGACGTGATATTCCAGGAGTGAGGCTATAACAATGACGGAATACGGTTAAACGGAGTGAAAGCTCAGCATGTGTAGATGTACTACTTTCGTGTAGTTGAACACTAGCCGAATAGGGCGTCGTTTGGAATGCTACCGCCGCCTGTATTGAGGCTACGTTAGCTTTGTGTCAGTAGGACAACCAGTGTTGTGCATGTTAAAAGTGACCGCTGGTGATCCATCCATAACCACGGATCCCAATGTGACAGCTAGAATCACGCACCGAGTCCAGGATCGACAGACCCGGTGTATGCTCTGCATGATTGTGTATGATCTGGATGTTCTAGACTAGCCCTTACCTCCTAAGCCATGGTGTATAACGTCAGATTGTTCGCTCGTAGGCCGGCACGCCAGAGCGTCATATTGTACGAGCAGCGAAATGGGCTCCTATTTATAATCTGACAGGTCAGACTCGAAATTGATAACCTGGACGACACATTCAGGAGCTATTGTCTGACAAATGATCGTGGGCGATTCGTCCATCTACAATTCTCCAAAAATAAAGTAAGGATTTTGGAAGAATGAAGCACAATTTATCTAACTGTTCGCTAGGGTTATGAGCTGGGGGTTAGGGATACTGGTCTAACCCTTGTCATCTCAATGCATGTACCGGGGCATTACTGGCGGCGATTTGGTTTCGATATATGCATAACGGCGTGATGTCTCTCTATTGTTTCGTGTTCCAGGTGAAGCGCCTGAATTCGTGCACCGAGTTTACCCCCTCAAGTGAGTTAGCCAAGTCGAGTGTGGCACGGAAACAGATATCATAAAAGAGATATAGATCACATACTGTGGTGACTGGACTATTAGGACCAGTACGACACATGTCACCACGTGGGAACTGAGA
Source organism: Huntiella bhutanensis (assembly GCA_002018275.1). Lineage (NCBI taxonomy): Eukaryota > Fungi > Ascomycota > Sordariomycetes > Microascales > Ceratocystidaceae > Huntiella > Huntiella bhutanensis. Next base: position 5,897 of record MJMS01000149.1, read on the forward strand.
TGGGGACGTATTGACCGACAATACAGGACTAGGTTTGGCACCAGGGGCTTCGTGTAGTCTGGATCTCATCAACAAAGCTAGAAGGGTATCCGTAAGGTCGTGACGGTGGTCGTTATCGCCTCGCTGATGTTTCTGTCTCCGGATCACGGGCCGCACTAGCTAGGGCAGCATCTTGAACAGAACGAGCGTTAGTGGGTGCTTTCCAACGAGCAGCCGCGCCGTTAGTTTGTTTGAGAAATGGAGGCTGGTGTTTAGATATATTAACAGCTAACGGCGTGATAGGATAATTGTCAACGTCTGTCGTATTGGAGAGAATGGCCTGAGGATGGCAAGGTACGGGGGAATGAGGTTAAGATGCGGTGCGCGTTCGATAGGGATTACGATAGATGCAACCAAGAAGCTTACGGGTTAATCTAAAGACCGAAACCACTGAAGAATAAAAAACAAGACTTTGGGGTGTCCCTGTTGCCTTGAAGACATGATCATGCTTTGCAGAGCCTGCTTTTATATGAGGCGTCGTATATAAATTGATGGATGTCACATTGTAGTCTATTGCAACGAAGGGAAAATGCATTGGGCTTGTGTCCGTCAAAGAAGAGGCTTGCATAAATTGGAAGTTCATCATGAGCAGCATCGTCCCGCAACGTGAGTTGGGATCATGTGCAAGTTCGCGGAGTAGAGGTTTGTGGCAGAAGACGTTATGTAAGGACGGCGTTGAGCAGCTACACACATGCATTAAAGGCAAATCAATCCGACACAGGTAGTATACAAGTAGTATTATGTATATAAACTAAGCAAAGAATTTGGCCGGGTCGTGCCCCGTAGGGTCGGCATCACCACCGACTCTACCTGGTAACCCAATCGAAGTCATCTAAGATGACATCGAACCCCAGCGGTCTAAGACCCCCACTACCGGCCAAGAGAAAGAAACAAAAACGTAAGAAGAAAAAAGAGTTGGCCGGGTCGTGCCCCATAGAGTCGGCATCACCACCGACTCTACCTGGTAACCCAATCGAAGTCATCTAAGATGACATCGAACCCCAGCGGTCTAAGACCTCCACAACCAGCCAAGAGATAGAAACAAAGATGTAAGAATGTGAACCCCCGTAGAGCCATCAGTCCCCCACACCAACGACCGGTCACGTGCGTAAACACCCACCGGCGTCAATGCTGGCACCACCGTTAACCAGGTGCCCGAACGCGTCGAAGTACTGGTCAAACCCCATAGCCCGTAGACTAATAGCCCGAAGGCTCCAACTGATGGCTTTCGGTGTCATGTTGTGTTCATTGTTGTCGTCGTCGTTAGTCATCGTCGTCGCTGGAGGTAGTTGTCGTCGTCGGTGGTCATCCTCGTCGTTGGTCATCGTCGTCGCTGGAGATAGTCGGCGTTGGTCATTGTCGTCGTCGGTGGTCGTCGGTCATCGTCGTCGTTGGTCATCCTCGTCGCTGTTTGGCGTTGGGATGGGTCTATGACGGGTTAGCACAGTGACGTCGGATAACAATAGGCCGCGAGCCGACATGAGCTATGGAGGCAATGATATCAAATACAGGGCCGTAGTATTGGAATAGATAACTTACTAATAGTCTAGTACCGGTAGTAGGTGTGGATGGTAGTCAGCCTCACGATACAGCCTTGTCCTCAATACCCGAGCATTCATACAAGGCCCTTCACAGGTCTTGGCGACAACCCGACCACACGACACAGAACCAACCAGTCCGCCCCCCACAGCCAAGCTGCCAGGTGTTCCAGCCGGAGGTCGTGCCGAGTCTCGCGGATACAAAGGTTATCGGGTGTCGAGGGGACTGCAGCCGATTGCCAAGGCCAGTTGCCACTGGCCAGTCGTTCCTACATATCTATGCGCCACGCGAAGTGTTACGTTGTCCTGAGTAAAGCTATACCAGCTTTGACCGAGACGACGGAAACAACAGGCAGCGCATAGTATGATCATCGGAAGCAGTCAGTAATCGAAGAAGCGTCGAGAGTTGTCGAGATCGGTTTTGAATGGCGATTGTCGAGAATGTCTAAGGTCAATCCGGGTTAGCAATGAAGTTTCAAAGGGAAGAGCACATCGACAAAGATCAATTTGATCCCTGGCGTAAAACTGGATATTTGTTTTGATGACTTACTATAAAATGATTTTTCGGTGTTAGGAGTTCTGGCGTTGTGAGATGGGGAAAAGAAAAGGAAGAAGTTTAGAAAGTTTTGGGGGGAATGGAAGCCAATTTATAGCCGCAGAATTGGGCTTACTGATTGGGGACTCTAGGCAGAAAAGATTCGATTCTACAAATGGCAGTGGTGAATTGTGGGCCCCACGGCCATTAAACCGGGAAATCTGGGTCTTTAACCTCTAAATGTGATCATTGTGGCCCGTGTGTATGGACCTCTACCGTTGTGGGGGAAGGCGCGCGGACTCCAGGTCACTGCGGGTGAAGACTTGATTATTTCTAGAGCCGCGGAGCCCCCCGCCGCTGGTTACACACCCCTATGGACCTCGGCACATTCAGATTCACTTTCGGTGCGACCCGACACACCCTCAATTTGGGGCGGGCAGTTCCGGCGCAACATTTTTGTGGCTATGTCACCTCCTGCCAATTGTACATGGGGAAGGGCGCGTTTGAATTTGGGGACTAGTTACCCAGAATATCGGGGCCTTGGTCGTGGTTGACGGCTCTATACAGGCTGGGGAGTGTGCAATTTTCCATCCCGTTACGACCATGCCTCACTTAGAACGTGAACATGTAGTGCCTATGAATCTCGTTATATCCGGATATTTCTCATTCCGCATCTTTCGTACTGAATTGCACACCTTCCCATCTCCGTGCTGTTACTAGCTTTAACATAGGTAGTTTCCGCGTGGGTCAACATTGTTGCCTATTTGGGAAGTTGCTCACCTAACCCTGATTGTGTCACGCTGTGGTGTGTGCTTATATAAGCACACCATCCCACAGCCGAGCGACGAGTGATAATTTCTACCAGCTATGATTTACGGGCTCGGGTCTTTTGCTGCTTCCACTCGCATTTGTCTTAACCGTCTACGCTGTGTCGTTTTCGGACATAAATGTCTATATAATTACTGACGTGAGCACGGTGTGTATGTACACCTCTTAATCGCCAGCGGTCCTCCCCGATGGTTCGACGACATTCAATCATAGAAGTAAGATAAATGGCACTATGTTCCTTATCTAGCTCCGCGTGGAAATCTCTTCAATACCTGATATCGGGCTCAAAGTCTCAAGTTGTTCCCCCTGACCGGCCATCACGAGCGTCTTCAATGCCCGGTAATGACGGGTCCAGTTAAGATACCGCGCGTTTCGAAACACCAAGTGTGATCAACCTCCAATCCCCCGTCCATGGCAATCTTTCTGTGGCCTTTTGACACCCAAAGGAGAAATCGAAAGAACGGTGATCTGTTGAGCGCGTTGCTCGGACTAATTGTCAATCACAGCGGTGTGGAAAGTGCAAATGCCGGTGGTTGACAACTCCAAATGAGCAGGAAACTCTGGCTAGCGAGACTGCCGTCTAACGAGGCAGTGACATTATACCAAACTTCCACACCTTCAGTTATAACAATCACATTCAGGCCGACCCTGGACTCTATATGTCTCCACGGGATCTCACTGATAACGTTGAAATGGCCCTTCTTCCCTGGATGGCGAAACTTAGAGCACTACCGCCAATCCTGATGATGAGTCACTTGTAACAAAGGCGCGTGTTCACCAATTCCTCCCGAATAATAGTAAAAATAACAAGAACAATAATAAATTGAAAACCTAGCGACCAAAGTACAAGTTTTTAGCTAAGCCCAAGCTTCTCAACTCCACATCAAGGTGTTCAAGGTTTTGGACTATGCACATAAATCATGTCTGTATCTGAGAGTTGGGGCGGGGGTTAATGACAAGGGGATCCACGGCAAAGTGCACATGCCCTGTACTACCTGCAGCCCAAATGTTGTGGGCATACCAGAAAAAAAAACGAAAAAAAAAACGTCAAAGGCCAGTCACTGGCGGAAACTTCGCCTGAGACCATGTATGTCGCTCTAGAGCCTGGGAGAAGGGGTGGGTGTATGAACCTCCGAGGCGACATAGTCACTAGATATATAAAGGAACCTCTTCCGATGGGGACGGGGACACAAACACAACGTAGAAAAGTGGAAAAGCATGAGATAGAGGGAGAGAAAGAGAAAACAAAAACATGTGGAAGAGAGAAAGCTAAAGAAAGCCATAATTTGAGACTCTGCGGAACATAAGAAACTTAGAGGACGATATCAGAAAGCAGGGTCTGTGGCATGGCGCTGAGATCTTCGCGGCTCAGATACCTCATACTCCTTCTTGTGTCGGTGTTTGGCAGCGGAGTTTGCACTTGGGGGCTCGAACCGACATCCATCGTAACGACATTAGGGGGATCGACAGGTTCCGGAGCAGGGACACTAGTAGATAGTGTGGGGCTTTCCGTGGCCTCGGAAGTTAGGGCGGCCAAGGTGATTTCAGTGTCGGTAGCTGGTGGAGGGGAGGGGGGAGACATCTTTAACAATGCGAGATCTTTAACACTGCAATACCTCCCTGTGATAGGCCTGTCGGCACGCTTGTTTGAGTATACCAGAAAGAAGTCTCAGCTTGACGGATCTCTGCGGTCTGATTCGCCGCGTTCTTAATGACGTTTAGTCGCAAAAGGCATGCTCTATCAATGGAGGCGTGGTTGTGGAACGTCTCGTGGTATCAGCATTTGGGAGGTCTTTCGCACTGCTCACGTATAACATAGAAGCTGACAACTCCTGCACCTAGATGGGCCGTAGATCTGGTATTCCTTGTTGTCATGACCTCACCTCCGGTATCGATGGCATTGAAGCACCTTCGTAGCGGGCGCATACCGAATGGCAGAGATAGGTCTGCCGTCTTGCAGGCAGCAAAACATAGCCATGTTAACCTTGGCCAAACTTGGATCTGAGAGAGTCGCATGAACGGCACCACTACGTCATTCTGCCCGAAGTGCAGCGTAAGCGGGCTAGAGAGACTCTGCCGTCGTCTGAGCGCTTCTATTGGTGTCCTCAGATATCCTAACTCCGTAATTCTAATATCTTCTTTCTGTGCAAAGAGCCTTGCAGCCATCTTCACCACCTCCAACACTTCAAAGACTCGATCAGCGCTGCACCTAAACGGTACATGGTACGAGGTCTCAACATGCATCACGAAAGCTAATACAGTGATCTATAAGAGAGCGGAAAAAGATAGTAAGTAACGTGAAATATTGAAGGAAAGGAAAAGCTATCTAATTATGGCGGCGAACTACTAAAGTATGGTGATAACTGTGAATATCTGTCAGCCGCTGCCCTATCTGATGACTGCCATCAAGTGATCGCTTGCGTCAATTGGGTATGGAGATGTGTTAGTATGGTGACGTCGCAAGAGTGACCCCTGCACAGCATCCTTAGTTCAGCTGTGCGAGATTACGTTTCTACCTGTTGCCCGGCTATTGTGATAGACGGGCGCTTAATATCTTGGGGATATAGTCTCTCCCCTTCTCCCTCTTTCTCCCTTCTCCTCTCTCTCTTCTAGATAGATAACTGAACATACAGTGACCGAACAATAACCAATACAACTATCTTGTCCCCCTCTCCATACTCTGATATTCACAACGATAACCACACTTTAGCACT
>MJMS01000149.1:11587-32575 GCA_002018275.1 Huntiella bhutanensis
TCTTCTAAATAGATAACTGTACATACAGTGACCGAACAATAACCAATACAACTATCTTGTCCCCCTCTCCATACTCTGATATTCACAACGATAACCACACTTTAGCAGCTTGTCACCGTATAGGAATTGCCTCCTATATAGACACTGATATAACATGCACTAGTGACAAAGTCCAAAGGTTTCACTTCTTTTTGGCGCAGTGGTATGCCGATGCCTCCCAGTCGGTCAGTTCCACGAGGATGCGGGTAATAAGCTTCTCACAATCGGCGAACTTGTGGCCCACAGTGCCATACTCCCAACGACCGCGAGGGCGGAGGGCCAGTTTCCCAGAAACCTCGACCTTGTCGACATCCATGGGCTCGCCAGCTGCAGGCGGCGACGCAGCGGTCGAGGTCGACAAGTAAGTGGTGCCGGCGTAGCCGAGGAGCAGGTTGTGTCAACTGGGAGCAGAGCCTCTTGAACTGGGAGAACGCTTGCGCCAGGCCGTCTTCTCCTCCCACATGGCGTGGACCCGAGAATCTTTTGGCAGAATTCCTCGTAGCTTGAGAATTCCGCCTGCGGGGGCAGCTTGTCCCAGAGGTGTGGGTCGAGGGTGTGCCATAAGTCCTCGATCTTGTGCTTATCAAAACGGAGGCGGCCGGACTCAGCGAAGAGGGAGTTAACCAAGTCTAGGTGCTTCCATGGGTCGGCCAGCGTGACCATCTCAGTGCTCCGCAGGGTGGCCTCGGCCCGAGAACAGTTCTCGTGCATGGGCCTCGAGAGCTGAGAAGTTGAAGTCCCAATAGCGGACACGCATTAGAGGGGTGGCAAGCGGGCGAAGGCGAGCGGCCTGGAACTCAGGGAGCGAAGCGAGCACCTCTTCGACGAATTCGATGTGGTTATAGGGACCGAAGTCCCGGCGACTACGCCAACAACGAGCCATGGCCTGAACCCAAACAGAGAACGTCATAACATCTTCAAACGTAGGCATCTTGAAGGTGGCTTTGCGGTGTCCGCCCGGGCAGCAGACCTGGTAGTAGTGGATACTGGCAACGGCATCCTCGTGTGCGGCCTCCGGTGACAGGTTGGCGGCACGGGCCGGCATGGCGGCCATGGCGGTGGCGGTAGCAGTGGCGGCGGTGACGACAACTGGGGGAGGATAGGACGGAAAGCCCGACTGGCCAAAAACTGGTGCAGGTGGGAGGTTGAAAAGAGCTGGAGGCGCAGGTGGGCGTTCGGCGAGCTGCCCACGGAGCCACTTGTTGTCAGCCGATAGCACTTTGAGTTTCTTCTCCATTTCCTCCATCCTAGCGAAAATGGAATGGAGCTGGTTCGTGACAGAGTCGACCTTGGCGGAGGTAGCCGCCGGGATTTCCAACACGTCGCCAAGCCGAAGGTCAAGGTTATCGAGACGCTCTTTCAGAACACGCTGCGTCGACTCAACCGACGAACTGTACTGTGGGGCAGACGCAGCAGTGTCCGGCACTGTGTGGGGCAGGTCCACGGGGGCAGGGAAGCCCGGGTGGTTAGGTGGGTCCGACATGACAGGTGCGGAGTGGGACGAACGAGGGGAAGAAGAGGACGAGGAGGAACAATTGGCTGAAAAGGACGGCACAAAGCTCGATGGGAACCGGGTGGGAGGATGCCGGGGGGATGCTGGGGCCGAGTGGAAAGCGGCTGCCGGCGGAGATGGGGAAAAAACCGTCGGGATCTGGTGGTCGCGGGGGGAGGCGTTCCGGGCGGGCCTGACGGCGAAACGTCTTCTGTAGAACTTGTGGGTATAGAGCCTGAAGGGGAGCCTGTACCAGACATACGAACAGAAAAAGGTTTACTTCGTTGTGTGTGAATGACAATATAATGTTATGGCTTGGTCACGGCTACCGGGGGAAGGATTAAGGGGCGGCGATAGTGAGTAAGAGTAAACTACCGAAAGACATAACGGCGATGTGTGTTTATATATGGTAAGAATGGGGAGGCTGGGAAGCACGAGCCAATGGTATCCACTAGGGGAGGGGTGTGACACCTAACAACTTGTGCTTCTACCCATCCTGTTTTCTCAAGAACACCTTCGCAAGCGTCGCTCTCCCCTTCGTAGTTCTCAGTAGTCTGGAGGTAAAAGGTCTCGACAATGCATAAGGTCTTCTCTGGCATGTCCACAAATGAACCAGATCCCTCTCTGCTCCACATCTCTTGCAGCTCGTCTCTGCATCCGGGTGTTTAAACCTCTGGTGGTAGCTCTTGAAGTCTCCGTGTCCTGACATCGCCGCGAGGACATCTCCCACTATGCGTCTGGAGGCTTCAGGGATCGTAGCTTAGTTTCTTGCTAGCGTTTTGGGAGAATGCCAGTACCACTGCGCCAAAAAGATGGATCCTTTGGTCTTTAGTTATTAGTGTCAGTGATATCAGCGCTTATAAGGGGTTGCGACAACGATTGCCTAAACCCAAGCCTGACTATCACCAACCCTAACCGGGACCTCCAGACAGGGTACAATCTGACATCATCCCCATGGATTGAACTCAATTGGTCAATGATCAATTCACCGGTCCATTTAATTCCAAGGTTGTTCACAGACACTAGTTTTTGAGATTCTTTCCCGGGGGTTAAGCCTCAAGAGTTCCTCTAGGTAAGTTGGATTGGTTCTATTTGCTTGAGCTTGTTTGGGTTCATGTAAGAAGTTATTTTTTCTAGTCTTGAAGCTACAATGCTCCCCATCACGATACACGTGATACGCTTTACTATCAGAAATCTGTTTATTGTGGACTAGTGACAACTCTTTCGACAATATGCACTGCAAATTGGACGGGGCATGATCAACCTAAATCTTGTCGACTCAACTATTGATGAGGTCCGGACTTGATATTCACCGGTTCATTGCAAACTCGGTCTTTCGCGATGCTCATGGTCATATGTAGGGTTAGCCCGGACCCATAACCCTGATATGCATGTGTCGCTTATGTAAGCAATAACCAGTCATTTGCGTCGGGGATCGATCTGTACCCACACGGGTATTAAGTAGTCTTGACAAAAGTAGTCGACGAGGTCCATGCTAGTCACTGTAAAAGCCATTCAGTAGAAACGCATCGTAAGAAACCAATATACCAAGCGGGCAGTTCATATCATTCTTGGAAGCACATGCGGACAATGACATCGTGTGACCGAGACAAATGATGAAAGCATGACTAGTGGCAACACATTCACACATCATAATCGAGATTGTAACAGGATATTTTACTTTCAACCCAGAGATCAATTACGGCACGCCATGCTGTCATCATTGCCTTGTTCGTGTATTGTCCAGGCTAGAGAGTCAGGACAATCCAAAATACATCCACTCTTAGCCTTCATGTTGTAAGCAGTATGGTAATAATCACGAGAGAGTTGATATCTCGAGTTGCAGTATTGTAGGGTGAGGGTTGACACATGTTGACACTTCTGGAGCTCAACTATGGGTCGTTGTGCAAAAGCGTGAATAACCCAGAGTTCCAACAAACCTGGTATGCAATAATGTAACAATGTTAGTTTGGCTATGCCATGTAACTTAATGGGTGTTTTCCAAATGAATAGACTTGACTTACAGCGCTAGGATTTGGAGTAAACAATGATGGCATCATGGACTATTGCCGTGATGCTCAGTTCCCACTCTTGTCAACCATGACGTACTCCGATCCCTCAGCCTCAAGCAAAGAGACCCACTCGAAGTCGTCGTCATTCTCATTGCCCCCCTCGTCTCCCTTGGTTCCCGGGACACTCCCACAGGGCACCGGTGTCCCAGCACTGGAGCTAGACCCAGCCCCGTTCCGCAGCATTTTCACGCGCCGGGATTCCCATTTCCCTTCAGCTGCTGTGGATTGTGAGCAGGAAGAGACGATGGACTAACGGCTTGGAAAACTTGATTGATTAAGAAGAGGAAAACTTAACAAGGGATTTCCAATTCTACGAACTATAAACAACAACAGAAAGACAGACCCAATATACCCTAAGGCAACAACCCCAACAATGCATGCTCCTGCCATACCATAGCCGTTCGACAAGTGCTGGCTTTGGTTCGAACTTGGAAGCTCTTGTATCACCCGAACACCCATTGGATGGGTTAGGAGAGCCGGCGAGGGTTGTGGGAGGTTGCGGGATTTTAGCAACCTCGGGCTTCTCTGTCCGGGATCTGCATAAGATTAATGGTCAGTAATGTGTGAGCGAATGGATGGAATAGCCGAGTTTACCTGGGCTGTTGGGGTTGAGTTTCCCGGCACGAAGCATCACCACTCCCGGAGTTGGGCTTGGTGACGTGGCGCCGCTGTTCACCAAGCCGTTCCCAATCGCGAGTGGAGGGGGCCTGGCTGTCAAACTTGTTTCTCTTGTTAAGTGTCTTGGAAGGCATTTTTAACTTGGCTGGAAAATGGAATGAGGACAAAACAGCATAATGTTTGGACCGCAATCAAAATATCCGAACAATACCGCGGCATTTGAGTGCCTTCACACATTAGATTAGGCGGTACCCGTGTGAGCAGAGGCAAACAGTAAATTCCCCATTCAGGGTAACGAGATGTAACAAGTGATTGTCGTTGATATATACACACAACACGTCTCATCCGGGTTGAGCGTTGTCACGACAAGTGTTGCTTGAAAAGAAGCATGTATCAAAGCAACAAAAAGGTCTAACACAAACATGATGTCCTTGAGAGAGCAAACAATATACGGCCAGCGGCCCTGTAAAGGCTTGATCAAGCTCAAGGGGCCAGGGACAGATATCGCCACGGCAAGGCGATGAACATTTTGTATTCATGTATGTGAACTGCCAAGATCCAGAGGTGTGAAGACCCCCGTACGTTTAAGCTCCCGCCTCCAGCCCGACGTGTGGATATCGCCGGTACTGCTGTATGGACGAGTGCTCCGCATCTTGCAGGGCGCGTGTGTAACATCACCCATTGTGATCTTGAATGTACAAAGATCAATATCCAATCAAAAGCTAGGAACTCGGGATAAACTATGTAATCGGAGATATTGGCTCTTGTGCAGCGTTATCACGAGGATTTTTGTACACGCTCTTGATATTACTGGGGTCCAATCTATCTATGGCTACCTCAAGATTCACATTTGTACCTGAATAGTAGCTGTCGAGCTCGAGAGAATGTGACTTACGGGGCCGGAAGCTCGACCCCTGAGTCAGATGAGTACGGGCTAAATCTCTGAGACTGAATATCCTTCCTTGTCGACAACGACACATGTAGTCTCCCCAGTCTGTAGACGGCTTATTCATTCATACCGTTGGCGTTACATGCATTGTCTACTTTGGGTCCTTTGTATGTGTCATGTTTCCTCGGGGCTTGGATTCCCTTGTCCCAGAGCTCTCAATGTCCTTATTTCTAAGAGGCTTTACTGCCCAACATGGCTAGGAGGCCTTGTATACCGATCTCTGCCCACAACAGTAGGTGGATCACTAAGTGTCCAGCTGCTAAATCCGTTCGCCAGACCCTTCACGGCTATGAGAGCGTGTGGCGCCCGAACAATATCAAGTGTATGTGGATTGGAGCTATGACTCATGGATTCTCGGTAAAGAAACACACATGGACAGGATGCAGAAGTTGACCTTGCTTTCTCTGTATCCTCGTCTCTATGAGAAGTTACAAGTCCAGCCGCGTCTAGACCAGAGACACCGCGACGTTGTGCCCCAAGTATTTTTCAGTCCAGACTTGTCACAGTTTGAGGTGAAGTCGTCCTAGCTCGGTGACGTCATTAGGGTTGTTATGGTGCACGGATAGTAATAGGGTTGATGGCTGCTAAGTGCATATGTCAGGATAGCTTTTCAGGAGGCTATGATAGAACTTAGAAGACTAAGCATTTATTATATTATTACAGTTCACCTATTATCATTGACCCTACGTTTCTATAACGATCTCAGGACTTGCTCAATTTCATATCTTTACAAGACTAATCAGTGACTGGCGCCCAATTTTGCGGCCTTGGGAAACTCGTATCGAAGACAGTTTGAAAATGGTTGAAAACACAATGGGGAGACAGCAAACCAGTTGATTGAACAGAAGGAAAATGTCCAAGGACAACTGCGACACTTCCGTGTTTTCACAACACTGATTTGACACTGTGTGTGCCACATAACCACGGTTAGTACTGTGGCCTGGTCCAATGAACAAGACCTTTCGCAGTTGAGGTAAAGCTAGGTTACGAGGAGACACAAGAGCTATACCCACCACACAACAGGGAGTTATTCGAAATCTAAGGGTGAGGTCGGCGGTCGGTAATACCAACGAAAAGGAATCTCCCAAAAGCACATACATGTCCAAACGACTCTACTATATGGTTGTTGTGCGGTGGGCTGTTAATATTGTAACTGCTGTGAAATGTCACTAGATAGTCATCTTTTACAGACACACTCAGGTTCGTTGGGTTCCGTTGTCATAAGATATTAGACCATGACAGAACGGAGCTTCTCTCGTTCAACAGACGTGTGGAAGACTCTGTTGTGAGAGGCTAAGTTGACATGGAACAGAGCGAAGATGAAAACCTATTACAGTTAGTGGATCCATCATAGGAGGTAATTAGAAGGACCCTATCTCCACTTCCTACCGCGCTGACACCCTTTTGACCGAGACAAATGGCTTGCTTGTTCCGGATTTGGGTTCATTTCTCTCAATCGACAAGTCGCTACGGCGTAAACAAGAGCCGCCATTTTCGCTTTCCAGCCACCAAAAATGGTTTCAGTGATTCCCGGTAGAACCTGGGGGCCCAACCTTGTGGATCGCATGAGGAAATAACGAACTTGATCTTGGTTGTCAATCACACTGGTGTAACCTTGGACATTTGAAGCGGGACCGAATCATGAATATAGCATCAGATATATAAGTACATGAAATTCACTACATGATCAATAGCTCAATTTCTCTCATATTGACATCTATTTTTTCAAATACAAAACAACTATTATAATTTATTACTCCGTTATTTTCTCTAGTCAAAACTAGTCGAAAATGCCTGCCCCAAACATTCCAATTATGACGTTTCTCTCATACTTTCATGACCCGGAAGTGGACTTTTATGGCCATCATTTTTATAACACTCATTTCCCGCTCATTTTATAGTTATGGGAGCCGCTCGGGATGAGGGATGTGTAGGTTCGGTGGTACGAACGTGTTTTGACGGACAAGGTTCCATTTCAGGTGGTCATTGTTTTAGCTTGGAATTGCCGGGCTTCCTGGGACGCTGTCAAAGATAGCCCCACATGGCAAGAAATCGAGCAAGACAGTTTCAACGTCCCCCCGCATGGGTTGGGACAGAGGGAGACTGCTCTAGGGCTACCAAAGAAAGCAGACTGGGCTGGCCCGTTGACAGAGGTTACGTAGCTGCCCGGTTAGACACAAATACGCGTGGACATTCTTTAGGATGCCTGGCATGGATTGAAAAAGACGGAGGACTCTCTAGGGATACCTAAAAAGGCGGTTTGGACCGGCCTGTGGACCGACTCCACATGGCTGCCCGGTGAGGTGCAATTACGTCTGGGCCGCATTTAGGATACCTGTGATCATCGTGTTTTGGTGTTGCCGCTGTGTGCCGGCATTGATCACCACGGCCCATAGAAGCACTCGATGTTATTGGTTTGTTTTGTGGTTGTGAGGAGGGAAGGAGAGGTGGAAGGTCACTGCCACGTCCAATCATTGTTACGGAGGCTTATTTATTTCTTTGTGGTGGTGGCTACTTGGTTTTGGAAATGGGCCTACACTTGCGCTGGTCAGGCCTGTTTAGAAGGTTACCAAGGTACGGGGTCTTGTGTTGTTTGCAGTATTGTCATGTTCATCGTTAATCTTTATCTTTGTTCTCCCGTCTGTCATGTCCCAAGTGAAAAAGCCCAATGTTGTCCATGTCCTGATCTGTAGATACATCCGGCAGCAATCTACCATGGTGATCATCATCAACCTTTGCCATGTCGTGAATCTGACGGGTCCCGTCCAGAATTGTACGCCCAAAACCAGTTATCATGGCGTTTTCTGTTCATTTGTAAAGCTCTGCCCGACTCGATGGCCACTCACTCATTGCTTCACCTCTACTCGTACAGGAAAGCCGGGAGTCACGTACTACATCGTACTGGTCTTACATGCACTAATAGTTTATCGGTACCTAAATAGATTGTTGACTTCATGTGAGCCCGGGACATCTCTCCGGGGCACTGGGAGACACCGAGTAATGGATGGATAGCGACAATGACAAAACCTAATGTCTTGTTTTCAAAGACACGGGACCCGGGCATCCGTATTCTACACCTACAGTGACACTATCATAATTCCGCCATGGGAGCTCGCCAATCGTCAGGGCGGATTCTCACGTCGTGTCAACCTCCAACCAGAAAGTTCCGTTTGAGAGAACATGATGACTAGTGCCTGGCGCCACACATCATTATCATCAGTAACGGGAGAAGTCCCAAAGCAGTTAGTAGTCCAGCGCCTAACAGTCGTATCAGACTCTTACCTTCGCACTGGTCGTATAGGAATCAAACCAAGCGGTTTGATGCAGGTAGCTGTACCGGCAGTTCTATCATTTGTGGTTTACTGCGCTATCGCCCGACAGGCTCTACTCCCTCTTATTCATAGTTGAATATTGCTGGTCTTGTCGGCAGGGTCTCCTATGAGTGACTCATTAATAGGTCGTGAAATACGGGGGCTGTCGTATGTCGGGAACTGAATTGTGTCTATACACTACAAGGTGTGAAGTGGCATGCTCATTTACACAGAGTTGAAATGATGGTCCGTACATTTAAGGGCTTTGTCTTGGGATGTTGTATGCTGCAAGCAGATCAAATTGGCGTGGCTTTTTACGGTATGCATTCGTGTCAACACTCTCGTGATGTTGTCACTTCGGCATTTTTGGGCTGCTGAGAAGTGATTTTTCTTCCTCGGATTGACTGGTTACGTAAAAGGAGGGGATGGACTACTTTGAGAGAAGCAAGATACTATAGAAAGAAATAGATCCAGTGCCCATGCTGACGGACTGGGAGGCATCAGCATACCACTGCGCCAAAAAGAAGCAGAACCTTTGGACTTTGTTGCTAGTGCTATTCTATCAGGGACTATATAGGAGACAATTCCTATACAGTGAGAAGCAAACACGTAGTGAGCAGCCATCAGACAGGGCAGAGGCTGACATGGTCCCACAGCACGTCTATAGTACACCGAGTTAGACAAGTGCAACTAGGCCATGCTTCCGTACTCTCCGTACCCTATTTCGTAGTGCGCAGGGTCCCTTCCTGGTGAATGGGCACATATGGCGTTGGGCTACATCGACAAGTTAAGTGTCGAGAATGTGGCCCCCCATCTAACAGCTTCCTAAGTTCAACCCAGTACCCGGCAATGTAGAAGAGTTCGGGGATTCAGAAGAACGGAAATAGGTTTGGGGAAGCCTCAAATCAATATCTTTGTAGACGGTAGGAAAACAAAAAAAGAATGCTGATATTACAAGGCCAAACTATAGACCAAAACAACAATGACCCCGAATTAACAAACAACCCAATCCTCCTCTTTCATCTCCACATCTTCGTCTAATTTATCCTTCGTGTTCTTCTCCGTTTCAAGAATGCCCCAAGCGGAACCTTCCAACAAGCCCGAGCCTTCGGTATTCCACTGCGGCATCAACACGTATTGTACAGGCGTAGTAGCGTCGGTGTCCTGTTCCGTACCCTGGGTTTCGGGTATAGCCTTCTTTGAGCGCTGGGTAATGCTGCGCAGCTTACTAACAAGCCACGGTGTGTCGCTTGTTGTTTGGATTGGTGAAGTACACCTTTTCACCTGAGGAGGCGGGATGATAACCGTCCCGGGCTTGAAGCAGGACTTGGCGGGTAATCCAAAGATTTCTTTTTGCTCGCTGTGTTTGTTGTCGATGTTTGTTGTTAGTTTTGGATGAAATTGATGGACATCGGGAGTGGCGTACGTAGGCGGGGCATCGTTCAAATTGAACATGACTTTCTTGGCGGGTTTTAATGTCGAGCTCTGCTCGGCATCGGCGCTTGTTGTGAGCTCGACTTCTGGCATTTCAGTCGAGCTGATCTCCGAATGATTAATATCTGATTGCTGTGCGGACATAGTGGCAGTGATTGTTTGGATGGGAGGCAAGAAAATAGAAGAAGTGAAAATTTGTTAACGGACATGTGGGGTTTACATTTACCACAAGGCTGCAAAAAACAGAAAGGTACGAGGCCCATTTATTACTTTTTTAGCAACTACCGAGTTCATATTCATTTGGTTTATGATGCAGGCAGGCAGTAGCTTGGTTGTTTGAGTAGCTGGAATGGCTTATTTGTGGTGGGACCCAGGATAGATGTGATGAGTAGTGGCATTCTAGTTTCGGGAGCTCATATACAGGGTGAGAGTTGATGTTGACCAGTGAAAGCAAAAAGCTGCCTACGAATCACGCAGCAATGCCGTGCAGCTACATTCAAAGTGGTAGGGTTAACAACCCTGTTTTGATGCTCACACAAGTCATGGGTGGCATACCAGTTTAGGTAATCTTCTGGTTGACGACAATCACGCAATAATATGGGTACACATTGAACCGTCAACTTGCCGGAAAACTTGCTGCAATCGAGCGCTTGACAGTATTTTCGGACAATAAGGTGCTGATACACACGATCGGACTCAAACACGAGCGTTCAATTTGGCGAGTATTAGAGAAAAGACGAAAGTGTTGAGAACCTTGCCAAGTCAAAGTATAAGGCGCCAGTGTTAGAGGTAATTAACGGTCAACCTCCAGGTTCTATTAGTAAATTCATCAATATCTATGTCCATTCAGAATCTGTCTCCTAGCCCTCACAGTCGACTTCGCGTGTCTCCAATCCTGAGCCGATGCCTGGCAGCGAAACCAGGTTAGATGAAATACTCCAATAACGTCGTCTAGTTACACTGAGGCATCAGGTATTGTACAAGTGTGATGATCGAAGATATATCACAAAGCGAAATCCGCATATTCGCCAGAATTGATGAATACACCAAATATAAGCAGACATTCCCCTTATAACGTTTATGCCCGACCTGTTTCTTCCATGGGTAGCGTCTCACATTCTACGGGACCCCATAGTTCCCATCTCCATCGTCCCTGATCGGATGAAATATCGACAAATTCCTAGTCCTGTGGAAACTTGATGACAATAAATCTTCGGCAACCCCACCTTGAATTGTGCCTTAGCATCATACAGGAGTAGTATGCCCGTGGTTTTAGGGATTTGCCTGTGGGATCCAGCGCCATTGATCAATCCCTCAAGGTCCTTGGGTATATCCAACTCGTGAATAAATCACAGTAACGTATAATTGTACCCCCGACACCTTCTTCCTGTGTACTATGTTCACAATTAGCTAACAGGTCTTAATAGTCCCCGACGGAGGAACTCAACAATGATATTTGGGGTCTCAGGTATATGAAGCCCTAACCACCGTGGGATTTCGAACCGGATCACGCGTTATACACCAATCGACGTCAAATCCAAAGTCTGGCGCGCAGCAAGCAGCAAAATTTGTCGCAGCATTATTTTGGAATTTTGGGTTTCAGCCAACGGTAAATGCAATGACAAGTGGCATTAAAAAACGTCACCTCCAAGCGGCTCAACAGACAAAATAATATACTCCTTGGCTCAAAGTGGTTGCATATAGAAATCACTCGGACTGACTTTGTAAAGATGTTTTCAAATAAATATGTTCTGTGCTGATGCACATGAACATAGTATGATCTTCCGTGTTTCTATCACGGCAAGTTGAGCTTCTATGCCTTGCTAATTCCTTAACCCACCGTCCGGCACTATCTATCAAAACCGTCAAATTGTTACCTAAAGCTGGTCAGAGAAAAATAGTCTCCGTAGAAATATGCAGGACGCTTAGGAATATCGGAGAGACCAGACAACACAGACAGCATCACCGTGCATCGGCGGCCTAATTTTCTGTTAAGGACACATTCATATCAGACTGCGGTGGGAAGACTATCCAACAAAAATCAGTAAGTAGTCATAGCTTATAGGCTTTCCTCAGTTGAACGATTCCGAAAATGAAACGATAGATCAAATATCGTACATTCCATGATTGGTATCAATTGTGGTAACCGCAAGAAAGGTCGTGTCTACGCCGGAGAGCATATGGTGCTGATGAGCTCGCGGACACAACGTACTTTGTCAACTAAGATGTAGTAGGGAATCACCGACGAGCTGTGCCTTGGGAAGATATGCAGCATCAGTTCTTTACATTCGGGAATTTAGGTTGGTCATAAATAATCAGTATACGCATAAAATGCAAGGAATGTGTAAACAACCGGGTCAAATTATCGTGATCTTCTCAGTAAAACCAATAACTGGAAAGGCAAATTATGTCTAGCGGGCCATGCCAATACCTTTTTCGTGAGTCATTTCGTTTAAGCAATATAAGCTCCGGATTGGTTGGTGTACGTTGGTCTATCTGATGGCGCAACTGACATAGAGTTAATGACACTAATGGTCAGCCACGGCCATCCTCAGATTTTTAAGGGACTTCGATATCAGAACTATCCCCATAGCAGATGAAGCCACCTCAGCGCCACAATAACTCCCAACAATGAAATCTTATAAGAAACAAACAAACTTGTGTATCGCACCGAACTTTTCGGTGCTATGTTTCGTTTCATGTCCATTCAGTGCATCACAAGTGTCTGTGTTTTCCAGCTTCTGAGTAACTTTCAGCCTCAAGGGATAGTTTCATCTGCTTGCAAGAACTAAATCTCAAAACGTTCTGAGTTCTTCCGAAGTCTTGGGATTAAATGCTGCACTGTATTGTTGATGACGAGATTTCTGGTCTGACTAGCCCGCCCACCTCTGACACTCGCGACCATGTGCTTCTCGCCCTCTTACTTGATGGCCCCGATTCAGTTAGTTTACATCTACCAAACCTACAGCTCGACACCGGTCTAGGTCCCAGTTTCAGACGGCGACCAATCTACTGATATGATAACTAAGCGACACTTCACAACGTCACCACAGACTACCACGCAAAATAACTCACCGCAAGGACTCGTTGGCCATACAGAGAATGTCTCTGCAACCAACATGGCGGGGCATCAGGCACATATCCAACCGACCTATGTGGCGCCTCAGCTATATGGGCATCCATTAATGCTGATGCAGGTGCCTCTTGTTCCGTTGTGGCAACCTTCGCCCACATTCTTCTATCACCAAGGGTTTTGGTGGGCTTTTCCAGTTCATGGACAAGGGATCAGTTGTGCATCGAACATGCCATCATATCCATTCTACTATCCACAGTTGACGCATTTGCCTAGTCCGCCCACAAACTCTGATCGCCCCACCAGCTCTGGTACCAATTCGATGACCTCAAACCAGGGCCTAGGATTCAAGACGCAGAGCCAGGCTCCTGATACCACCAAGACACGGCCGAGTCAAGTCTCTCAATCAAGACAAGTCCCCGTTGAGAACAAGCTACCTTCTGCCACGATCACAACGGCTTCCGGTGGCGAAGCCGAAACTTCGTGGGAACTAAAGAACGGATACACCAGGGACGATTTTCGATTCTTTTCGGTGGCCACCCCTCCTTCAAAGATCAATCGCCCGACACACACGGCTGCTCTTCAAACAGAAGACCACACGGGACTGCTCAGAGCGCAGGATAAACAGAATAGGGGGACCGCACACCGCCCGGAGGACGACCGTGGCAAATCTAGTGCTAGCAAGGGACCGTCTCATGTCCGACTCGAGACACCTGCTGCGTTTGATTGGGGTCACTTGCAGAACAAGAAAGACTTGCATCCCAGGCCGTCTATTTTCCAGTAAGAAATTTTTCCTAGCACGATAAACCCACCCAAGCCAATCACTAACGACATCACTACAGACATCTTCATGTCTACAACGGGAATTCACAGACCCGGAGTCTTTCAATGGGCTTCCAGTCTGATGGCCCAGATAGCGACGAAGGAATTAATATTGATGTTGATAAAGACCCCGCAGCCCAAGCGCTCGTCGACAACTTGGTATCTTCTGACCCCCCTGAAGACAATCATCCCGTCTTCACCCGACCAGCCCGACCGATAGTCCAACGTCTGAAACAGTATCATCAACAGCGCCAGCGAGAACCCGATAAACTTAACGTTAGGGAATGGCTCCTGTGGTATTTAGGGACGTTCTAGTCCTCGATTCAGGCTTCGGTATATCCGGTAACTTGTTCCTGGTTTCGGTGAACCGTTCTTGACGTTGCGTGTTTCTCGTGCAAACTGATCGATGACTCCGAGGCCGAAAAGAGTCTGCAAGGGTGCGGTCCAATTTAGTGACAGTATTCTGGGATTAGGTGTACATTGAAGTTTCGGTACTGGACGGGTCAGTAAGCACATCCACGAAAAGAGAGACGAACGTTAGTACAGAGACACTAGAAGTTTGAGTGGGGTAACAATCACCTTTAGTTGGAGGTCGAGAGGATTCCACGGACAACCACCAGGAGGCTAGATATAGCGGGAGACGGGTGGCTTCCATTGATCTAGATAGATGCCGATCAGTGCGATGCTGCTTTGTTCCTATGGGTGTAATGACATAGGCAGTATGTGATTGCGATGTTTCAAGATCATGATAACCCCACAAGCTTTATCATATCTCAAGTTTTTTTCTGTTAGCGTCTGATCCATCGGCACTTGATTGTGTGGAGTGAGATGGCGCCCTAACATGTACCAGCGAACACAAGATCCTTTGTTGACGTAGTCAATACGTGTTAAATGCAGCAGAATCAATTTCCTAATCTTCGTTTCCAACCGCTACCCACACGATAGACCGCAAGTTTCATTCCGAGCTAGTATTCTGGCAAGAGGATGAGTCCACCCTATCAGACTGCAGTTACTCTGCCCATCTACACATCATAATTATATCATTTTCCCGTGGTGTATCCCAATCACTTCTGTCTCCAATTGCACAAGTTTCGCAAGAGTATTTCCTCGCGGATCGGCTTCTGTCACATTAATGGTGTTGTTGATACCCTTGGGACGTAGGGGACGGCTTGAACTTTTGAGCCATCGCACGAAACGCCCGAGTAAACAAGTTGATCCCATCTGAGGGGATCGCGGGGGGGCGGGACTCCTAGGTCTGGGGGGCTTCCAGTTGGAGGTACTGCGGTCCAGGATTGATTTATCACTAGACCTCAGAGTTGAGCTTTTCTCGCTGTATCTTTGTTGAAAGAATTAGTTAGCAACATAACCCTGGTAAATAAAGTTCGCCTAAGCATACTTGGGGTGAACTTGATCATTGTCAAATGTGACACGGAGCGAATTGTAGCGGCTTGGGCGGGTTTGGTTGGCGAGATCAGATCTCTCCTTGTGGTCGAGAGGTGCTCTGGTGACTTCGGGAAGTCCCGTGCATTTAATATTCGTGGCAGACATCATGAAAAAGCGATGAATCTTCTGGTAGGCAGTAAAACTTGAGATATGTTAGACGACAAAACAAATGGAAAGCAGAAAACCTTGGATAAGGCTACCTTGATAAATTTGTAGCAGGAGTACTCTATTCTGTTTATGGTATTTACCGATGGTGTCAACCCTACATAAGGTATGTACCTAGGCTTGCAGCCTCTATACAAGATTTTCTAATGACATGACTCAATCGGGATATTACTGTCTCAAAATTCTGCATTGTTATAGTTGTCGCTGCTGTTCTTCGGTATAACAGAAGGGGTTTATTTCCTCCCCACATGTGGGCTGCCTTGCGTTAAAAAGGAACAGAGGGGTCGTACCTACTAGTGGCTAGACCTATGTGCTATAGCAAAACAAAGAGAAATTCAATTGAAGCGTATACATGCGTGAGGTGTAGGCCACGCGAACTCTCATCAGTTTAGATTAGGAAGTATTGTGAACGGCACTTAACTCTGTTCTCACCCTAACCCTAACGTGTATATTGAAGAAAACCGCTACCGTGCTGGAGGGCAGGTGAATTTCATGTCGTGTCGATGGAGCTGTTTGTCATCTAAGGTTTTAGAATCTAAAGTTGTCAGAATCTTCCGAGACATTGACGAGCGAAACCAATCAATCAAGAGGGATGATTTTGGCGGCCGTTCAAAATGGTAGTGTCATGCCAGTCTGGGTACGGTCCGTGTTCCGGGTGTAGCTTGATATTCGCCAAGCCGTCGACCGTTGTTAGCCGCCGAAATGGACGAGTCGAGAGCGTTGATTGATCTGCGGTACTTCAACGGACGGGTCATAGTTAACCGAAGTGAAACAATCGCATTCTCCTAAAAGGGAACGTTAAAGGGAAAGGTATTTTGGGCTCGTTCCACTATTGTTCCGAGGTTTTTTCTGGTCACACAAACGTTAACCCAGGTTTTTGACAGCCCTAACATTATCTTTCTATATTTAGAGAAAAATGACAAATTCAGCATGTGCAAGATGGTGATACGAGACAGTTAAACATGTGCTATCTGGGAATGGCACGGGCCACATACTGCTCACAACCCCGGCTGGAATGGCTCAATTGCGTGACACGGCTTGATTCAAGCAGATTTTTCTTCCTCATCTTGGCAACCTTTGAACAACAAATACAACGTCGTTACACCTTGTGTTAACCCAAATATTATCATGACTGAACAAAACCATAACGTGGCTGAGAGCGCTTGCATCAACAGGCCAACCCTGTCGAGCATGTATCTCACATGCTTCCCTAGAATGATTCAAACGCACTTGCTTTATTATCACATAGTCCGCCATAACGCGTCGAGCACAGTTGAGTTTGATAGCATGTGGTGAATTTTGTCAAGCCGCTCAAAGGCCACAAGAACTTCTTCGACACCGTCATCCGACGCCGTTCGCCTCCTTATTTTTTCCATCCCTCGCTACGCGTCAGATTGAAATTTGAGAATGGCGGTATCCGTCTCCCTGTCGATGATGCCTCCTCAAGCTCGGATTTTAGTTCGGATCCCTCTTCTAACTTGGATGATGATTGGGCCGACATTCCATACCAAGGGAACAGTGAAACAGAAGATGGTCTAGACTCCGATGAGGATGTTTACGAGTCCGATGATGAAGTTGATGTTGCTGCGAGACGCGAAGGTCTCGCTCTGGACTTTGAGATGTGTGCACGCATGATGAAAACTCAAACCAGTCGCGGGCACGGCGAATTTGCGGACGACATGGGCCGCCGGTTTCGGTCCGTATACCAGCTAACCGCAGCGGTCGGGAGGTACCATACCTCGGGAGAGAGGGTCAGGACTCGGGATAGACGTTTCCCGGCATCTGTAAAGTTCTACGAGCACCACGATTTGGATGATTTTGATCGGTTACTCAAGCGGTAGGCTTTTTAGAGGTTTTTTTTGTGTCATTGCTCTCATTCTGTTTAGATATAGACAGTTATCTTTAATTGTATTGCTGTGTTTCGTTCCCGTAATTATGTCCCTTGGAATTTAAGGGTCATTTGAGAAATAAGGGTTCTCTCGTGTCACCAGAAAAAAAAAATCCGGAACAAGTCTGGGACGTTCGTTTCTAGTATTGGCGAGCCTGAGTCTGCCTGGAGGGTCTCTTAAAAACAATAATCATGGGCAGGTAAATAACATATCCGATTACAGCATCAAAGACTAGGAAAACAATCATGGAATCCGTGGAAACGTTCAATTATTTCAATTATCTAGCCCCACAGCCGTCTAACTTGGACAGACCCTCCAAACTACCCCAATTGTACCCCCAATCTCTCAACTGCTACCTGTATCAGACCCCCGGGAGAAACTCCTCGTTGGCCTGCATTCACGACCTTCGCCCTTTACCCCAGCTTCAACATCGTATTTTTGAAGCAACAAGCTGCTGCTGCCTCATAACTAGTGTTGGCCATTAGGTCGAGATGACACAGGAAACCAAATCATCCTGCGTGTTAGCATCAACACGTGGCGTCGTGTCTCCTGTGTCGTCGGCTCGGACGTGGCGGTGTCCGCGGCGGTAGATTCCGGCAGAGTCGGCTGCGGTCGGCTATGTATATCATGTCAGTAAACAAGCTCTGTAACGTGGAAAGAGTAGATGAATACTTACGGAATCATTGGGTATGGCTCGACCCTTGGAGTACGATCAAGAAAATAACGCCTCTTGATCTGTTCGTACTCTAAGGTGGCCACCCTGCGCTCCGCGAATGTCATAAGGCGGGGAGCCGGAGGAACGGGTGGGATCAAGCCCAGCAAAGGGGAACCGGGTGGGCTCTGGCCCATCAAAGGGGGCGGGACGAAAGGCTGAGAAGCCGCGGCAACAGGGCCCACAGAATTCCCGAGGGGCCCGCCAGCAGCCAGGAATTGTGCGGCGAGGGTCATGGGAATTGGCACAAGATGGGGGGCGGCAGCGGGAGGCATATAAGCCCAGGGACCTGCTCCCTCGGGGTCGGGAAAAGGAGCAACGACGGGAGCAGGATTCTGGGCGACATCGTCGGGGCTATCGTCCCCGATAGGAGCGGCCTCGTTGTCAATCAGAGCATCGTCATCGGGACCAATCTGGGCTTCCGGAGTCACAGGCTCATTAGCAGGGCCATATGTAGCATTGATGATGGGCTGAGCGTTACCAGCACAGTGCACATGAGATGGAACGGGGGGAGCCATTTTGCGAAATTGTGGTTTGTCTGAAATGAGAAGATTGAAAGAAAGCTTGTAGACGAGGGAAAACAAGGAAACAAAAACAGGACTTGACGAAGGTCTTTATAGCCTGAAAGGCACGCTGTAGCTTTAGGCGGTACATCTGTCGTGTCAGTAGGGCTATAATAGTGTATCAGGTACTTTCAGTGCTATAGATATCATGTAGGCAGCTATGATGCACTTAGAATATGTTGTAGTCAGTGTATTCAGCGACAAGCTTCAGGGCCTACACTCTTAAGCAGCCAATCAGATTCAATTTTTCGCCTATTGACCTCGCCGCACCAACTGATATGCAGTTGGTTTTGCCCGGTGTCAACTATAAACGTCTCGCAGTATACTCCTTCCCAACTGGATAGCCGTTAACTAACCTGGACGAGGTTGTACTCCAAAATCGATGCAATTCGACGCTCCTGCCCAACTCCCTTTAATCTGGAAACCACTTGATGGTCCACTGTGGGGTCACTGGTTATAGCGACTTATAGAATGTCTACGCCCCAAAACAGGGTAGGACAAACTGAGTAGTTCCAAAAAGGGAAATCACCCCACGGTACCTACGTAAAACTTCAAGGTAGGAGCGTTGTTGCCGATCTTCTGGCAGCGGAAGGATGTACTGTTACTACAGCGGAATCTATAACACTGATAGGGGGAGGAGATTCGGAGCTCTTCAGGCCTGAAAGCCGCAGGCCCAATTACCTACAACATGCGCCCTAGTATAACGTACCATCAAGCGCTGCTGGACACAAGCACTTAGGTTTCTGGGATGAAACCACGGCCAATCAGGTTACCTATGTATATAGCGTTGAGTGATGTTCACATACATCGATTACAGCTATCCCCTTTAAGGGGCCACTGAAATGTTCAATGACAGCTACATGAACGCCACACGCACCAAGGGTCCAGACCGGCAGGCAGTCAACAACCAACTCCTTTTAACTCATCGGCTTAGTGAAGATAGTTTTCGCGTGAAAAGTCACATTCGTCCGAACTCTGTTCAAATGTCAGCCGCTCTATGTATCCTGTGGTGCGATTCACTTTTGTCTTCTTCGCTAGCAACCTGCTGGACGTTTAGTAGTGTACTGTCAACCCTGAGCCTCCAGGAGCACACGTGACTCTGACGTGTCAGCAGGTATCATTTTGGCGCGCGAAACTCATATTTTTGCATCTCTTCATGATACTTATGTTCTCGTACAATATGATTTCTGTGTGAATTTTTATACTAGACTGCCTACCGTTGTTGATTCTTATGACCTTAGTGACTAAAAGGTTCCAACTTGTGTGTATAGCTGTTCGCCTTTGGTGACGTCTGTGTGGGGGTTGATAACCAACAAGACCCACTTGTTGGTTGGCGATGTTTATATCGATGATTGATATGTGATACACTTCTTGATGATTAATGAGTACAACCAAGTTACTTGTCACATACAGTTCCACAATATCCCTAGTACGGACTCACGACAACCCTATAACACGAGGACTTGGTCAACAATATATGCCTACAACAGGCCTTGGGTATATTTGAATCCTTTGTGACATTTATCAAATGTCGTGGGGGTTTGAAACGATGATCGTGACGACGAGGAGTGAATGTTTTCAAACCTATAGCTGATCCCGACACTCGCGGGTTTTAATTTCAGAATGATCGTCGTGGATACCTGATCGCAATGGCCGATGTTACACATGGAGTCTGCAAGATGAGAAGCACTAGTCCATGCAATAGCAACGGCAATATTGACAGATCGCCTTGACAGCGAGAGCATCATCGTGCACGAGTCTTCTTGTATTTGGATCGTTACAGTCCACACGTCGAGACTCAATGGTTCTCTCTTTTCCGTGGCGACATCTATCCCAGGCTAGTTCAGTTCGGTCAAACGTTCACGGTGCCCCTCGCCGTGCCCTGGTCGCCTTCCCTTGGACATCATGTTTGTGTGAGACTTTTCCCTTGCATAATACATGCGTCTTGTCAAAAAGCCCGTTCCCTGATAACCCGAATGAACAGTAGGCCTGTTTTGTGTAGACATTTACAGTAACCACTGGGTACATGTCGTTGCCCCGAATGGAGAAGGTACTGTTTGTCTCTGCTCACACAGGTATTGCCTTTTTATGGTGAGATCCATACTGCCTAATCTAGAGTTGGAAGGCACTTAACTGCTGTGGCCTTGTTTGGATATTTTGATTGCGATCCAAACATTCCTCTGCTTTCTTCTTGTTCAATCGTCCATCCAACTTAAAAATGCCTTCCAAGACCATTAAGAGCATAAGCAAGCGTGACAGCCAGGCTCCCTCCACTCGCAATTGGGAACGGCTCGGTGAACAGCGACGCCGTGTCACCAACCCGGACTCCGGGACTGCCGATACTTCGCGGGAGGAAAAAAATGCCCAACATCCTAGGTAAACTTATCGGTCCATTCATTCTCCCAG
>MJMS01000015.1:0-343033 GCA_002018275.1 Huntiella bhutanensis
TGATGAAGGAGTCGAAGCCGGGGAGGGTAGGGGCGGGTTGACCGGTGGGGGCGGTGGGGGGGTTGGCGATGGCGGCGAGATCGGGTCCACCCCAGACTTGGGTCATGCGGACCATTACGTTGAAGGCGAGGCGGCTTTGGGTTGCGTTGAGGCCGTTGTTCTTCTTGGCGATAGTGAGGATGGATTCGATTATGGTTTGGAAGACGGATTGGTTCTTGGCACTGATGAAGACGGGTTCCAGGGCGTTGTTGAGAATCACCTGGAAGAAACTGACGTATTCACGACGGAGCTCTTGTAGTTGGATTTCATCGTCGGTGCCGGAGACGGGAGCGTTGAGACCGGCGAGGATACGTTCAACCAGGGGGATTAACAGGACATCGAGGATGTCGAAAATCTCAGTCTTGAAGTTGAACATGATCTGGCCAACAAGGCGGAGGAAGAAGGCAATTTCGTCATTGCCAGAGTTATTAGACATGAGACCCTCAATCCACTGAGGCAGCTGAGGCAGAATGTTGGCACCAAGGACAGACAGAAATCTGGAAAAGGTGGTACGCGCAGCCTGACGAACATCAGAGCTAAACGTCAACTGGGTGAGAGCCACAAGGGCAGTCTCAGTAGCCCGCGAGAACACCTGGACAACCTCCGGCGCAGCGGACTTGGGCTTTCCGTCAACCTTGCTAAGGCCACCGCTACCATCCGCAAACCCGGTAGCAAGCATTCCCATGGCCATGATGGAGTGGTGAATTTGAAGAAGTGCCTGAGGATCACGGTTGATAGCCTTGGGAAGCTGAGCCTGGACATCAGCTACAATAGCCTCAAGAACCGACTGGGCAAAGAAGGCTTGGCGGTCAGATGAAGTGGCATTGGTTGAAGCGACAAAACCAATCGATTCGAAAAGGTGTAGCTGGTTTTGGAAAAGGGCATCCGCAACGTTATCCTCATCGTCCTCGTCCTCGTCGGGGAGCTGCGCCTTGATGGGCAGGAGATCACCAATGGAGGTGATGACACCCTCGGCGATGTTGCCAATGTGGTTGCGAAGCTGCTTGATGAAGCGAGAGAACAGGTACCAAGACCGGGACTTGACACGGACATGCTGGTGATGGACGAGGTTGATGAAATCCTCAAGGACCTTAGGGATCAGATCCGTGTTAGCCTCAAGAACCACGTTGTAACGAACGCAAATCTCCATGTACTGAATGACAATGGCAGGGTGGGGGTAGGCTGAGATGCCTGATTGGATCATCCGCTTCATAAGAATGACCAGTCTCTCAGACGCCTCAGTGGAAGGTTGATTCTTTGTGTTCAAGCCTTGGTTAGGCAGTGCAAGCTCGCCAAACAGGTACATCTCATGGAGTGCGAGATCCAGATCACGCCAGTTCATCTGCGCACCCTGAGAATCCAGAGTCTGGAAAGCCTTTCCAATGACCTCACTGAGAGTGTCGATGTACATGGTTTGGTCAATGGCGGCAACCTGCTTCTGGAGGTTGTGCAACTTGCGGCGGAGCTCGTCGAACTCGGCCTCGTCAGTCTGAGAATCCTCATCCGCCCAGTCCGAGGACTCATCGTAACGCATCTTGAAAATAATCGCTTCAAGGGTGGGACGCAACATTTCGTGATAAGAAGGTGGCAAGTTGGAAATCTTGCGCATAGTAGCGAGAAGATCCATCAATGATGGAATCACGGTGGAGCTAACTTCATCATATTCGTCTGAGAAGAAACGCAACAAATGGAGCAGGAATCCATGGAGGTGTGCCTCAGCCTGAGCCTTAGTTTCAGCAGGAGTCTCTCTATCGTCAATTGTTCTGACAATATCGGTCATAACACCGTTGACCAAGCGGGCAAGAGCCTCGGCCAAGTCGGTGTCGTACTTGGGCGTCGACTTGTACTCGTTGAGTGGTGGGCTAGCAATGAGCTCCGTACAAATCTCGCGAATCTTGAGGAAAGTGATGAGCTCCATTTTGTCGGAATGCTTCATCTTCTTGGCCACAATCTCGGTCAGAGTCTCGATAGCAGCGTCTCTGACCCGGTCCTGCTGACCCAAGGGGTTCGAACGACCAACGACTGGCATCAAGAGACCAAGCATGTCCTGGTCAATGACCAAACCGATGTCGATCCAGCTGACCCACTTGCCAATAACCTTGAGAATCATCTCCAAAACTTGATCGTTGCTGTTGTTGTAGAAAGACAGCAGTTCCTTCCATGACGCAGTAATACTGAGCATATCCTGTGCTCTGACCTGGTCCTTGAGTTCCGTGTTGCGCTGCGCCTCGGCCTTGTCGCGAGAAAGCAACATATCGGCAATTTCATCGTGAATGGAAATCAAGATGCGGAGGTACATCGTAGTACCGCTCGAGTTGTCTGGTTGGTTACTACCGGGCATTCTGGTCAAGGCCTGGAAGTCGGTGATGAATGAGCTCCAACCATTGCGGTACAATGAGATGAAAAGGTACGTAAGAGACTGGCAAAGTTTGTTGCGGATAGGACCAATATCGGCCTTGCTGAGGTCGCCGGAGCCATATACTTGCTGAACATAGCCGAAGAGAATGTTCTTGAACACTTCTAATGTGTGCGTGTCAAGTGCGTGGTTCTGGATAGCAAAGTTGATGACGTCTAAACTGTACAGGCGAACAGGTTCTGAAGCTCTGGCTTCCCGCACAAACAACTTCAGAGCGGCTTCCCACGCTTGTTGGTTGTGGCGCAATTGGTTGACATAGTCAAGTGCTTGCTGCTTAAGGTTGTTGTCGCTGCGAGGGTCGCTAGCAATGTTGACGGCGTTTTCGATCTGCACAATGGGAAAGGATCTTGTTAGTACTCAAAACGGATCTTATACATTGTAGCATTCCATTGCAGGCGGTGAGGGAGTCTGGGTTTGGGGCTTGGACATGATGACCAGGGTAGAAGAAATCTTGACTGAACAAAAACAATGATGCGGGGTGTGTGATGTCATAGCCCAAGCGACCTGAACATCCAAGATACACAAAGAGCGGACAACAAGGCAGACAATGTAAGGCCTATATTCGCAAAACAAAGGATCCCCAATGAACAGATAAAGCATGGTATACGACACTTGTGCGCTACATGGAACCACAAATCCAGCACGATGTGCATCTAGCTACTAAGGATAGGCTATAAAGCCACACGACAGAGTATTACCAAGCAACATTTCCCAAGCCCTTCGAGGTTCTCCTTCATTGCCCATTGGCGCAACTTAGAAATCCATTCCTGATCCAGATCCGTGGCTGCGCAATCATCTAACGGCGGTCGTGTGGCAGAACACGAAGACTCATGCTGTACATCGGGGTGTCTAATCACGACTTACCTCAGCCTCCATTATGATTATACTGGTTGGTAACCGGAGTGAATTCTGTAGAGTAACAAGATAGGGATATATGGACGGTGTGGGGCCGAACGTCAACCGGAGCGAAGCGGCAAGCTACAAAAAGCAGCGGTTTGGCGGATACGTGGGGGTCAAGGGGAAGAGTCGAGAAGTGTGTATTCCAATGTTTGTAGGTCTGTTTTCAAAATCTGTGTCAAAGACGACTCAGTGAGGCTAGAGCTATTCCCAGATATCAACGGGATTTATCAAGTGTATGGGGGGGTCTTGTCGTGATGGTTATACGTTCGGTACAAGTCGAGAAGAGGCTATGATTTGTAGCAGGACGGACAATATGGTCTTTCTGTCGCGAAACCGAGCAAGTCTAACGTGTGACGCAATGGCGGACAAAAACAAAGATTCACAATGGTGGAAAATCCAAGCACCAAAAAAACACCGAAAATGACAAAGCACTAAAACGGTTCGTGGGTCTGCGAAAAGGATGGTTTTTTTGCAACCCCGTCAATGAGAAGTATGGCCAAGATGCGGAGGATTTCTCCAGTAAAAGATCCACGGCCACAAATTCTCCTGCCTCGACACGAGGGTTGGGGTTTGCACCTTATGGGGGGATGGGGATGGGATAGGCAGGCACTATCGACAGCAAAAGCGATGGATGAATGAAATGGCTGGGTCGAGGAGAGAGAAGAAATGGAGTCTGGGGGAAGGAAGTAGAAAGGGGGCAGGAACCAATAATTTCGGGATACTACTGTTGCTTTTTTTTATGTATTGCTGAATGAGAGGTGATCTTGAAGGCAACAATGGCAAGTGCATCAAGGGCTGCGAGTGCCTTTGGTAGCGCCGGGCTTTTGCATGCAGAGTACATGAGGCTGAATGTGTCATTGCCGAACGTGAATTACGAAAACCAGATCACCGTTCAAGACATAAAATGTGACATGTGACTCTTCACCGGTACGAGGTAAACTCAAACCAAGGTCAGTTTATTTATTGTCATGTGCCTCCTCACTATTTTGATCATTCCGAAATCCTGGTTTCTACACCGATGGTGGTGGGGGGGGGGATTGTGTTAAAATGGCGGTTCGTCGGATTTTGTGCCTTTGCTGGCCGAATTAGGCAATTGACTTCGGTCAGTGTGTTCGGTGAATATGTGCATAACTTCGGTGTGGATATCAGTCATTGACGTCATGGAACGTCTGTTGGTGAACTGTACACGACATTACACGATGTAGTACTGAGTAGTTCATGAGTCAAATACTTGTGTATCTGTATTTATAGGGTTATTGTGGCGTAAAGTTTTTGTTGTAGTGGTTTTGTCCTTAGAATGTGTTGAATGAATGATCACTTTGCTCTTTTGAATAACTAAATAAAAGCCAACCTACATGGCACCTAATGTTGTAATGTATATATACTTGCTGGGTGCAATAACTGATTGTTAAACAGCCAAATACTAATCAATTACTAACGGGTGCGTTGGGCCTAGACAAGGATAGAATATGTTGTGTAACATATCAAATACTCGCACTTTAGATGGTGATGCGATCTGTTCCTAAGATAGTACAGTACATATGACATGTGATGGGACACTATGGGATGCAACTTGAGATTTTGTTGTTTTTGTTTGATTTGTATTCGATATGATCATGATACTGCGGGTGCTTGAGATATCAATCAGTTCCGGACATGAAAGAGTGCCCTAGGGCACAATGGAACTTACAATTCAACGGTGAATAGTAACTCGACGATTACACAAATATTGTATAGAAATGTTGGTAATTCGTGCTATATACTTTGAGTTTTTATTTGGTAGATTAAACATTTATTCTTAAAATGAGCCTACCGATTCAAAGTCAAAGGATCTACATCTGACAGGTCATCATCATTCTCAGGGAATCATGGATACCAGAGTTCCGTTGGAATAGTCAATAGCTCGATGGTTTGAAT
Source organism: Huntiella bhutanensis (assembly GCA_002018275.1). Lineage (NCBI taxonomy): Eukaryota > Fungi > Ascomycota > Sordariomycetes > Microascales > Ceratocystidaceae > Huntiella > Huntiella bhutanensis. The sequence continues at coordinate 5,273 of MJMS01000015.1, forward strand.
TGTCATATATACACTTGTGCAAATATTCTCGATTATATTCAAGTCACACAGTTGTCCTATAGCTCATCTAGGTCATGCGTTATGGTTATTCACGCTATAGTCTGTATCTTCACGGCCACAACTGTATATTCTTATGTCACATAAGGTTCATTACAAACCCAAGCTTGAGGTAAACAATATCCGGTGGTTTCAGTTCGAGGCATGTATGTCCAAACAACTTTTACTATGTCCAAACCCTCTCTCGATCAAGACATTACCTCCGTCCTCGCCGATGTGTGTATGCAAACCTAAGGGGTAAGTCAATCCAGATATATATCTCGATTTTCAGGATAGTTGAGCGTTTAGCATATCTTTGCACTCTCGAGTATGTGTGTACATATGTATATGAGCCTCAAAACTGCCAAGTCATCATTATACTGTATAGTCACTACTCACACCATGATGTGTATCATGACCTACAAGCGGTGTGGATATGTACATGTGGATACTCTCACATGCGCAATATGAAGCCGTCTGCCGGCCGTGGCATATGTACATATGTACATACATACAAACAACACCGATCTAGACAACATGGCCAAAGCATCTGCAAGTGAACCTGCATACTTCCAGATTATACCATTTCTGTGGGGTCAAGTGGGCCAATATGGGATTACCCGTGTACAATGTCAAGAATCTCGGGGTCGTTCCCATCCGGTTAATGCATCCGAGCATAGTTCCCGCTACAGTCATCTCAAACTACCAGAAATACCCAGTTCACTGTAGTTATACTCCACTTCAAGCAAGTGAAATGACGCCAACTCTAGTCTTGTTAAAAATAACTATAACAAGATTATACCATCCCATCAAAGAACAAGCTAACCCAACCTAACAAGAATCCACTTGTCCCTTCATCTCCGGGCACATTTCCAACGTGTCTCCAAAAGACATCTATGTACATATGCACATATGTGCATCCACACCCAACCTCATATCGATATCTAAATACAGCGGGTTGGGCGGGTCAGGTATTGCCTTGTATCTAATTGAAGCTGAAATCGGCTGCTGCACACCGCTACTCGGGTCACGGGGAAAGAACGGTACATATGGCCCCATCCCCCTGACTATCTACATATCTTAAACAACCAACTGTGTTGTGATTTCCCGCCACAACTAACGGCAGGAATGAAATATGTACAACATGTGCATAGAAGGAGATTGAGGTGTTCCTCGGCGGCTCCCGACTAAGGGAGTCAATGTGGCCGTGAGTGCGTGTTTAGGAAGGAAAAGGCGGAGGTGTCTGAACTAGATAATAGACATTGGATGAATGGGAAACAACATGGACAATTAGAGGGGTCCAGGTGGGGAACTACTACTGATCGAACGGAAACTAACGGCGGTGATTACAGTTTGCGTGGGAGATTAAGGGTTTGTAAGATACGACCCATGGGAACGTCGATCGCTGCAGTGGCAACATGATTGACAAACACTAATGGTGGCATGGAAAGCTCAATACGGTACTGATATGCAAAAATACACGTCATTGGTCTGCCATGAGGCTTTTATGAAAACTTGGTTATCATGTGTAATTGCGTGTCTGGAGGCTGGAAGCCGTGGCGTTGTGCGTAACCCTTATCTATGGTTCTGACATTTTTGAAATGAAAGAACCAACCATGATGAAATTAGGGTGTTGTTTAGAAACTTGTGACCACTGATATAAATTGTGATACAGGGCATCCACACTTAATATACCGCAAATTTATACCACCTAATATAGAGCTTCTATCCCTTTTTCCCGCTTCCACAGATGAAGCGGGAGATGGCCGAAAACACATGCCACGCATCCTCTCATTCGACTAGATCCAACTGTCCCTGGACTATCTGTCTCAAAAGATGCAACTCTGAGACAAAAGCACAGGCATTGTCGAAACAGCAAGGCGAGCCTCTGACAAGCCCTCCAGCCAACCAACCAACGCCTTTAATTCCACCTTTGCCACCAGCTAGCTATTGTGCGTCAACAGACAGACAAGTTCCGCGGGTTTCTTAATAACGATCGGCAATATGTTATGACTTGATCGCGATACAAGGGGAACGGAACAGTACGAGCGGCGGTGAATACACACATTTGTGTTCTACAATGTGCCGTTGGTGCTGACGTTCAATGGTGATGAGTGATGAAACTGTCAACATCTATATTCACACCCTCAAACACATCCATGGGACGAGCCATTACAACTATACTGTCGATCAAGGACGTTAGAGATCGTATACGAGGTCGCTTGAGGCCTGTCTGTCACTGGCGTAGACAAGCTATTGACATTGACCATGCGGTCAGGGTCCTCCACTAGCACCAACTATTGACGACCAACCAAAAGCATGTCCACCTGCATGCGAAAAGCTTATTCGGACGGTGAAGAACCTCATTTTGAGGTCGGACATATGGCCCCTCTTTTCTGGGCCAACTTCCACCCGTGCAGAATAGCTAATCCCAAGAACGTCTGGATGTATTTATGTATGTCGGGACATACGAATGTGTATATGGGAAAATTGCTGGGCCGAGGTGCAAATATAAAAGGAACTTTTGGAAAATGGCTGGTTTTTTGTGTAAGGTTCGGGGCAGGAGGTCGGGCTGGTTCGAGAGCAAAGCGTGCCAAATCATGCAATACTATCCTATATCCAGATAGTTGTCTCCTTCCAGAACGGGCCCCAAATGCGGCCCTGCCACGCTGCATGGTCGGTCTTGGCCGAATGTGGGGTGGAAGGGAGACAAAGGAAACAAGGTAATTCAGGAACCGGTGTCGTTGTTTGGTAGACGCACATGTGTGAACACACATATGTATCTAAGTACATAAAGGCATGCATAAATGTGTATTCCTACACACATGGCCGCACAACAGGACTAAACACAAGTTGCAACAGCACGTCAACAGAGTTGCGTGCATATAGTGATATCTAACTGCTTGGCGGCAACGTTTATTGACATCGGAAATACGAATCCCAAGTCGGTAGTTCGATGGCACACTGATGCAGAAGTAAAGAACAAGGCCCTGCCAAATCATCCGTTCACAAAATAGGGCCGCCTTCAGTGCCAGTTAACACACGTCCGCGACCTGAGAGCCACTGCAACATTGACAATTTATTCCTCCGAATGGAACCCCATGGCAGGCCGAACAAGCGCGCTATCCCCTCCTTCTTCTTGATTACCCCCTTGGTCGTTTTTCGTCCACCCTGTATTTTACATGGCTAGATTTCTCCGCAACTGAACGGACGTTGACGACTACGACTAGAGACTGTCCTCCCTCCGACAAGCCAAATGGTGGCCCTACAAGAACTTGACTTCTTTTTTTCTTTCCTTTTCCCCTCGGGGCTGACAGCATATGTAGGGAAACGCCATTGCTGTAGGGCACGGAGGTAACTGTGGCTGAGCTTACGGTTCACTGCCGTTCGGCGTCCCAGTTTAGAGTCAAGAACGACGTTACTGATAAAGATTGGACGGATATCGGTGGCAGTGTTGAACGCCATATCAATGTGGAAGTTTTGATATCTGCATTGGACAAGTGCATGTAGCGCCGACCATCTCGTATTGCTATATCTTGTTGGATCAAGTTGCACATAGACGAAATTACATGTCATTGACGTGGACTCTATTGATAATTACTGTGCCTTTGACAGTCCAGTTTGACAGTCCAGTGATTGGATAATACGGGCGTGTCTTGATAAATACGGTTGGTAAATACGGTTGCTATTGTGTCTATCAAGAACGTGCTGGTTGGTTGGTGCGGTCCTTCTGGCAAGAAGGGTGATTGCCACCATCTTGCTCCGGATATAGGCGCTAATGCAGGTACCGGAAATTCGCTCCATAATTAATTGACCAATCTAGCCAATGATATTTTGAGAATTTATGGAAGGATTTCTGGTTCTTCAAGGAAGCCATCGAATGAGGACCCTTTTTGTTCCTGCCAATTTCAAGCTTCCTTGGGCGCATAGTCTCCACGGTGTTAGATCCAACTGCTAACAATTGTTTGTTTGGTTGCTTGGCTGCTTGGCTATCTTTTTTTCTTTTTTTCGAGATCTAGTGGGGTTTTCGGGTAAGTAGAAATGATAGATGAAGTTTCTAGGGATACGCCATCCGGACTGGTACCACAAACTGTATGAATGCACGATACATCTAACCTTCCAGAATGCTCAGAGTTGGTAGAACCTTCTGAAATGGGCGCTATAGAAGCGCTGTAATTGGGTTCCAATGACTCCACTACAATGCACCCAAGCACGGCACTCCCCCTTTTTTTCTTGAGAGGGAAGGGAAGGAAGACCATCCTAGCGACAAGCGGGCTTTCCAGATTCGATGGCCAACTACTATTGATGGAGGAAATGAAGACGTTGCAGTTGGTTCTTACAAACCTCATAGCGCTACATTGTTTGTCGGATTCTGGCGTGTATCTACTGTTATAGGGATATGGATGGACATGTTCCTGATTTTCCCGCGTAATGCACGTGTCTTGATTGCGTACAAGGCGAGGCGTTCTTGATGGCTTCGTATTAAAACACGAAGGTTTGTCTCGACAACATCTAAAGACAAGCAAACAACACCTCTGATCAACTGTAAAAAGGACCAACGGTTAGAACCCTCTGACAATCAAGTTTAGAAGACCTATATCCCAACAGTGCCGTGCATTGTGCTTTTGCCCCACGCTAGCTCCAACAGAATAGAGAACCCAGCCCCTGAGGAGGAAGCAACAGCATTGACAGCCGACCAACGAGGGGCGTGGATGTGGATAAGGAAAAAAAGCACCAGAATGAGTTGTGTCATGGTTGAAGTGGCATGTGCGGTTCCTTTCAAAAACCAGCTCGTCCTTGTCGATAACTGTCTCGCCTCAGTACGCCTAACACTAAGCTTTTCTTGGGTTGGTTAATGTTGTTACTGTTCGTCATATGTGGAGATAGTGTGCTTGTTTTGCCGGGAAAGCTTCACTTCTTACGCCGCTTGGCTTTATTTCATACCACTAGAGTTCATCTGCCGTGACGGGAAGTTCAAGCGAAGTTGACGGGACAGATATTGTATTAAACTGAGAAATCAAGGGGAAGTACAGATTACTCTAGACCACAGTTGATATCTGAAATGAGGGATAATGTTGTCAAGGGTTTAAACCCTATCGTTGGTTCTTATAGAACATGGGAAAAGAGCTTCTACACACAAAAATAACGATAGTCAGTGAGTAAAGTTCGTCAATGCAAACTGTTGCCAGAATTAATCGGGAATTTCTACAAATAGTCTTCTTGAAACCCATAGACATGGACATTTTACAATGTTATGCTTCATCTTGAATCTGTATTTGGAACCTCCGTCTGAAGTGAGGCAGGCAAAGGGGCAGCCAAGTATTGGTTGATGTTGTTACTAAAAAGGGTAGTTGAAATCAGAGAGTACTGTAAGGATATTTCGTTGACTCCGATATCCTCATCAATGCCAAATTTGATGGTGTGTTGCTTTGAACCATTTCCATGGATGTACTGTATGTATGTACAGTATGTGCATGTGTATGTATGATTCCTGGTTCCAAGCGTGTGGCCAGCAGCTGCCCATGTTGAGCTTGTTTCTATTTGACTTCATCTCGTCTGTCGCTACCATTTTGACGCGGGCATATGATGCTGGAGCGAGGTTTTCGATATCTGGTTGGGCCAAACCATGATGAGCGCTGCTACAAGTGAGCACTTAACGTTGATGTCGGTTCAAGGTCGGGCTTTACAGACAAGGGGTCCTAATATTATTAGAACTAGGGGCTATGATGTTGACAGAGGGCGGACCCTAAAGACGAAACACATGCCGCGTTCGTCACGGCAAGCATAAGGGAGAGATTACAATAGAAGCAGTTGGCAACAGAAATGTGCTAATTCAAGACAAGGAGAAATCACGGAGGAAGGTTGTTGGTTACTTGAGAAATGGCAGAAAATGTGTTAGAGTAAAGTGACTGACTTCTTGTGTCAGTATTATAGGATCAGGGGGTGTATGTATCAACCATAAGAAGAGCTAACGTTATATGCAAAGTCCAAGATCTGCTAGATATCGACATAGTAAAAAGATAAGCTGAAGAAGAGGCCTTATTCTGTGACTCAACGTATAATGTCTGTTCGACATCAACACTGCCAAGTGGCGTTTACTACAACCCACGTTGTCCAGCGCGTTACTGTGCATTCAAGAAAAAGAAGAGTAGAAAGAATAACCAAGCGGCGCCGACGACCGAGGACACACGGGTCAAGAGTATAACTCGGGCCCCAACGCAAGACCCAATACCCATCATGGACACGCTAGAGCCACCACGCAGGATGAACCCCCTTGGTTATACCCAGTCCATACTCTCACTGTTCTTTGAATTCCAAGGGCAAGCGAGAGAAAGACAAACGCACACACCCCCAGTGCACGCCCTCCCTAGTCGCAAACTCCACCGCTATCCTAGGCATAGTAGAGAAGAAGACTGACTGTCTAACAAGTCTAACACCACTCACACCCCACGGCGGCAAACACAAGCGGCGGGGGAACCAAGTAGACACACACCAACCCACTACTCTGAAGATTCGAGTATATTAAGACCACCGATTCCCCTCTCAAACCTGTTCACTTTTCTTTCTTCTTCAGCCCAGAAAGCCAATCTTCCAAGCTTCTTCCCGCTTCGCTCTTCCAAACTTTTGACTTCGGTCGTCCATTCTTTAACAAGCACTTCACTTCAAGCCAATCCATTCTTTTTTAATCGTCTTTTTTGACCTCCCATTTCCAATCTTCAAAATGCAGTTCTCTACTATCGCCCTCTTCACCGCCTCCGGCGCTGTTGCTGCCCTTGCCGGTACCGGTACCGCTCCCGCCCAGGTCACCTCCACCGTCTACGCTACCAACGTCAAGACCATCACTTCTTGCGCTGCTACCGTGACCAACTGCCCTGCCTCTGCCACCCAGGTCGTCACCGAGGTTGTTGCCGTCTCCACCACCGTCTGCCCCGTTGAGGAGGCTGCCTCCACCTCCGGTGTTGCCGTCTCCACTGGTATCTTCCACAACGGTACCTCCGTCGCTGTTGCCTCTGCTCCCTACCCCACCGGTACCGGCGCTGTCGGCACCAAGGGTGTTGCTGCCTCTTCCGGCTCCACCAAGGCTGCTCTTCCTACCGTTGCCGGCACTGGTGTCGCTGCCAACGCTGCCGTCTCCTCCAAGGCCTCTACCTGCGACGCTGCTGTCGTCAAGACCATTACCACCTCGTACACCACCGTTGTCCCCACCGTCATCGTTGTCACCGAGTCTGGCTCTTGCGCTACCGGCACTGGTTCCAAGACCGCCACCGGTACCAAGGCCACTGGCACTGGTTCCGCCTCCGGCACTGGCGCTGTCACGTAAGTACTTTTTCCAACACTGCTTCTCTAGCATAACATGTCTCTAACATTCTCTCTTTACAGCACCACCACCGCCCCCGTCACCGCTGGTGCCAAGTCCCTGGCTGGCTCCGCCGTCATGGCCCTTGCCGGTGCCGTCGCTGCTTTCGCCTTCGCTTAAGCGTCTTCTCCCCGAATCTCGTCGACCGATGGTCACATCGCGCAAGTGGGCTAGGCCTTATGGCTAGGCCCGCTGGCAAAGATCCTGATCACAGGAAGATTAATGATAACGGACTGAAGCTACTTCTGGGCTTCCATATTGACAACTGACAGTGAATTCTGGCGTTTCAGCGACGTCATAATCTGCCGGCTTTCGAGAGCCCAGGGCTTCAATATAGCATTTTCTTTGGGATATCCACTTTGTTGTGCTTGTTTTTGTTTTCCAGCTTTGAATTGATTTTTAGAAAATTACTTGATCTTCTCTTTTGTGACATGCTTTCCATTACACCATGATTTGGCCATTGTTCCATCTTCTCTTGTCACGCCATTGTGCTCGTTCCTTCTTAACAGTATTTTGCCACCACACTATTTCATATTTCCCCTGAATGTCAACATGCATAATCTACTCTAACTTGATCCTAATAGCCACCCTACTTCAAAATGCAGGCACCGCCCCTCCCTTCTACGGTTGACCCCGTCTGCATGTCTCTGCACCAAAAGGTAATTCTAAAACGCGCGTCCCCGACAAATTCCAAACAATCTATACAATTCTGCATCCCTTAATCCCTGCATCAGACAATGACGCCTCTTTAACTTTTACCCGTTCCATCCCGTTGTCTGCCACCTCTTTTCTCCCTCAAACACGCCTCTTTCCTCAGACTTGCGGTAGAAGAACCCGTTTGTTCTTGTGCGATACCTTATTCACCGGTATCTAATCTCTGTACATACATACCTTGGGAACGTCTCGCCCGATACTCGGGAAAATCTTGGCTTGATTGTGTTACCTTGGATAGAGTGGTACACTTTGGAATATATTGACTGCAGAACCTGTATTTGTAACCGGTGGTGTATTGGTACAGAGAAAGTGTGATGTCCTAATATGGTAGGTGAACAAGTATTCTTTATTTTTAGTTGGTAGTTAGTCGTTGGTAATTTTGCTTCACAACTTGTAAAAAAAACTACCAGGCAATATCACATTGTATAGCCAGAGCTCTAGCCCGAGCCGCTTGGCCAATAGGAACACCAGTAGTAGAGCCCGCCTCCCTCATTTTGGCTCGTTTCTTATTTAACCTCACAATACGCCAAAGGGCTAACCCCATAACTACAATATTAAGTATAGACAACAGAATCGTTGTTGGAAACCTGTCTTTTATGTTGCCTGTGGCATTGTTCATCCACTGTGATCCTATTAAATATGACAGTCCACCTGCTGCTTGACAAAAAAGGAACTGTGCCGTCAAGGTCGTCTGTGATGTCATATTCTCTACTGCCCACACAGAAATTACTTGCGAATTAACAAATAAGATGACTTGTCCCAAGGCATTCATAACCATAGCTAAAGAGGTGTTGTCGTGACCAACCCAGTATGTCACCGAACATACTAACCTATGTGAGTAAATAATTAGTCTCATGATGACATGACATAGAAGCATAAGACATATAACATACTCAATAGATACAAACCCAAGAATAAGCAATCCTCGAGTACGAAACCTTTGTACAAAGAACACCATAATAAATGCTGATCCAATAGAACAAAACTTGAGAATTTGTGTGCCAGTTGTCGACATCGCCACCGACGAAGTAGTCCCAAGAACCACCTGATAATAAATCGTATGCATGATCCGCGGCCAAGTAATCGGATGTTGAATAGCATTCCAGAAATGTTGCTCAGTAAAAGGCACCAGACCCTCTTTCCACTCATTTTCTAGGAAGCGAATCAGTCGGTACCGTTTAGCATCTCGAAGGAAACCTTCATCAGGTCGAGTTACCCATTCAGGCATGATCACCAAACCTATTGCTGCAATCATAAGATCCAGGATACCAATACATACAAAGATCCATGGCCACGCCCGAGCCGATTCTAACTTGATAGCTAACTGCGTGACACCCGAACAGAAAACCGGAACAAGTACCGTGCCGAGAACTTGGAAAGATGTTACCCACGTGATTCTCATCAACCACCGTTTCTTGGGATACCACCCGGTTATGCTACGGTAGTCGGTTAGCTCTTGATTTGTTGATTCTTTCGCCTTGTGTAACATACTACACCAAGGACATGCCATAGAAACTTCCACGGGAAAGCCCGATTCCTACACCGGCAAGTAGGATATGAGAGAAGTTTACTGCGATTGATGTCAAAACATACATGACTGCTATCACGGCAATCTGTGTATTTATCCAGACCGAAGGGAACTCCTGAGTGAGGAAGACGACTACGACGAATACAGCGGCAGTTTCTGCAAGTTTGTTACTGACAGCACACCACTAGGTTGGCTTGTTAGTGAGGCTGAAGTAGCGTGATAGGACTTACTTACGTTTAGCTGGGCGCTAGTGACATTGACATCTTTCCACATGTCTATTTTGAAAGCGGTGGACAATGCAGTGGATGTCCCGAGTAACAGCCTGTATACCCAGCATCAGTGACATATTCCAGAACATGGTCATAGTAATGGCCGTTTACATTGAGGCTAAACACATTGGAACCAACACTCGCATATCCAACACCCGCATAACCCGACGAAGTTCCTTCTTCGTTGGCATTTCCGCAGTTGAACATGATCCGTGTCCGATATCCGTTACCAATGCGAATGCATCATTACCACGGGAGACCCCCAGGACAGTAGCTCCTCTGTTTCCGTGTTGAGCCTCCAAGTCTAAGTGGGGGTGTATCATATTCCGTCCATTAACACCCAGAGGGCCGGCAGTGCGTGCTGTTGTTACGAGACTCCGCCGGGGTGCATATTGTTGATCGATGAATATCTTGTCGTATTTTAATTTGCCATTGTTTTCATCCGTGGTGGTAGATGAGGGTACTGACTGACCGGGCTGTTGACCTAGACTGTCTGTGATGTTGATGTGGATACTTCTGGTAGGGCGTGTGAATCTATTTAGTTCGAGACTATGCGGGTCATGAGAAGGTCTACTTGAGAGACCGGAAGCTGGACTGCTGGGTTGTAATAGTTGGTCTTCGTCGCCGGATGAGCTTTTAAGAGGTCTGAATCTCGGATATAATGCCGTTGCTTTTTTGAGGATCTTGGAGGGAAACCAAGAAGAAGTATTGAATGTTCCAGTCTGTGACTCTAACATGACGACCCAACTGGACCAAGATAAAACGGGTACATAGAAACAGACCCTTATAAATCTTTCGACATTACTACCAAGGAGTGATATCAAAACTCCAAATTTCTACTATTTCCCCATTAACCGCACCATACTTTATATACCCCGCATCCTTATAACCATCCAATCGGAGGTAGCCCCGCTGCTGAGCATCTTCCGTGTCACTCACGACATAACCTGTCTTATAACCTGATCGTAGATTCAGAAACAACATGCACGCTCACGTATAACAAGACTTCTTATCGACGATCCACCGTAAGATATACTGCACAAAGTTCCGATCGACAGTCACAAGCACTAAGTGGCTGAGTGTTCTCTCTTATCACAAGCATCTTATTTAACCGCCAAGCTGGCCAGTGGTCGTATCAGCCGGGTAACCAAAGAAGCAAGAACCGCAACAAATCAGAACTCTTCTCGACAATGTTCTCTCTATATCACGCATGTTACACACAGATTGAGGCAGCAACTTAACACAACAACTAAGCGAGAAAAAACAAACGTGATGGTGGGTTATTTAATTTTGGCTGTACAACAAACATAATTCAGTACACTTAGTCGACAAGAATCTTACCCTCGAGATCGCCATATGAGGCATAGAACTCCTCAAAGAGTTTAACAGCATACAAGACATCCTTGGAACCTCCCGTCTCGCGAATGCTGTGCATAGAAAGCTGGGGGTTACCGAGATCGAGGGTGCGAACACCCAGCTTAGCTGAAAGCATAGGTCCAATAGTGCTGCCGCAAGACGAATCGTTACGAACAACGAACAACTGAAGAGGAACGCCGGCTGCGCGAGCACATTCTTGGATGAGAACAACACCGGGAGAGTTGGTCGCATAACGCTGGTTGGCGTTGATCTTAATGACAGTGCCCTTGTTCATCACGGGCTTATGATCAGCCTCGTACTTGGCTGCAAAGTTGGGATGAACCGAGTGGGCCATGTCGGCAGATACGAGGAACGAACGAGCAAGAGTCTGCTCAAAGGCGGCACTCTCGTCGGGTTCGCGAGTCATACTGTCAACAGATCCCGAGTGAGCCTCGGCAATCCCAGAAGCTACAATTCGACGCAGGGTAGATGGCAGGAAGTTACTGTTCGCACCCTGGGCAGAAGTAGAACCGATCTCCTCGTGGTCGAAGCAAGTAGCCAGACGGATAGTGTTGTCATCAACCAAAGAGATATTATCCGCAGCCGACTTAATGATACCAGTGATCGTGCAGTAAGTCATCTCTAGATTGTCTAGGCGAGGAGAAAAGATGAACTCGTCGTTAATACCACCAATAGTACTGGGCTGAACATCGTACAAGATAAGCTCAAAGTCAACGACATCATCGACAGTGCACTCGGCATTCTTGGCAATGATTTCCAAAACATGGGGGTGGTGGCGGGTCTGCATCTTCTCAAGAGGGCGGAACTCAGCGTCCTCATTGTCGTCAATCATGGCATTCTCATCCTCGGCAGTTGAACGGTTAAGTTCCTCCGAGACAAGTCCGGTGATGGGGAACAACTGGGTCTCCTTGTTAGGGTCAAAGTTGGTGGACCGGTCAAGATGGATGGCCAAGGTAGGAATGCGGATGATAGGCTTGTCGACCTTAATCAGACGTTGAACAAAGCTGCCCTGGCCATCACGGACGAGAACGCGACCAGCAATGGACAGATCACGATCGAACCAACTGTGCCAGATACCACCACCGTATGTCTCGACGCCAATCTGCATGAATCCGGCATTTGCCTTCTTAGAAACAGGCTTGATGCGGAGACAAGGCGAATCAGTGTGTGCGCCAACCATGGCGATCGGGTTTCCGGGGCTCCACTTGCCACCGACGGCAAAGGCAATGATGGAAGAGCCATTGCGAGTCAGATAATACTTTCCGCCGGGAGCAATCTTGTGAGCCCAGGGATCGCGCTCGCGGAGCTTCTCGAAACCGGCCGCCTCGAGACGGGTAGATGCGGATTGAACGGCATGGTAAGCTGGATCATAGGAGTACCGTACTACGTTAGCGGAATGGTCTAGACAAAAGACAAAGACAGGTGATTTAAAGGAGCGGGGGTAATGAGGACATGCGATCTCATTGCGGGGTGCGTTTTTGAGTTTGGGGAACATGGGTAAAACTAACGTGTAGGCGATGCGTTAACAAAGCTAACAAAGTCTTGAGCGGCGTCGGCAAATGCGTTGGACATTGTGGATGAAAGACGACGAGTATAGCTAGCTAGTGAAGATGGTGATGTCGATAACGAGGATCTGGTGATAAGAGGCGAAGACGACTGTAGAGCTGTTTGGGTCTTGCTACCAAGAAATCTGGCCAACATGGAAAGTATGCACCTATGATGCAGGAGAATGCGGAAGGAGGCCTTTAACTTTTTGGTCGGTGTACAACGAGTTTATTGGGGAGGATTATTCGTTGTCTGTATGTGTATACAGCGGTCAAAGGTACTGTCAACAAAGCACTGTAAGATCAAGTGACGTAGAAACGCAGGGGAGGTTGAGTCCGCCAGGATTAATAAGTCTGCGGGTTCTTTTTGCGTTATCGTGGGTTTACCCACAGGAACGTCATCCTAGACTAGGTTGGGCGGTAGCCTTCGTCAAGCCCATGCCTTATCATCATAGCAACAGCGTTGGCAGTACTATACGATTCACCTCAAAACTGGGGACACTAAAGCTTATTGTCTGTATAAGGCCATCACGATAAGATAAGTTACCTGTGAAAGCCCCGCATTTAATGCAGGGTAATTGCGTATGTGTGTAGGTACGGACAATGTGTGTAGTGTAGAGTATAGGGTGCATGCATACGCGCGTTTCTTTCCTGTCATTATTAGGGGGAAATGCGTCCGTTCTAACAAAATTGTTTTGATATCCAAGAAAAAGCATCATACCAATGTGATATAATTCATGTGTCGTCATTTGAATAGTCATAACAAGATATTCGTTAAGGCTAACCATCCACCCTGGCAATTATCATGACGCTAATTGCAAGGTTAATCGCATACATCAGATGGAAACCAAAATGCACGTAAATGGGTCATGAACTCTGTCAAAATAAAATCTCCATGAAACCGCCATAACTGACATCGACATATGAATCCAGATACGTGCATGAATTCTTTGACGTATGACTAGTCCGGCTGGAAAGTTTACGAGCAATTTGAATCGGAGAATTACCTAGATGTTTAGTCGTACGACGTCAAGAATCCAGCTTTTGCATCGTTCAGCAGACTCGCGATGAGGCCAACCTCGCCGATCTAATTTACATATGTGCTAGTGAAAGACACACTTCGCATTCGATTTGGGTTCGCATGTACCAGATAGAACAAAAATACATGTTCTAGTGTAAGTCTAGCTTTGAATTTTCGGGAATGGAAGCGGGAGTCCCTTGCGTAAGGGTGGCGGAAGCATGTAGTGATGTCGCACACACATGCCGGTCAATGAAATGCGCATGCACTCCCGCTGCGACAGATGGTCCTATTGAGGGGCCGGTATTTCTGTGTGAGCCATGCGGGTTTACATTCAAGCTTCTTCGATATGTGTGTACATACATGTGTGTGCATACGTTCGTACATACATACATATATACATAGTTCTAGTTAAATGAGATGCGAAAATCACGTGTTATAGATGACACTACATGATAAACGTTCACCCGTGATAAACCAAGTCATGTGCGATCATCCAAACCCGTGCACGTCAAAATAGCTATATCCACGACTTCTATATCTTTCGGACAAGTCACCCGATAGACTGTATAATCTGCATACCCGTTCGAACTCGAATCGCATGCATCAGGTTATACCTCCCAAATCAGAACTCAGGCCGATATACCGCCCTGTTAGAGGTGACAATTCTGCGCCTTGGCCGTTTTAAAGCTGGCGGTGAAGCAGCATGTAACCGCTGCCATAAATTGCATGGGTTTTAGGATCTTATGAATGCAGACTCCCGATGCCGAAACAAAGAGTCTTATGGTGACTGGCCACTCCTAGAACTTGAATGACGTTTGTAGGTATCGCATCTGCGCTGCATATTCTGGTGATTACCACAAGCTTCGACTCAAAACTTGCATGTGCATGCACATGTCTACGCACGTATTTTTCCATCCAACAACTATGTACATCTACCGTCCGTACCAACATGTTAGAAAAGCACGCATCACCTGTTCTCTTGTTACCCCTCCATCTAACCATACATGAAAGTTCAAAGACCCTGGTAGTGTATCCTTGCGCAGCTGGAGCGAAACCATCATTCAAGAAGAGAAATCAACACCCAGCCAACCACATCAGCCAACCAGATTCGGGTCATTCATCCCTGTGCCACATTTAGGTGAGCCTTGCAACAATGTGCACTTGGCCTCACAACTGCACTTAGGCGTCTGTTTTGCCTGTTAATATCAAGCTTTGCCTACACATTGCGCATATGGAGATGCACATGTTGGTGGCGTCCGTACAAACGCCTCAAGCAACATCCACACAGTACGTGTTTTGACATTGGGCGTCAACCGGGTACATATTGATAAGATAGCCATTTTATAATCGACTTACCGAATCTGAATAAAGACGGCATATGTACATACATATGTACACATGTACATATGTATAGTCATGCGACGAGTCTGTATGTACATATGTAGACACATATGTCCCTTGTTGGACCGGTTGGAAGTGTGACCCTGGATTCGTCTTAATTAGGTGATCTTTGCTTTGTTTTAGTCGATTGTGCTGCGACAGGGCCGTTTCCCCCATGTTGCATCTGACAGGCACAAAAGACGTCCATCGTAGACCCTCTTAACATGAAACGCAGCGCACATACAGGATCACCAACATTGATACAATCGAGTAAGCATAAAACAACAGAAGGGGAAGAATACGTTTTCAAGCTTCAAGACCTCGTGGTCTATCCATCCGCGTTCCTGAGTCCGGCGCATCAATAGACATTGTGCACTCAAATGTGTCCACATGCCTAGTATATTTCCCTGTGACTCCAG
This sequence comes from Huntiella bhutanensis, assembly GCA_002018275.1. Lineage (NCBI taxonomy): Eukaryota > Fungi > Ascomycota > Sordariomycetes > Microascales > Ceratocystidaceae > Huntiella > Huntiella bhutanensis. The sequence goes on from MJMS01000015.1 coordinate 20,918, forward strand.
CCTGCTGTGTCATTTGACATCCAGTCTGTCACTTTTTTGCGTTCCCAGCCTTACTCTTACCGTAACACTCGATTATCCTAGTTACTCTCATATGTCGTCAAGTCACAGAACAGGCTAAAAAAATAAAGTAAAAAATGTCCCTAGTATCTTCCGAGCCATGTAACTTTGAGCTTAGACAATGGCAACACCGGTTCCTTTCTCCATCACCAGCTTTTAGCGGAAATTTGGTGGTACTTTTTTTAGATGCCGATTGCGTGGAGGGACCTGCGCACACATGCACATGCCCGTTTTCTTTGGGGAAAGTAATTACAGGTACAGCTGGTTGAATGACGGAGACGAGATCATTGAGCTGATGATGGCTTTTTGGGGCTTGGTTTATTCGGATATGCGTATGCGTGATATCAGCTGGGAATTGGATATATAAAAATGTACTTTACATCAGGAAATTTCGCAGCTATGTTTAAATATCGAACAGTTTGACTAGTTGACTGAGTCAAAGTCAGAATCTGATGATATCTGCTATTTACCCTAACATATGATATAACCCTATTGCTAGAACAAGAAACATTCTAGATGTTTTCACTCAACCGACGGATCACGGTCTAAGCTTCTTTGGTTCAAGGTATCGCGACACCCGGTCAACTTTTTCTACACCTGGCAAACAATGCCTTTTAAAGTGTTAATCCAGAAGCATCGGCCATCACGGAAGGAATGAAGAGCGCCTTCAAAGGGATGCATCTACAGTGATACAATATTTGAGCAATCAACGGACAGTAAATATAACTAGGAGGTTGGACTGAAGGTTGTTGTCTGTCTATGATACGACAATGGAATGTCACAAGAAGAATGGTCTAGTTCTCATCATTTCATGAATTAGCTCAGCAGTGACAAGATTGTGGAATTGTACAGGTGCTGCATGTATAGGTGCTGTATGTACAGAAGTGTAGCTCTATAATATGGTTGGCTGTTAAAACGCCTCATATGCATGCAATAATTGCAAAGACGTGTTGCATATTGTTGGACGCGGCAACAGCTGGCGGCGCTCACGGGCTTTGGGACCGTAGTCCTATGATCTCGAGGGATGCAATACCTAGTATCGCACATCGCTAGGCTCGTTCCCTTCCCGCCAGTCAGGCCCTTCACACAGCATCAACACAGCATCGGCGCCAGCTGGTCGCGGGCGCTTGGGGCGTTTTTTTAGGTGTTCCTTTTTGGACAAACTGCTCGGTAGACAAACTAGAATCCAGAATCAAGGGCCCAAGCCCAAAGAAGACCTCTTATGAGTTCTCTTTCCATCCCTGTTTTTGGTTGATAAATGTTTGTTGCGGGTAACAAAGTCGTGGGTGGATCTTGGACAGCGGGTGGAATATAGGAGCATAGAATAACAGGAGAGTAAGAAGGGATCAATATGACCAATGTGCTTTGTTCTGGAGATCATAGGATTGCTGTTTAAGTGTAGTAGTGATAGAAAGAGAAGGGGTGATGATTGAATTTCAGGTAAACCGAAGTGATCTACAGAGCATCCTTATTCTATTGTGTTGTGGGTACCACACACGGAACGTCTTTGCGGTATCGAGACTGATTTGGACCATATTGGAGTTCAAGAGGCACTTTTTTGGCACACAAAATCAGTGGACTTATCGATGTCAAACATTGCCACAATGTCGTCATGATCCTGTAGGATATTTGACAGAGCTTCCAAAGTCGATACTTTTATGTAGATAGACTGTTCACTGTAGTTAAAAAATAGCAAGTCGTTTTGTCTAGGGTAAAAATGTAGACCTGGGATTATATGTAATGAGGGGGCGAGAGGAGTGACAGCACAAGCTGCTCAAAGATCTAAAAAGACGGCGTTGGGCGGCTATTGCGACAAGTCGCTATTGCTTTTTGGTGTCACCACGGCGCGCAATCAGAGCAAGAGGGATCCGAAGGCTCGAAGTGTTGCACTGGATAATCTGAAATGCTCGTCGTGAACAAATGAGAACTTGAAATAGTTGGATGTATGAGAATTCACACATATTTTCTTCTCCAACTGCATTTTTACTGTTTGGGCTGTTTTAGCCCTGGGTGCGTTTGGAGCGAGCAGACAAGTGAGACACGGGAACCTGGTGACAAGGGCTGGCACGAACGTTAGATCTTGACGGGGCGTCCGGTGCACATATAACAGACATGGTAGCTGTGCTTTCATATTGATGACATGTCGTCCACCAAGAACATACCAGATACATCTACATAGATCTAACATGAAACTACTTCAAAATACATCGGATGGTGAAGTTCAAAATTCTGAAGGTTATGCCTTTTTTTCCCCGCTGCGCCTGGTTCAGTACGTGGATTTTCGAGCCCTCTCGCCCCTGGCTTGCTTCCATAGCCTAGTTGGGCCAATAAACTTGACCCCTCCGAGAGGCCAGTCAGCCAGCCAGCCAACAAGGGAGAATAGACCCAATTGTCCTTGCCAGGGTGCTGCTTGGTGCTGGGCCGTGGGTTGGGCCCCCATTCCAATGAGAGGAGAGAACGACAGCGACAGCGACAGCGACAGCGACGGCGGGGGCGAGGTAAAGACGTGCAGAATAAGAAACACAAGACGGATGACAGACAGGGAAATATGGCGGAAAGTGCGTGAACTGCAGGGTCGCAATAAACGGACTTTCCATCGTATGCAGCCCAGATTAATGGTTCATTCAACTGTGATGCACTATACTCGAGGGCATCGCCGGCTACCCGACTGGTTAAGGCCAACCTACTGCTTGTTGGCATCAAGCCAGCCAAGTTACCTGCTGCCAGCACAACATCAGCACCGGACAACTCTCCCAGAAGAGAGACACAAGAACCGAGCTTTTTTTTTCTCCGGTAACAGGGATAGCCCCGGCAAGTCTAAAAACTGAAGCAGCTTCCTTTCAGGTCATCACCCTTTGTTTCGATAACTGGGAAACTTGCCATGATTACTGTGTGTTTATTGCTACAACTTCTTGTTGCCTTTTCAACAAATGGTATACAGACACTAGAGTTGGGAGATACCTCAGTAAGACACAGAACATGAGAATGTGTATAGTTGACACTGGTTCTGTAAACATACTGTGACTGCCATTTTGGGCTCTCCGTATGCGCTGCTGACGGGTTTGTCTGTTGTCTGTGTGCTGAGTGTGTAATGCCTGTTCGCTCATACAGGCAGGAAGGAAGGCGACTTCTCTGTATCAACTAGTTGTTATTCCTCGATACAAATTGACGTGATTGTTTCGATAGTCACTTGAGTTGGGATATATGCCACTGTCAGTTAGGCGGTAATCGTAGATGTGTCAATCAATTTTTGAATGATACTTATGTATGTACACACACACACACACACACACATTGTGAGAAAATTCAAAATTCAAGCGAGCCCTGTCTCGGCCAGACAAGAAGCGCTGTTTGGAGGATCTGGTAACACGACCAAGTCATGACGGGGGCCAAGTCCTGAGCAAGTCTACTGCGGGGACTATACCAATGGCGTTTAGTTAGCTATGAGTTTCTTCACGCCGGGTAATCGCCAAGTTCCATTATGATTGTACTGTTTACCTTGGTATTTTGAGATCTTACGTCACTAATATACTTTGACTTCTAAACCTCTTTCTACTTGCCAATTTTTCTTCTTTAAAAACACAGTCCAAGACAAGTACCACATTGACAAACTTGCCCAAAGTCTAACACCGGCACACATAGCACCTACGCATGTGTATTTATGTGCTAGTCTATTTTCTCTCCCCCCCATCCTTCCCAGCAGGGCCAGCCCAATCGAATCCTTCGTGGCATGCACCCATAACCCAGGCTCCTCCTACAAGTTGCGAGAACTCCCATATCCTTTTTATTTTACGCCCCCCCGGTTTTCTTACCTTTTCTTCGTTACTGTCACAAACTTGGCACCACAAAATTCAGTGAACATCATCGCGATTTTCTTTCGCGTTATCTTCCTTTTACTTTTTTTCTCTATCAGTGGATTCAAATCTACCATTGTCGTGTATTAGCAAAAACCTAGACACCTCAGCATCCGTTTTTCAAATTTTCTTTGCCACTCTTAAGTGTCAGTTCGAATACATCATTGATCATTACCGTCATCATTCCCCCCATCCATCCAGAAATTCGTCACGGTTCCGACAATCTATCAATTTCGCCTTTTCTGTTGCCGCTGCAGATTCTCGATATCCATCTGTGGTTTGCATCTTGTTTGTTTTGTCCTTGCTGTCACGGGCTCGTCGTTTCTATCGGCCATTTTGTGTTTTTATTATTGATGCCGACCCCCGCTGTCGCTATACCAGTCGCCTTTATCTCTTGACCAACACGCCACACACAGCACTCTATACCATATCCAACAATCTGATATCAACAAAGTCTCATTCGCCTTTCTTATATAAATTCATCGCATCGGTGCCTGCCACCAAACACCACATCATTGCTCGGTTGTCCTATCGGAATCTCATTTTGAGTGATTGAACTTGTTCACATCGTGCGTTTAGCTTCGGCAATCGCAGCTCGGTCATTATACACAGCTACGAGTGTGACGGACAGCACCCGGCGATTCTACTCGCTGGTAGACGCTTCTCATCGCATAAAATTAACCAGGCCTTGCAGCAATTAGATCAAGGCATTCGCGAATAACCAAGGCCCCGCGAACATATACTTTAAGCCGTATCTGTAGTCGTTGGATCACGGAAACAGGCGTTCTCTCAAAACGCAAGATCTTATTGATCTTGCTCAATTGTCACAAAAAATGGCTTCAGTACCACGGCCTACCAACGTGACCTCCAGCGGGCTTCAGAATTACGTTCTTCAGACCATCAACAAACAGTCCCGGCCTATCCAAGGATGGCAAACCACAGTCAACATTGCGGAAAGAGTTGTCAAAGCCTACCAGCTGTAAGTTTATCTAGAAGTCACAACAAATCGTGGCTTGGAGATTTTGTTAGTTAACGCGAACCATTACAGGGCGTCGACTGCTCTTATTGCACATGAATATAAGAATATGCCCAATCTGCTTAAGGAGTGCATGAGCATGGAGCATGATGCATTTTTCACCTCCCCAGACAAGGTAAGTTAAGATTGAAACATTTTCTACAAGATGGAAGTCCCATGCTGACCTATTGAATCAAAACAGGTGTCATACGAAAACAAGATGAAGCAGTACATCGAGGAGGCCGTTTCTCGCCGCCAAAACAATGAGCCAAATTTACAACTCCAGGTTCAGCAACAGATGCAGGCCCACCAAAACGCCCAAATCCAAGCCCAAGCACAACACGTACAGATCCAACAGCAACAGCAACAGCAACAGCAACAGCAACAGCAACAACAACAACAACAGTTGCACTCCATGATGCATATGCCAGGTGGACTTGGCAATGGACCGGCCAACCAGGCACAACAAGCAGCTATCCAACAACGTCTCTTGCAAGCCCAAGTTAAATCCCAAACCCAGGCACGCCAAGCCAATGCCATGGCGGGTGCCAACGTGAATCCCATGGGGTTCTCGATGGCTGGTGCTGCCCCTCAACCTGGAGTTCTGAACCAAAATCTTCTACTGGGCCAGAACCGCCCTGTAGAATTCACCCACGCGGAAAAACAACAGGCCAACGCCATAGCTATTGAAAGGTTTAACAAGATGTCGGAACAACAGAAGGAGGCCTGCAGACAGGCAATGAGAAATATGGGAGTTTCTTCACCGGATGCTATCAATGGTGGCCCCAGGGATCTGGCTTTTCTTGCGGTAATGCGTGATGTTTTTAGTCAGCTTGGAGTAATGAAGCGTAACCAAGCCAATGCGTTACAGAAACCACAGCAGCTCATGTTGACACCGCAACAACAACAGCAGCAGCAGCAACAGCAACAACAACAACAACAACAACAACAGCAGTCACAGCAAGCCGCAGCTGCCATGAATCAGCAAAACATGGGTTTGGCAATGGGACAACAGGCGGGACTCCACGGCGCTGATGTTCAACGAGCCTTGAATCGGCCGGATATGAATTTTGGTCAAATTGGGCTTGTGGGCCCGGGTGCGAATCTGCAAAACGGCCAACAAATGGGCCAAATGGGAAACCGCCCTGGTGCCCAGGTTGGGGTTGGCCAGCACCCGAATGCTGCGATGAACGGGATATCCATGGTGGGTCAACCTGGGCAAGCTGCAATGGGCCTCACACCTAACATGCAAGTCACCCAAGCCCAAGTCCAAGCTCAAGCCCAGGCCCAAGCCCAGGCTCAAGCTCAAGCCCGCTTCGCACAGCAACAAAACCAATTGCAACAACAGAACGGCCTTGTCTTTCCTGGCCAAAATGGCGCTCATGGTTTGAATGGTGTTCCCATGAGAAACCAGCTCTCTCAAAATGGTCTCGATGTTGCGAATGGGAATTCTATGAACATGCTTGGCTCTGGTCCTGGTAATATGCAGTTTCAGAATGGGGGTAACAATGGACTTCTCAATGCACCGGGACGCGCATCTAATGCGGCTACTGCCCAGTTGTACCAGCGCGTCCTTTCACAGATGCCACCCGAGCACCGACAAGCCCTCAACGCCATGCCTCGCGAGCAAGCCATGTCAATCATCCAAAATCGGATGCAACAAGACCAAATGCAAATGGCCCGCAACAACAGCAACCAGATGAATTTGGGAGGGATGAACGGCATGTCGAATGCCATTGGAACTGAGGTCCGGGCTGGTCAACCGGGCCCAGACCCTGGTTTGACACAGATTCAGCTGCGGAATCTCATGGATGGAATGACTTTACCTCCGAATATGCAGAGTATGCTTCCACCGGAAGTTAAAACATGGGGTGCTCTCAAGGCTCTCTTGGCCCAACGTCCGAATCTTGTACCTCCCCAGATCGCCAATGCTAGAAATCCGGGATTAGCCCAAATGCAGCAGGCTCAGTTCACCCAGCTTCAGAACAACCATCGCCAAAAGATGCTGCAGCAGATGCAAGGGCAACAGTCACAGTCAACACAGGTCCCGCCACAGCAAATCATGCGACAGAATCAACCTCAACTGCCGCCACAGCAACTTCGTCAGCAACCTCCCCAACAGTCACCACAGCCGACACAAGCGACGCAGCATAATATGCACCAAGAACAACAACAGCTTGGCCAAGGTCTTGGGGCTAACCAAATGCCAGCGCAACAGTCGCCTGCTCAGGGTATGCCGCAACAACCTACCCCTAACAGCACAAGCGGGCCTGGGTTGATGATGGGGGCGAGCGGCCAGATGTCCGGTGAGATAGCTGGTCAGCAGCCGATGCCTCCTAATGGTACACCGAATATCGCTGCTAGCACGGTTGCCAACCAAGTGAATCTTAGTGTGTTGACTAGTAACCCGGAAATTATGACCAGACTCCAAGCCGTTCAAGCATCGCCCAAGGACATCAGCGACTACCTTGCGGCCCACCCCAACACTCCCAATGATGAAAAACTGCCGGCCATTGTCACTGCATTGAAGAAACGAGTTTTCCTCTCCAAACTCATGCAGCAAATAAAGATGCGGCAGGATGCTATGCACCAAGGTAGAGTTGGCGGGATGCAGTTTGGATCAGGTGCGCAGCAACTTGCGGGGCAAAATATGGTTGGACTTCAATCGCCGATCACTGTGGGTGATGGTACACCGATGACGTCAGGACCCAGCCAGCCTGGTATACAGCAAGCCGGGAATCTTAATGGGCCCCAGGTTGGACAAAGTCTGCCGCTGCAGGCGCAGGTCAGTCAGATGTCACACATGTCGCCCCCATCTCAGCCTATTCAAAATACGGTGTCTGCTAGTAGCCCTCCTGTGGCGGTCACAATGGTGGGTAATGCAAGCAGTACGCCTCAGCCGATAGATAACAGCCCTGTTGCCAATTCGAACGTGCCCCGGCGGTCAATTTCTGGAGCTCAGCGGCTACAACAGACACCGGATCTTACGCCGGCGCAAGGCAACGTTAACTTGAAACGGCCATCTCCCGACGATGCTACTCCACAAGCTGCGGCAAGGCTGAGACAGATAGGCTATCAAAAGTTGAACGAGAACGAACGTAAGATGAGACTCGGTCGGTTGAAAGCCTTGCATCAGAAAGTCCTGGAGCAGGTCAACAGGGAAAACCGTGCACCAGTTCAGGTGGATGATGCCACGCGTGACTCTATGTACTCCAGAATGCGGGATTTGAATGAGCGGTTTGCGCGATTGGCCCAGGCACTTCAGACGCATATGTTGTTTGAGCCGGATCTTACGTATCCGATGCTCGAGAAGTTCTACTACACTAGAACGATTCTCTCACAGCAGTTGGACAGTAAGGAGGACGTTTTGAAGGTCGACATGGCACTGCTCGAGAAATTGGAAGCCAGCCAGCGTGAGATTGTGGGGTATCTTGCAGACTGCAGACTACAGAAGCGGGGTGTGTTTGGTCCTGGCATAGAAGCTGTGCGAATCCCTGCTGCTGCAGATTTGGTCCCGGTTCCGTTTACGACGCAACCGATGTCTGTTGTTCCACCACCCATGGTTCCACCTCCAGCGTCCAAGCAAAGTGTTGCTACCACGCCTTCACACGGCACTGCCACAACTAGCAACAACAATGGCGGATACCAAGGACCCACGCCTTCGGGAGCTCCTGCTTATGCGACACAGATGAAGAATGTCAACCTCCAGCTTCCCCCTCCGAAAAAGTTGAAGACAGGGCAAACGCCTGGAGCGGCTGGACAGTTCCCAAACCCAGCACAGAGTTCTTCTGCAAGTGTCAACATGAACATGGCCATTGCCACACCTTCACCTGGGCAAATCAAGATTGTGTCACCCGAAGCAGTCAAATCAACGCCGCGGGCGTCTGCAGCGATGTTGGAAAAGACGGGGTCATCATCGGGTGGTGTCAGCAAGGCTGCATTCGTGTGCACATACTTGGACTGTGAGTTCTCGCGCATTGGATTTACTAGCGAGGAAAGCAAAAACAAGCACGTGTTAGATGAGCACAGAAGCGCTGAGGAGAACCCATTGGGCTTCCTTGGCGAATCTGCTCTTCAGCTTCAGGAATCCCTTACGCAGCCTCACAACAGCAACACGGTCGCTGACAGTGAGATGGATGGAGAAATGTCGTTCCAGCCTTTTGTCAATGACTTGACAGGATCTAACCTCCTGATGGCGCCTCTTGTGGATATGTTTAATATCCCGGATGATGCCGATGTGCCATATGGATCCAACGGTGAAGGAGATGTCCCGACTGCCGAGTCGGCCAACGAGCCCCAGGAAGACGAGCCTTTGTTTGCGTTTGATCTTGCACAGCCAGAAGATTACACTACGGATGTTTACCGCAAGTCTAATGCGGCCAGTGAACTGCTGGAAAACAACTGGCAGAATCAGGACTTCCGACTGGATCTCGATGAAGATCTCATTGGGCGGGAAATCTACAGTGGTGGGCGCGGTGACTACGATAACTTTGATTTGTCGACGACAGATCTTGACAAGTTGTTGGCTGGGTCTTAGTTTCTATGGTGTTTTGGAATCAAGTTGTTTTGTTTTTTATTCTTTGATGTTTTTCTGGGGACTTTTTTTTCTTTTTTTCTTTTGGTGGATTTGACGATCATGTTCTCCACATCATTATACCCTTTAAGGTTTTTGATTTTTCCGGTATACGCTTGGGGTTTTGGTCATTGTTTATTTGGTTTATCGTTATGGTGGTGTACAGACAGTTTTCTGACTGTATATCTGGGTACAAAAACGGGGCTTTTCTATAGACGGGAGGTCATTCATGGTATGAGACACGAATTTGTGTCTTGATAGTTTTTTGAGTATTGGTTATTGGTTATTGGGGTTGTTTTTTTCAAGTATTTGTTTTTGTATTCACAATTGTTCTTTTTTTCAACAAATGCCTGTGTTGCGCTGTGATGATGTGTAGTGATGAAGAATGTGACTGACTGACTGACATGCATACATGTATGTATACATATTGGTTGGTTGACACAATGACAAGGATTTAAAAAAACAAATAGACAAAGAATTCATTGTTATTCTATTACGGGATATGCGGAATACATGCACATGGGATGGTATTTATTTGTGTGTGTGTACATATGTATGTGCATATGTATGTTCCTGGTTCAAGACATTCTGGAGTGTTTCCGAAGGCCATGTGGTAATGTTTCCATTTTTGGGGAAATACCAGGATTTTTGGGGAAAAGGGTCGAAGCGTAAGCATCGGGTATCTTAGATTGTGAGAACACATTACTGATCGACGAGATAGTATGTAGTACAGTGAAAACAAAAAACCAGACGAACGGGGCTAGTAAATGTGTAAAAAAAAAGTGTGGGGATGTCAAGCTATCTGAATGAGCTGGTTTATATTTGACAGATTTGGACTACTGATTGGGGGATTTAAATGGTTGAATGTATTTGATAGGATTCCATAGTTAGACGCGTTTTTTTCTGGGGCGGGAGAATTCGGGGTTTTTTTTCATTATTATTTCTCTTTTTGGTTATTTTTTTCTTTTCTTACTGATTGTGGTTTTTACGCGTTGTGGGATTGCGGGATTGGAATTAGGAATTTGGGGACGGACGGACGGCTGATTTACAGCTTTATGTGAGCACTACCGAAGATGGATTTTTGGGATTCGGCGCGCGTGTTGGCAGGTTAGGTGGGGTTTTGACGGATTTGGAAGAGCTGTTTGTGGATGAAGAGTTGGTATTTTGAGGTGATCGTGGGTGATGATTCTTAGGTGGTAGAGGTATTGACGCATGGACCAAGATTGGTTGTCATGTTTCATGATGTTGACTTTTATGTTTATTTTGATGGGGATCAATGGCTTTGTAGAGACGTGTTGGTGGATAGCAACGGGGTTTACACGACTGCATGTAGTGTGTTGGGTCATTTAGAACTCCCTTAGCCAGACGCATCTAGAAGTCACAAAGTTCCGGTGTCCCTGAAACCACGACATATCGGCCCGTCTAACCAAAGCATCCATCACATCAAAGAAATCTCACCAAAATCATCACCACTATACACCCTGTAAGAGCCCCGATGCTCAGTACCATGACCTCTTGGTTTAATGATGTGCGTGGATGACCAGGGATAATGCATCAAGCCCGTAAACCGCGTCTTAAAGAGGTTTTTTTTTTCCCCCCGTTCGCTCGTTTTCGCTTTGGCGTGCGAAAAGGTTTTAATCAATGAGCTAGGTTTCATGGGGGCGAATTCATTTGTCTGGTTTAGGAAGCTAGGATTAACTTAAGACTGGGCGGCAAAGATGAAGAAGACTTGATGGTCATTTTTTCTTTTTTAATTTTGTTTCTTTTTTTTACTTGTCTTTTTATTTCTTTTTTAAACATTCTCTACTTTCATCATTTCTCTACTACATCATCTATCCAAAAACCCCCTCCCCATCTCCAATCGGAACATTCCGCTCTCGTCGCAAACACCTTCCGCCCGACAGCACCCTCTTCAAAATGGAAACCCCCTCCAAACGTCGCGCTCTAGGGCCCATCTCCTCCAACCTCCCGGCGTCCCCCCACAAAACCTCCCGCACAACAACTCCCCAATCCGAAATCTCAAAACGCCCCCTCGACTTATTCCCCGGCACCATCGCCTCCCCTCTCTCCGCAAAACGCACCCGTCTCCCCACGCACACCACGCCGCAACGCCGCTCGAATAACCTCAACTCGCGCCTTCAACCCGCTGCCATTCTGGCCGATTTCTCGCTGGGCGCTGTCATTCATGACGATACAGAGAATCTCCCGCCGGTTCCTACGCCTCGCCCAGCTTTGGGGTCTAAGTTGGGTATGACTATGTTTGAGGCGTCACCGGATGCGTCGAGGGCGTTTTTGAGTGCGTGTGCTTCGTCGCCTGTGGGGGGAATGCCGAAGAGGGCGAGGGCGAATGGAGAGTCTCGCTTGGAAACTAGACAGGTATGTTGTTGACATGTATTGTGCTTATAGACATCATGGACTAACTGTTTCTATAGAGAGCCGAAGCTCTTCGTTTACGTCTTGGTCTTGCTTCTTATAAGGTGAAGACTGGCCAAACTGACCTACCTCTGGACCAACTACAAGTGCGCCCTTGCCGGTCTCCCTTCCGCCATTCATTTTCCTTCTCCACTGCACCTATCAGTAGTCTCCGGAGTACCGCTCCCGAGTCCACCCCACAAGACCAGCCCACCTTCCCCATAGATGACCCTCTCTGCTTCACCAGCATAACCGACACCCCCACTCCCCTGAAAAACACCGCGCGCCATTCCTCGCTTAGCTGCTATCTCCCATCCCACCCCCTCTTCACCTCACCATCTCAAGAAAGTCCCATCCAACGCCGCTCTTCTGGACCCCGTGTGCCCCTTCTCACCACCATGCCACCACCATCCACGCGCACTGGTAGTCTTTCTGTGCGGAAGAATGCCCCCATCGTTGTGCCTGTTGCGCCAAGAGTAGATCTTACAGGTGACGAGACTGAATCTGAACCTGGATCGGATAACGAGGAGGAGGAGGAACAGCAGACCGAGCTGATGGCGCCGGTTACACTGGCTCAGAGATTATGCGCAAAGCGCAAGTTCTCAGCGGATGACGAGACGGATGACGATACTGACACAATTCGCTCCGTGACACCCAAGAGACAGACCTTGTCGGACTTGGATCCAAATGTCGATGGAGCGGCTAACGGTCTTCTTTACCTGGCGCGGTCTGGATAAGAGGTGACTTTTGATTCATTGTATTGTACGTTTTAGCATGGCCATTAGGAGTTTTGGATTTGTTTTTGGGTAACCTGGTTGTTTGGACATTCTATGGCTATATGGCTGGTTAGTTTGTCCCTTGGGAATAGCGGCATTGATTTCGTTCTTTTTTTTTGTAGTTTCATTCATTTTTTTTCAAGTGATCGATTTTTAATCTTCGTGAATATACATTGTGAAATGCTATCAACTACCACAACTCTTAAATATGCTAATTATATCTTGGTACATCTATTTAGTATTCTGTATTACATCAACCCCTCACCCACAGCTCTCCCAACAGCTCTACCCATCTCACCAAAGACAATTCCCTTAAAAACAGCCTCACCCATATCCTCAGCCCAGTGACCAGCCTTAACCAACCGACTTTTCCACTCCGTCTTCTGCGCCTCCGCCAACTCCTCCCACGAAACACCCGCATGGTCAGCAGCAGCAGCCACCGCCGCAATCACAGACTGTCCATTCTCACCCTGCTTAACCTCGACAAGCTGCTCAGTAAGAAGGACCTGACCGTCAATCAACTCGGCCTGAATGTTTTCAAGGAACTTGGCAAGAGCCTCGGGCGCGTCGGTTGCGCCTACGATGTCCTGGCTGGTGGTTATGACGGGCACGTTGGACGTGGAGATCACGGGGGGTAATGGGGCAAGAGTGGATTTGCCAATGAAGGGGTTGTCCATGTATTTCCGGACACCAAAGATTTCTTTGCCCTCGCCGACGGCTTCGTTGAGGACCTGCCCGACGACGGCTAACAAAAGGATGATGAAGCTGACGAACATGATGAAAGTACCCTTGACGCCATCGCTGGTCTTGTAGTTAAGAACGTAGTTCTCCTTGGTACTGGTGCTCTGCTTGGTGACCTTCTTGATGACAGGAAGTGAGTGCACTGACAATGTGTTACCCAGTGACGTGCTGGCCAGTGACAAATTGTAGTCAGTACCCTCCTCAGGCTTCTTGAACGGGGCAAACGCCAAACTGGTGATTTGAAGAGGGTGTGCCTTCTTGATCGTAGTAGCATGCTCCAAGCGATACGCCACGTCCGATTCACCGCAGCTTTCGTGATCTAACAAGTAAATTGGAATCGAAGCATCATGGCCTGCAACCGCAATAGCGAATTGGGCCCGGCCAAGAAGTTCACCTTCCTCTGGCTCTTCACCAAGCATCTGGACAGCCAACGCGGTAGCTTGGACAACATGGCTAGGAAGTGTATCCATCAACACTACACGAGCGAACTCGGCAGGGTTTTTAGGGAGCCGGATGACCGTGAGACCTACACCTTTACGCCCAGGGAAGTTGGTCAATAGGAGGACAAAGTTATTAGTGAGGATACGGACAGCACGAACAATACCACGCTTCGGCGGAGAAACGAATAACTTGCGATGATCGGCCTCTCCATCCTCGCCTGGCGTAAAGACATACGAGCACACCATGTTCTTGTCGCAGTAAACCACGCGATGCTCGTCATTCGGTCCAATACGACGAATGTCGACATCACTAGCTTCCTCTTGGAGGTTAAGCAACTTAATCACCTTGGGCTCAAGAGCCGCAGTCCGTCCCAACTCCACAATAGCCAGCTTGGGCGTCTTAGCAAGACCCGTAGCAGCGACTGCAAACTGCGTGGTAGCAGAGGGCGCGGCAACCCGGATAACGCGCTGGTACAGATCCGAGTCTTTGGCTGGGAAGACATTGGCGCGCGTGAGAAGCTCGATTTCCCTATCCTTGGTCTTTTCCTTCTCAGTAGACGAAATCGCCGAGATTCCATACACGCAAAAGTGCTCGTTCTTCTGATTGGCGATATCGTCAGGGCTGGAATTCACGCCGGCATATGCAAGGATACGATCGCTACGGTGCACACCAATAGCCAATGAGCTAACACTATCTTCTGCGCTGCTAAGCTCAAGTTCGCCGGTAGGCTTCAAGGTGGTGGGACTTTCGACGGAGAATACAGACTACAGATGAGAAAAAAGGGCCATGTTAGCATGTGACAGCTCACGGGGAAACGGGGACATCATCAGGAAAATAGACGCCACATACAAGCTTGTTGCTGACTCCGTTACGGCCGGCACCACCGCCACCACCGACAATAAGGGTCTTGGCATCCTCGGGATCAAATGCACACGCATACGGGGGGTATGTCAGAGCGGCAACGGCCACTGGAATCGCTTGCGGAGCCATGACGTGGAGGTGTTTGTCGAGGATGAATAGAGCTTGGTGTAACGCAAATAGTAAGGCTGACGTAGGTAGATTAAATTGCTACTGGAGTGTGACTAGTTGGCACACAACTGGCAGTTTTAGGAAATGGTAGGAAAGCTCGCTGGTAGGTTGTGTTTTTTTGTTATTGTTTTTCTTTTTTTCTTTTGGCTTTAGAGCTTTTAGTGTCACTGGCTGGATCGCGTCGCATGCATGTCGTCATTCGGAGACTACACCCCACACTGAGGCCAACAAACCAAATCCTGGAGCTAAAAGTCATTTGATTGGTGGATTTGATTTGCAGGGATGGCTTATTGATTTAGGGTTTGGTGGACGATGAGATGTTAACAGACAACAAACTTGAACTTAATAGTATATCATGTCATGATTTTTCGCTTAATGGAGTTGCATGGCAAAGATCAGATCTCGGTTGAGGAAGGCCTGTGCCCTATTATGTCATAAGACAATGTTTCTATCCGCCCGAAGTGGTTTGTATAAGAGGCAAGAGATTATTGATTGGTCATTTCAATCTCCTAAGATGTTGCCTGACGGACTGAAAGTACAGGGCACGCCTGTTATAGTTGCCGTAAAGAATGTGTGATTACCACCTTGTGCAGATATCTTCATCACATATCCGAGCTACACATGTATGTATATTCCAATCACCGTTCCATTCACTAGTCCGGAAATGACGGCCATGACGCCTTTTTCAATGGCCGCTTTATGACGACTGCATTGTCCCTCTTTGCAATATATGCAGGGTGACGTCACCAGGATCGTTCCCAGTAGGGTCACACAGGATCTGGCACACAACGCAGCTTGGATAGGAACAATGCTGGAGTCACACTTTAGCAGTACCTTTGCATTCGGTGGTAAATACCCCGGTCTCCATTCATGATAACTACCCACTCCTTATGCAGAAGGCGTACTTGTGCAGGATTTTGTTTGTATGTGTGTGTGTGTATGTATGTACATATGTACATACATACATATGCATGTGTTAAAGATTCCATGATTTTGGATTAGGCCGAGGAACTTGACATCCCCGTAATACGGAACCCGCAAATCACCATAAGCCCAGCCACCTGAATCCACAATACATGTTCCTGTCAAAAACCCGAAAATATCCGAAACGTCATGACAGGCTTCTTTCCCCCGTCCATTGACGCAATATACACTTCTCCACGTCTCCATCACTGTTTTTTAATCATTCCTACAGGCACCACTATTACATATATATACATATATTAGAAGCAACTATGTATGTATGTCCGCATCCATAAGTTATACATGATCGAACCGAGACTGCAACCTTACTATCTAAACCTAACTCAACCCCGCGCCTTCCCAAAATCCACCCATCAGCTCCTTATTCAAAATTGCTTTTGAATATTGACAAGCCTACCCCATCTAAGCGCTCAAGGTGTAAGATGACCAACAAGGCTGTTGATATAAACGCCCGGCTTTGGTCTAGGCCCATGACTTGTACAGCTCCTTACAACGATGCTGCATTAAAATGGCGCCATGTCGTTATGCATGCACAATGTCTTGCAGATGGTAACCCGCGTTGCGCATACGCGGGGGGTCTAGTGCTGCCCTTTTTGAAAAACAGGAATGCGGATAGCACCGCAGCGTTGAAAAACGTGCGCATATAGGCAAAATTTCGAACTCCAACGTGTGTTGTTATTCTTGAATATTTCACCGTCAGCTGTTGTGAAGCAATGACCTATAGGTCTATGTATGCTGTTGTAGAAAATGTTTAGAGGGTGAATAAAATCCACCACTGGATGAAACTCTACGTGAGTAGAAAGTCATCAACAACCCAACCAAATGCGCCACTCTAATTCTACATCAGAAATGTAAAATCCTAAACCCAAAAACGCCGGTCCGGAAATATCCGTTCTAAAAAGAAAAAAGCAAAAACAAAAGAAATGAAAACAAAAAATGAAAACACAAAAAGAATACACAGGTAGATCCATCATGGACATCTCTATAGCCCGCAACTTATCGCCAAAAGCAGTAAATACTAGCGATGAGACGAACCGTGATATCCATGGGAACTCGACCCTCTATAATCTGACGGTGGATACTCCGGCGCAGTCCGGGGACCTGGCCAAGAGTTGTAAACTGGCCTTCCCCTGTCAGATGGAGCGGAATAAGCCGGTGCAACGTGGGAAGCTCTCGGACTAGCTAGCAGGTCATTCCTTTGTTCTTGATTACTAGCGTATCCGTTTTGATAGCTTGGTGGCGGTGGTGGCCCAACCTCATTGTTTTGAAACACGTAACCCAAATTATTCGGCTCAGGCGATTGTGTCGCACTGCTTACTGATCCCGAGCTATGGGCCGCATTAGCTGGTGGGCTCTTGCCGTTCCTTCGTGATCGGTTCGTTTGACCCTGATTCTTCCGTTGGCCTTTTCCTGATTGGATACCGTCCAGCTCCTTGTTAAGCTCTGTATGGCGCTCTTCACGTCCTTTTGGCTCGGGAAACTGCCCATCGATTGCTCGTAGGACTTCCTCGGGTTGAGCCATGCATTCAGGCTCTGGTCCAAAAGAGGCAAATATAGCCTCGAGATCCTCGCCGCTCCTGAAGGCCCTTTGAATCTCAGAAACCTGTGATTTGTAATGCATCGCCGCAGCTGCGTAGTTGGACGCAGCAGTTGTTCGTTCGTCCAGTTCGACTTTGTAGTCTTTCAAGTAGAAATTATCGTGTGCCCTTTGGATCTTTTGGCGAGCGCGGAAACGACTGGAAGCCCCGGCATTACGAAGTCGGGCCTCGTTTGAAGCGGCAGACGCGCTGACGTTATCGACTGAAGCCAAGTATAAATTAACTGGGCTAAGAGGGACAGCAGGAGTAGCATGTGGGTTTTCCACAGGAAGAGTGTGGCGGGGAAGTCTACCACTAGCGTCGGGCACCAAATGAGCTGCACTTGGTGTTGGCGCCGGTGCTGGTACTGGTGCTGGTGCCTGTGCGGGCACTGAATGTGGTACAGGGTGGATCGAAGACGATGGATTATACTGGGAGGTATAACTGACTGAATGCCGTTTCTTTTTAAATGGGAGTGATGCCTCACTCGACTCGTCGACAAGGGGTCTTTTAAATCTAACATCTGCCACTATGTGTTGAATCATGGTTAGATAACTTTGATTGTAGGGCGACACAAGTCATACTTACTATTGGTTGGCGGATGCCCAGGCATTGGGCCATGTCGATAGCCTTCAGATCCCCATATGGGCGGTAATTGGGTACTGGGCGCAGAATGATATTGGCCGCGGTGGCTGGCGGAGTATACAGCTAATCCATTTCCAACGGGAGAGCGCATAGACGGGGAATAAAGTCCTGTCGGTGGAGGTAATTTCAAAGTAGTTGTTCTCGCAGGCGGCCCGTGGTATTGTGACGGGTATGGTGGATTTTTTGCGGATGGTGCTTTGTGGTTCATTGGGGGCAAAACGTTCATAGTAGAGTTTGAAGATAGAGGGGTAGTAGAAGCTGACTGAGGTTGATCTTCAGGGTAACTTCGATCGGACTGGCTCCGGGAGAATTCTTCAGAAAGTGATCTAGACATGAAGTCTGACACTTATATTCCTTTGTTGATTGTGGAAATGTGAGATACAACAGGATGGAGTTAGGCGGTGTTCAAAAAACAGGGGAGGGTGCTTTTTTTTTTTTTTCAGATCAACGGCTATGCAGTAAAAATGATCCAGGATTGATAGGAGACTTGTGGCGCTGTTAGTATGTTATATGCAGTATGCACGAAAGGAATGGGATTCTTACTGTGTACGATGCCACAGACAGTGGGCTCATGTGCATGCAAGTCACTTGACCGAGACCGTCAAGGCTGATTATAAACAGGAATAGTGAAAAGAAGGAAAAAAAAACAAGGACGCATATAACGACGTCTATGTGTATCCAAAATATAAGGGGACACGGTAGTGGAGACTTGTTTTTTATATATCAAACAGGTCAGAGTGATAACCACATAGGGCTTTGGTCTGTTCGGGGATGAGGTTGGTTAGCAAACATTCCATGTCCGGGGACGGGCAGTCCGCCTGTTCTTTATATCTGCACATGATATATGTATCCATCGCAGAAAGGAATGACAATAAACTTGGCAAGCAAGTAAACTCTTGGGCCGCCGAGATGTCTTCTCTAATCATCACAATAAGGCGTCTATCTATCATCACAACAAGCGTTGTGTTTGAAATTTCGGGAGGCAGCGCCTGTCTATCTTCACATGTACCACGCACCCCCCCCCTTTCAGCACCAAAACCTATTTTTTGGTGTATATCCTTCATCGCACTTGCGAATTAAAGTAAGCATCCTATCACTTGGACTGACACCCTGCAAGAGAAGAGAAAACTCGTCGACATATCCTACCTGACTCATATGTATGTATGTACATACACATGTACATGTTCGGAGTAAAAAGAAGAAAAAAACAGCAGGCTTACATTCAAAGTGGGTGTATGAATATTGAAGAATCGTATCCAGCCTACTAAGATATTCCGGTAGACCAGTAACTCCGGCGAAATTCCTGATGAAAGCCTAACTTCAAAGACTGATAGACCAAGTACCTGCCGAAGATGGAGTTTAAAATCGTTTGGGCTGTTGGGTTCTGAATGACGTGTCTTGAGAAAAGGCAAGAAGACCAGCAATACACGTTGAAGATAAAATTCTCGTCGATCGAGGGCTGATGGGGGCCGAATGGTTGTTATGATGTGCAGCGCCACTAAGCAAACGGATTGTTGAAGACGCAGATGAGTATATAAAGTCGATGATATTGAAATTTTGGCGACAGAATTGGATTTTCTTTGGTGCTGATAGGCTGAACTTGCGGGATGGTGGGATATATGTGAATTTCGCGATGTCAAGGTTTGAAAACAAAAACGAAAGAAAGTCACAAGAAGAACACTCACATTCATCAAAAGAGCATATAACGTCCCCTATATACAGCAACTGATCATCTCCGTTGCTAGCTGTACTATAAATTGTTATAAAATAATATAAGAACCAGGATGTGAAGTTAAGCCATGGGCAGTAATGTGTTTACTTACATACGCATCCTCGCTTAAATTTAGTTATGAAGATAGTTATGTACAAAAAGTGGAAAACTCCATAGACATCATCAATTATATGTATATACATACATACATACAAACAAACAAACAAAAACACTGTGACCAATTAAGTCCTAGTTACCACCTACTACACTTCTGTCCCGAGTGTAATGCACAACATGGAACGTACGGGATTACGTGCAGCGAGAAATATATATCATGTCCGACAAAAAGTACATATGTACATACACACGTTACATGTCCTATGTGTGGCTTTAATATAAAATCGAGTCCCTCTTTTTTCACCAATCAGCAGCTGGATATACAAGCCACTATGTACGCCATTTAATGTTTCAGTCATAAATATGTGCGTAATGCCAACTGCGGGAATACCCTTCCGAATTAATCGCCACCTTCTTCCGTCCTATGTTATGTCGCCATTGTACACGCAAAGCTTCAAGAACAGACATAAAACGAAGAATAAAACCGGTATTTGGGATAACACACGGGCCACCGCCGCCATGAGCTAATAGACATGACTTCTATTGGGACCGGGGGGGGTTTGTTCACTGTACCACTTTAACCTCACTCATCTTAACTTTTCAAGCGACGAGCAGAGGCCCTCTTTCTATTCCGTATTATCTTGACAGTCACTATGACTGGGGCTGTAACTGTCGAACCCGGTGATTGGTGGTATTGAGGCCTACGAACGACCGCACATGCCCACTGAACAGGCCGGCATTCCAAGTTCTATCCTTGCTGAGTAAGTCTTGTGCTGAGAAGTCAAAACTCCAGCTTTGGCCAGTATGTATATGCTATAGCTGTAAAAATGTTAAATTATGCAGACCCCAATATACCAAGAGAAAGCTTTTAACAAAGTGGTTTCTTGGACATGGTCACGGGATTACCTCATTCGATCCTAGTTAAAGCAACTTTTTCTTTCCCAGCCCCCCCTCCCCCCTATGTCATGGATGATGATTTTGAACGTTGCATACCTTGGTTTGCTACAATCATAACATGTAAAAACAATCATTCTGCCCCTGTGAGTCGCCCAAAGTGGTCTCGTTTGTGATGTATCTGAGCGCGGGGATAACGTTCCGGCGTTCAGGGTGAACCTTGCTTTAGACGTCCTGAACCCGGGTTTATGGTCGCGTTCCATGAGGGCAAAAAAAAAAATCGGGTAACAGACGTAGACGATCGCACTCCCCTTACCCAATGTCTCACCCTCTTTTTGCCACACAACGTGATGCCATGTTCTTCCGCTAGCCAGGGCACATGTCGTTCGAGATTGCCGCTATGAGACATGACCACAGCAATCCTCCGACATCATTGAGGACTTCTGTCAGTTTCATTTTGTAGACATGAGCTCTGTTAGTCTTGTTGCTGGGCCTCACATGTTACTACGGGCCTCAAACCACGTCCATAGTGACCACATGACCAAGGGTTTGCTCTCTGATGGTAGACGCTAGGAATAATGATGTATAGGGGTGGTACCAAAGACATCACTACAAAGGTTATTCTCCCATGTTTGCCGCAAGTACCTCGTCGATTTGACCCTTCGGTCATTCCATAGGTAACCACAATTTCATAACAAACATCAGCTCAAGCCTCCCCAACGGAAAGGTATGCCAACCCGCTCCGCCGCCTATCCTCCCCCCGATTTCCCATGTTGCACACGCACGCCCAATTCCGCCCCCCAGACTGTGGCAGTGACCCAGCCAACCTCATTCAACACAGGCGCGTTCTCGACTGATTCTTAAGTGCTAGCTTACTCAGCCCACCACCACTACACGCCTACAAAAGCTGAGTACCTGGCGGCCGGGCCTCATGATGGCATCCGGGTAACCCACTGCCGAGAACGCCATGACATGTTTCCGCATCCCAAAGCGGCACCTTCATGTCTCGAAGCGGTCGCGGGTCTTACACGTTGGACCGTGTGGTTGACTTATTCCGCTACCGTGATCCCCGTCAGAAATTAGAATCCTGGTGCTGGGCCCATCATGCACCACCTTCCAGAAAATCCGATCCATTTCTAGGGGCCTCAGCTTACAACACTATGTCAAGTGGCCATGCGTGCGATCTCACTCATTACGATGTATGTATGTACATATGACTTACGAGGTTAGTTTAGACGGTAGACCTTTTAACTAGAGTCTAGATTCGGTGCATCCAAGCGGGATTTATGTGGGGACGTTTTAAGGTGAAATGTAGCGCTGTGGGATTAACATAAGCCAAACTTAGACGAACGTCACTAGTAACAACACAACAAGTCGGCTCGTGACATAACACGCGATCCGTGTCGCTAAAACACTCCGGAAACAAACAAGGTACTCAATATGGTTTGCAAAAGGACTTTTGGGAATGTTTGACTTGAGACCCACACAACTGTCTGGGTGTTTGTGTCTGGCAACTGCCGAATATCAGGTTAAAGATTTTTATTTTATAAACAAAATCACACGACTGACTGCACAGGTGTCGTTCGCTACAGAGCCCGCTGAATGTGCCAGGAATTCTTGGGTGACTGATGTAGAAAGGTCTGTCACACAAACAAGAGTCATCCGTCCGACAAAAAAGAATTTGATTAGTTATAGAGTAATGTATTTTGAAAGTACTTGCTATACGGCAAATGTCTGCATTGAGACTTTGTAACAAATACGATATAATTTACCCAAGATATTATACCCATCCTCCGCCACAAACAGTATAGACAACTCCAGTGCTGTAGGGTTATACCCTATGTATTGACCTATTGTTTATATAAGGTTGTTTGGAAACAAAAGTATTTACGGTACCATGATCACTGACCTTGTTTGTTTGATGATTGCATTTTTAAACCGGAGCCTAAATTATCAGAAGTAACATTCCATTTTGCAATTACGAAATGTAGTCATCGTATTTTGCGACTGTCAAATGTAGCAAACCATAATTTCCTTGCGTGACAGACGCTCGACATTGTTCATTGATTCCAGCATATCGGAAGGTATTTTCCAAAATCACCAATTACAAGCTAACATGGGTTAACAATGCGTTAGAATTCATGTGTTTGACGCGGTACGCGATTTAACGACCGACCGATACCCGCGTCTCCAGAAATAGATTTGTCTCCGCATTAGTCGTGTAGTACCTGATTCTTTTTGGGCTCGAAAAAGGTACCAAAAACATACATATGTTGTACATGTGAAGTTATGTGTAAAGTCGAGTTTTGTCAGACAAGCAACCTGACAGGGGGGTCATTTTGATACATTCTCTACATGGCTACGTGTGAAGATTTCTGGCCAGACGTCTAAGACAGGCGATCATTTACCAGAGGTACGGTGCTCATGTTTGGCTGTGAAACAAGAGCACTGTTCAAGGCTGACAGCTCAACCAGAATATCGTAGCCTACGGGTGATTTTGGCAGATGGATCTTTAGAACGGGTAATAAATGGTGGTCCCTATTTTGGGCCTTTCTGATACAAAGTTACGGGAATCGAACAAACACCGAGGCCTATATGTATGTAAATATGGGTTTCGCAAATTTCCGCAAGCTTCTTCGGACTCCGATAGTCTCGGTGAATTTGTCATGTATCTTTTCATAGTATAGCCGTAAGTTTCATATCGGATCATCGGATCTCAATTTGGAGACATCATCCGGGACCCTCACGCTATGCGCGCATTTGCGTCATGATATAACACGAGTAGATTAGACTCTGATTCATATACTAGGCTACTTCATACATTAAGGTGCACCATTCATGCTGGCAGAAAACGCTAATATATACGGAGACTTGTAGTCAGACAAAGTGTGGGTTGAATCCCCAGCTAGCTGCATGATTACATATTCCATGCACATGTGTATGTACATATGCACATCGCCCAGGTACATACATGAGTGGGGGTTGGGTACATGTGGTCCGCCCATTGACCTTTTGTTTGTGTTATAGCCGTGGGGGCATTAAGTAGACCACAACGGGGTCCAAAGAGCGATTGATGCGTGTAGAGAGTATATGTCATCAATGTAGCCTATATTTAACAATGCTTATCGCATTGGAGCGGCCGCCAGGATGTGGCTATGTACAGGCCTGGCCTCATACTTCAGTCGGAACTAAACTTTAAAGATACAGAGCAATTCAACAGTATCCTACCCAACAGAGTTGAGCTAATGGGAATAGCCATGTATGTGTAGCAGGTTTACTAAACTTCTCAAACCCTGCTGTCGCTTTTGCCGAAAATTTTGGGCGGGAAAGGGGCTGTACCGTATCTGGGTCAAGCAAAAAACTGCTTTCAAGCATGATGTCTGTAAATGCTTCTCCAGATATGTACATTGCGTAAATGTTTATACAAACATACATATGTATGTGCACATAATCTGTGCATGTGTAAATCCAAACGCACTTAATACTTAAGTCCGGCAACTAGCGGGTATATATTACCCTATTTTCATAGGAGGCTAGTCTATAACGTGGACAATGAGGGGCGGAATCGTATGAAGGCTACCCACAATGGCCCATTGTTTTTTTTAAACAACAGGGAACATCGTTGTTTTTACAAAGTCATGCGGGGCCTGATATCATCAGAGACATGAAAAAAAAGAGGCCTCTACCGGCAACAATGCTGTTAGACGATTCCCTGTTTGATGGATACTCATATATGCTACTACCTTCACAAAATTCTTCAGTGCTTCTCGGTCATAAAGCGTTGTTCCGTATAGTCCCTAATACCGTAAGCAGCCGTAACAAAGTCCCAAGGTACATACACTTCCTTTTGACGCAGTGTTGGTCATGCTTCCCAGTCTTACAACTGCAGCTATAAGAATGAGTGTCACATGTTTTGAGATATGCGTACGATTGAGTCTATCTCATAATCCAAGGGATCTCGCTTGTGGCGCGTGGTGTCATCATGACGAAGGTTAGCATACTTCAGACCAAAAACTAGCCCCTAAACTTGTTCTATTTGGTCCAGTCAAATTCTATTTTTCTACCACTTGATCGTTGTCGTCATAGTACGGTACTGGATGCTCGTACCTACTAGGTATGAGTCTATATAACACTGGTCTGGTAGTATCGATATACCCGGACGGAAAGAAAAATACCCCACTTGCCACTCACACGTATGTACATTACCCAACCACACAGCATCGACAAAAATCTGTGCATCTACACCTGTGTTGTACATATATCCATAAATTTGCTTCACCAGTCGGTCCCGAACTGCAAACAAAGAAACTCCTGTTTCTTGCAGTTGGAGGTGTTGAGAGGCCTTGCATGCATAAAAAGCAATCAATGTCACGGTTGGAATAATTGTTGTTTATGGCGCACCCCGATCTCTTTATCTGACCAATGACTGTCATTGCTCGACACTTATTTCTTGAACCTAAGCGTATGTATACTTCGGGAAATGCTCTCATTCTTTGACACACGCCCCCCCTCCACGGTAAAGTATGTGTATACAAACGAGCCTGTTAGGCGTAGCTTACCATCTTGGCATACATACGTAACTACAAATTATCCGTTTGTTGTTTACAAGTCTTAATGCACGTCACATGTTTTCCTCTCAACTCAACAAGTGAGAACCAGGGCCCAATAACAAGAAGTTTCATATTTACTCGTCACGCCTAACCATTACGCCTACACCGCCGTGATACAGGGACCTGCTAACCAAGTAGCACTCGGCCGATGTACATACGAGTATCTTCAACTTGACCCCTTAGAATAATCGATGCTCCCGTTTCCAAGGCGTCATGTCCGCCACTAAAAAGTACACCAAACCGTGCTCACGGAGTAACCACACTGACCCTTTCCGGTACTGACGACGCAAGGGAACTACGCCTTGTTGGCTATGATCGGGAGAGTCTTCACCGCCACAACAGAGCTGGGGATCAGCTTTTGCGGCATATACATATGCACATGCGTATGTATGTATGTATGAAACCGACCGTGAAGACAAAGAGTTTAGCAGGCGGGAAGATAGAACCTGGGGATGCCACATCCGACAACGGATAAGAAGAACATATCCGAACCCTACGTCTCCACTCCCTTGCAGGATGAGGCCTGTCTGGCTAGGGAATCTAACTAGAGAGTAGTCTCATCTCGAAATGGTACATCATCTTGTATGTACATAGACAATGGAAACTTACGAGACAAGTGCACTGGTCTCGACGTGAGCGGGGAACCTTGCCGTTCAAAAGCAATACCTGATATGTGCGAGAAAATTTGACGTGTTTGTCTACAATCTGTTGTTAACTTTCATGACCGAGTTATTTGCTAGTAAATATCCGGGGACACCAATCAATTGTCGCCGACCGGGTGACTTGTTTTCGGATACAATGTGATCCGTTGAGAAGTACTTCTTGTACACCATAAACATATCCGAAGGCTCATTGATACCCTGGACATAGTGGGAATTTAGGAATCGTTTCTAGAAAAGGCGTTATCAATAGCCACATGATGTGCCACAGGACCGACCTCGCGCACCAGACCCATGTATAGAGGAGCCTCGTATGCAGCTAGTTGTGTTCTTTAATTTGTTGTACATACACGATTCTTGATAGGCCATTTTCGTACTTCCGGGAAAATATTCCGAGAAACACGGGCGAAAGGATAAGCACTAAAGAGACAAGTACTTTGTCTAATCTGCATTTCTACACGGGTCAAGAAAGATCTACATACATCATCGTCAGTATTGTCCTATTGAAATTTAAGTAACATGGTCGTCGTTAAATCTCTACACATCATAGGTCTATCATCAGCTTCTTTTAACAAGGAAGGCAGGATGTAGGGTTGCATTAGAACGTATGTAACTTTGATCTTTCATCGTACGAGTTAATTAATGATTTTGAAGCGGTTACGTTATTGGCTATTAACAGGGCGGGCATTTAGAAATGTCAGTACTTTCAACCCAAGAATACAAGCCAAGACCAGATTGGGTGATAGCCCCGCACACCCAAACACCATACATGTAAGCTTCAATAACGGAAGCCCGGGATGCAATTAGAAGCGAGTATTCCGAAGTATCTATCCCGGCCTGACGAATATTTGATGCCCTATTTGGCTCGAATTAAACTTTCCTATCACCCATTAAGCCACAAAGAAACAAGGGGGTTGATTCTGTTGGAAGTTGTGTATAGGTATGTGTACATACAGTCATACTTATATATGTACTTAGTTTGATACAGCCTTGGCTTATGCGATAGTAAGTAAGTAGGAATAGCTAGTCACCAACGTTGGTTCCCGGACGAGAAAAAATTATGTCATTTTATCCAAAGGGATGGGTAGCCCAAATGGAAGGAGTGGGATGGACTTTTTGGGTATCCACAAGCGATCTTCTTTGGGTGGAAAAAACTCGTTAAAACGAAGGAACATCATGAAGGTGAACCAATAACGGACCATCTTTGGGACGATGAGAGGTTGGTGACCACATGACAGTGGGGGTGACAGTCCCATTAAAACGTCATAAAATGAAATATCGTGCAAATCAACAATCCCCGTTTTCCTCACTTTTAAACTGTCACTTCTCATTTAGACAAATCATTCTGTCAATGTTGATATGTGCTTGATATTTCTGAATTGACCTGTGTACCTCTTGTGTTGCACAGTACCTAATGCGTGGTGTCACGTGCATAACTTGGTTAACCCTCCACACCAGCCGAAGGATTGCACATTGGCCACATCGGGTTAAACGAGGCATAATAGATCGTCGAATCCAACCCAAAAAATATAGATATCAATGTAATACATGTAAACACACATTGCCATCTATAATAGGCCATGGCATCATTTATTGCTTACGAAGAGCCCGACGTCAGGCTTCTTCTTATAATAGCTTCATTCCTGGTCGTTCTTAATGTGCTCAACTCAATCTTTGACCGACTATTATATTGCGGGCTTCTAGCTCAGATAGCGATAGGCGTTGTGTGGGGGGAACCGGCAACCAAGTGGCTGGAAGAAACCACGCAGATTTCGATCATAAGCCTAGGATATTTAGGGCTTGTGATGATAGTTTATCATGGTGAGTCCATGTGCTTAATCAAGGATATCCCCTCTATATGTCGTTCCCCGGGGCTGCTATCAAAACCGCCTTGCGACGCCGGGTTGTCTATCCCTGCGACCCGACCACTACGATTCTGTGTCAGAAGCATGTTCCTGCTGAACTCGAGCACCAACGGATAGAGATACACCTTTTGGTGGTTGGACTACTCGAGAGGACATGCCCGAAACGTCTAGTGCGGTTACTAAATACATGATGACATCGCCCTATGAATACTACATGTCCCAAATCACACATGTCATGTCTACAAGCATATCTAACTAATGGCTATTTTCCACACCCCCCGTCAGGCGGACTCTCCACATCCTTTGTGACCGTGAGATCAAACGTCTTTCTAGCGCCCCTTGTTGCTTTAATAGGAATCCTGCTCCCTATCGCTTTCTCTTTCCTTTTAATGCCCATTCAGCAAGCCACGCCTCTCCAGTCTTTTGCTGCTGGTGCCGCTTTAAGTTCGACAAGCCTTGGCACTACACTGAGTATATTGTCATCTAGCGGGCTCATGAATACTCGTCTCAGCTCGGTACTTGTCAGTGCTGCCATGCTAGATGACATCGTCGGCCTCGTCATGGTCCGCGTGATCACCAGGCTTGGCGTGGACTCTGGCCCATTTAAAGCAGAGACAGTTGTGAGGCCAGTAATGGTATCTTTAGCATTCGGGGTCATGGTACCAAGTGTCTGTTTTGGAATAGCTAGTGCCGAGAAGATCTGGAAAAGAAGGACGACTGGGGGCTCAGTGGAAGATGGGAGTCAGACTGCGCAATGTTTGTCTCTTACATTTCACACCCTGCTGCGAAAGACGACGGGGGCCTCCACCGTCAGGGATAACAAAGTCGTAGCTGTCGTCACCCATCTTTCAATTCTCTTTGGTCTGGTGGCTGCCGCCGGATATGCTGGAACATCAGTGTTGTTTGCTGCTTATTTAGCAGGTGCAGCAATTACATGGTGGGATGACTCCAGGAACCAGAGAGAATCAAATGTAGACACTGAAACCGAAAGATCATCGACATTGCAGTCTGGAACTAGTCTATACACAGGACTCCGAGTTTATGAATTGTATTTCTCCGGCGCCGTGGATAGGATTCTGAAGCCCCTGTTCTTTGTAAGTCGTACACATCATGTACCAGGCTCGGGATGTACATTCCGTAATAGTTTTGTTCGGTGTGGCACATTGAACCAGTCATGTTGATGAACCAACATCGGATGTATGTATGCACAACTTACTAAGTACCTATATCTGTAGGCTTCTATAGGTTTCTCTATACCAATCTCTTCCATGTTTTCCGGACCAATTATATGGAAGGGTATCGTATACGCGCTGTTAATGGCTATAGGAAAACTCTGTTGCGGGGTGGCCATTCTCAGCCCCCCTTTCTCACGAACGCGTCCTCTTCCTTTGATACCCCCTCCTTCAACTCTGCTCCATCCCTTTTCGCCTCATCACAGCGTTGTGTCGTCTCATGCTCCACTTCATGACCGGAAGCCCCTTTACCCGGCAGCTTTGCTTGCTTCTGGAATGGTCCCCCGTGGCGAGATAGGATTCCTCATCTCCTCACTAGCCGAAGCTCGCGGCATCTTTTCCCACACCCGAGGTGAGGAATCGTCCCAGCAAGATGCAAGTGAAATTTTTCTGATTATAACGTGGGCAATTGTTCTTTGTACTCTAGCGGGACCCCTCATGATGGGTGTCCTGATTAGAAGGGTGAATGTATCACCAAAAACCCAAGCCACGGCTCTCGGCGTATGGGGGTAAAGCTACCTCACTGGTAGCCCCATGGCAGAGGGCGCGTAGTTAGGCATGAACAAAGATATGCAGAATGAGGGGGCTTGCGATGAGGTGTCAAAGCAAACCATGGTTCCAACAAGCCCACGGAGTAGATGATGTACTTATGGCGACGTTGTATGCACCAAGAGGCTGAAAATAGGTGGCGACTATACATATACGTGCAGTATTGCCACACGAATACTCGAATCAAGGGGCGAAGCGGCCCAAGGCTGGACTCTTCTCCACGGCCCGGGCCTAGTGACTCACATCAGTGGGCTTTGTCCCTATTGTAATAGGATATTTTAGAGTCGGGGACGCTATTCGGGATGTCGGACGCCCATCTACATAGTAACTCTGCATTGCATTCAACAAACATACATACATATATCAACAAAAGAAATATGTACATGTTGAATACTTGTGATATGCTGCAAGGTTGTATCTTAGTGCATAGTTACACAGTTTGCATATGGATGCATATTTACAGTACGCAATGTATACATGCAAGTACACCCGCAGATGAATGTGCTGGCCAAGGTTGACTCTAACAACCGTCCACATCCCATAACCGGTCATCAGCGTCTCGGGTATGTTGATTAACCTTGGCATGCCCAACATCAAGCAAGTCAGACCCACAAAGGCACATCCAATGCAGAGCCGGGTCCCAAAAACGCACCGGTGTGAATGCAAATGTCCAGAATGTTTCCGTAAAATGCCCTTAGAAAAAAGCCCCCCGACCCTTTCAAAGTAGCCGGCGTGCCAGCAGACGATAGGATTAGTTTGTTATCTTTGTTGCATTGTTAACGTCTTCCTGAACAGCGTTTTGACGGC
This sequence comes from Huntiella bhutanensis, assembly GCA_002018275.1. Lineage (NCBI taxonomy): Eukaryota > Fungi > Ascomycota > Sordariomycetes > Microascales > Ceratocystidaceae > Huntiella > Huntiella bhutanensis. Next base: position 51,466 of record MJMS01000015.1, read on the forward strand.
TAGGCCCAAGAGGAGGTGAAGTGAACTGGACGAAATGGGAAAATAGAGGGTGCGTGGATTAACACACTCGACGATGGATTATTAGTAAACTCATCATATGTCCAATGGAACTGATCCCTTTAGACCTCTAAGGTATCAGCTCGAGGGTCGTCGTTGTATTCTCAACATCTAACCTAACAACTTGTACCATTTGGAGGGCACAGAGCATCAAGGTTGCATCTACTTGCCCATCTGCTAAAGTTGTTGTTGTTGTATTCTTTAACGTCTACCTGAACAGCGCTGCTAAAGTTACACAAGAATTTTTGAATCATAGAGTTGGTTAAGGTACCTACAAAACATCTAAATCCGATATGGTCTAGGGGCTAGGATATCTCGCTCTCACCTTGTAACCGAGTTGATCCGAGAAGGCCGGGGTTCGATTCCCCGTATCGGAGTTCCATTCACTTTTTATCTCTTCCCCATCCTGCGAGGATGGATGTATAGAGGATACTTTCTTTTGTCAGTTTTTCCTGTGAGAATATTACAATCATCTTGGGATGTGAATTAAGTCTACGTCATAAATATCAACCTTACAAATAATATCCACAAAAACTCCATGCCTCATGAAAACAGACCAACGCCAACCCCATCAATATCAACAATAGGCATCATTGCCAAAATGAATCGCAACTCTGAGCTCGCTCAACCAGGCGCGCGTCACTTTGTATATGCGTAACCTTCTTGCGGGGTCAAAGCCTTTCACAGGCATGAATCCATCTTCATCCTCATCACCATCCATCAGTTGAGTATCTTCCACAGCTCTTGCATTGTCCAAGGCACCTGCTAATGATAACTGCAGAAACAATAGTCTGGCGGTACCTTGTACACTGAGTTTTGACATGCGATAGAACGCACCACCTTCAGAGAGCCCACCCTTTTGTATACGACACTTCTGGAGAATGACCTGTATACAACCAGTCAACATTGGCAAAATAAGCTCATCTAGATCGGTGTAGAACTGCTCGTTGCCAATGACCTCACCCGAAAACTTAGACTGCTCATTCCGTCTCGATGCTATTGGCAGAGTGAACCAATCCTCACTCTTTTCGCGTAACATATCCAGAACAGTTTTGAAAGACTGTAAATGCTCTTCCTCCCATGACTGACGATCTGTACTTGGAGCATCAATTCCGGGATGTGAAATATAAGCTCGTCTAAACCATGACAAGCAACGCCAAATGGGCCAAGCAAGACGACACCTTGGGAGCTGAAGGTCCTTTGCCGCTTCTTCAATTAAAGCCTTCCCAGTTGCCTGTTGCAGAAGTGGGAATTGTGAGCATTGCATGTCTATTGACCATTCTTCACTTTCTGGCGCGGCGTCAACCTCGGGCTCAATCTGGGAGTCCAGTTTTGACTTTGTAGCAGGATCTTTATGTTGGGCTCGAGGGGGTGTGCCTTGGTCAGATGAGCGAATATCCCATACAGACTCGTCGGCTACAGCACGAAAGGGCGACTTTTGTCCGTGTCTTTGCTTCTTGGGTGATGGCTGTGGTAAGATGGGGAAGTCTGCAGAGCGCATGCGCTTGGTGCTAGCGATATTTTGGTGTGGCATATCGTTGGTCTCGTGGCGAATGCTAATATGGGAGTCGTGATGTGTGCGGGGTTTTTCTGTGACTAGTGGTTTTGAAATATTGGGTTGGTTCGTGGAAGTTCCAAATGCGTTAGCATAAGATATGCGTCTTTCAACGGCACTCGATTTTCCGGTTGCAGTTCTCACTGGCGGTGGCAGGCGTGCAGGAATCTCGTCAACTGAGTCGTCGTCGTCGTCGGATAAAGATCGGTCGCTATCGTGATACAAAGAGCCACGTTCAGACGCACTAACTGAAGGAGCGGCACAACCAGTACACTCAAGTTCGACCGATGGCAATAATGGCTCAAGTCCACCAGGTATGTTGTTGTCCATGGGCAAAACTTGACGCCAGTCAGTATTTGCGCGATGCTGGTTGGAGTAATGAAGAGATCCCTGTTCGATGTAGAACCCCTGCCGACCGTCCAAGGTGGATTTTAAAGCCAAAGTGGTAGAGATCCCTGCCACTGCAGGATCTTCTAGTGAAGCGTCGACTGACTGGAAATCGGGCGGTGCATCAGCCCCGACTTCTGCACAGTGAGCGATCCAGGCAGGCAATGAACGCGGGGAACACTGCAGTAGCCGATGTGGGAGGGGTTTGACCGGGTCGGCTTCAATTGAGGGCAAAGGGATATCGCTGTTGGGAGGTGGCGTGATCATATCGGGATGAGCCGAAACTTATTTGCGATGGATGTTGATGAGTCTTCGCTTCGTGTGTGTTTATCTTTTCTCGATGTTTACACGGTGGGTTGGGAGGTGGTGGCGCGTGAATCCGTCTGCAGGCGGGCGAGTCGAGTGGTCGGGTCAGGTCGAGAAGAATGTTGGACTTATTGGTGGGGAAATCGATAAAAAATCGGCGAAAAAAAGGAAATGTCAATTCAAATGGATTGCTTGTCTTGGGGTGATGTTGAGACGTTGTTTGAAGACTCCACACATGGAAATTTGATCTCGAGTTTTCAATCTCTTCAAATCGGTCAAAAACCACGCCATAGACTCACCCCGAATTTGCTCATTTTCCTCCGCTTTCAGTCACGTGTATCCAGTAAATCGCTGCTTGTGTTGGAGATTTTGCTTCTGTAACATAGAATATGCCACTACTTTAGGATGACCCAAACTATTTTTCAGTGGCTTGGAGCTCTCCCGGTGCCTGAAATATAAGCTATTTTGCTTGATTGGTTTCTGGAAATTCAGGCTCCCCCGCTGTCTACCATGGCTTGCTACATTTGATTGGTTGGTCATGCTCGGGTTTTATCTACAGTTGCTTTTGACTGCAGTTGGAAATATCGATGCTTCATCATGTGTGGAAATTACCTGCAAATTGACCTTATCAAGCTACTGCAGCTTTGTGTGCAACATACGCTTTCATGTGAGAATGGTAGTCCCTAGATCAACGGGCCAAGTACCGACGACGGTGCATTCCGATGTTACATTTAAGCGAGGGAGATGTCCCTGTATGACCCGAGTGAACATAGACATCTGCCTCGACGCTTGTTGTGTCACGATGCCCCTAATTGTTGTAATGAATTTGAAGTATTGTAGTTTGTTCTTGGAACTAATAAACTATTGGTTTTAATTTCATTGACAAAAGAATGTATGTATGTATGTATGTACAGAGTAGAGATGTAACCAAAATGCAACTATGCTTATCCGCTAAAAAGAAACCAACCCCCAAAAACGCCATAACAAAGGGAATTTCAAAACACAATCCGATATCCAAAAACATACCTAGAGCCCATATATACCCGACCCAACCAATAGGCTCAACTAAACAAATACCATTTAAATCGTCAGAACAAAGGAAACTATCGTGATTCTTTACCCTTCCGCCGACTGAAAGCCCGTTTCAAGGACGAAAAGAGGCCCTTCTTGTCCTTCTTCACCACAAGATCATTGATAACATCACGGTCTTGTACGCCATCACCCTCCACACCATGGCCAACCCGATTCCGCATAAAAGCAGCGCCGGTTGAAATACTGCGCCGAGGTACAGCAGTTTGCCCATTTGATGGTTGGATGGGGAGACTACGGCGCTTCCGAGGGGATCGCTCTGCGGGATCTTCCAGGTGTCTCGATGAACTAGGGGCATGGACATTAGAGTTCGACGCTCGAGGAGGCGTACTCTCGGTGATGGTGACTGATGGAGTGCTGGACGGGAAGTTGGCGTAGGAAGGAAGCATGCAAGGGTCAAGTGAGCGCCGTACAGAGGCCCGGCGAGTGGCAGTGGTGATGGTAGTCAGTCCCTTGACCCGCAGAGACACCCAAACAGATGAGATGGCAATGAACGCCCGAGTTTCTGCGTCAATAGCAAAGAAACGCTTGTCGTGAGCATGGATGCAATGCTCTTGTGCCCCGGGAACGATAGAAAGGCGAGGGGTCGGATATGCGGCACCGGATGAATCACGAGATTCACTATCAGGTAGGTTGCAATAATCCTGGATATCGAGGTGAGTCGGAGTAATCGTTGCCATGATAGGGTGCCGGCGAGAGGTGGGGTCAAGAATGCTAAACGTATACTTGTATGTCACCTCTTCCGAACCCTGGCCATTCGTGGATACACTGTTCGAGTTGGCACGACGTCTCGCCCATCTAGCGCGGGTGTTGGTCCCATCTTCCGCGACATGAAGGAAATCAAAAGATCCATTGGGTAACGGGGTAGCAGTCCAAATCGCACCATCAGCCGTAACAATCTCAGTGTTGTCGGAATCTGGGGAGGGACTGAATACAGCAATCAACTCTCGGTGGTCAATACGCTCCTCCGAACTAGGCTCGCCCTCCTCCTCAATACCATAATCCTCACTCCGTGCCAAGACAAGATCATCAACACCCAAAGATCCACTAATACCAAAAAGACGGGGAAATTTCCGTACTAAACGCGGGGCAGCGATGGGCGAATTGCTGAGAAACGAGCTCGGTAACACATCGAACACAGGTTTTGGTCGGGTTTCTGTTACTGCTTGAATTTGTAGAAGGAGCTGGGGACGGGTTTGGATCAAGCGGCGGCTCTTCTTAACTGCTTTTGGTGGTGGTTGAGCAATGATGAAGCGGGAACCGGTTTTGGATAATCTCTTGGACCGACGGCGGGATGTACCGGATATTGATGGTGGCACAGAAGAACTGTTGTCTGAGAATTCGGAATGTGTCTCGTCTTCACTGGACGGCGCCATAGATGTGTTTTCTGATGTGATTGCTGACTGGCCGAAATAGCTGGGAAGATGATACTCGTCCTCGTCGTGGTTTGTTGAAACCATCGAGGCTTCACGGGAGAGTTGTAATGGCTCGTGAAATTTGTGTGCAAAGCCATTCCGGGGAATAAAATCCGAGACTGGTCTTGGGCGGGACCGATGTTTCTGAGGTGACGGTGAGTTTGACCCAGAGTATAAGTGAGTTGATGGTCCCATTATAGAATTGCGGTGGTCGTCTGGTTGTGGTGTAACACTAGGAGTATAGTCAACAGACTCCTCTGGTATAGCAGTGACGGAAGTATCACCAGGATACGCAAGGTTGAATCCGAACATTGAATAACGCGGTGACTTTGGAGGGCCGGCAGTCGAACGTCTGTGAAGTGGTCTGAGGGTTGGATGAGTTCCTTCAGATAGACGGTTATGGGCTGAAATGTCAGAGACCAAAAACATGGCAGTAAAGAACCAAGTTAGAATGTGAGGGGTAAAGGCTAATACCACATGAGCCAAAAAGTTGTAACCAAAAAAAAAAAAGATGGAGAACCGGGAAGAGATATAAGTTGAGAGCGGAATATAGTGTTCGCCAAGCCAGAATATATCAACAAAACGAGAAGATTGGGGATATTTAGATGGACCGTCGCAAAGGATCCGAAGAACTTTAAGTGCTTTTACAAGGTAGCTTTTTTCCTCGGGTTCGGGGACTGATTTGGCCGTAAAGGTCTGAGCTTCCGCTATAGGAACAATGCCGTGAATAATTGATGGCGGGTGCAAGCGGAATGTTTTGAACACCGCCTTTTGAAGTGATGCAGGGCGTTTTTTAAGATAGGATAAAATGATAAAAAATCAAAATGTGACGCAAAAGAAGGTGGAAAATAACAAGCTCGTCCAACACTATCACTATCGATATTTTCGAACGATCAAAATTGACAGCAGATCTCAAGATGTATCGATAGGATCTCGATTGACCGGAGACGGACACGCACCGCGTTGAGTCTTTATGAACCTCCCTGGCGGCAATTTTTTGAGTACCGACTTTTGATATTTCTTCCGTTCCTGGAAATGGCTCTGTGATGCCAAGGATTGTAAAAAATCGGCCGAATGGGTCACTAGAAAGCTTACTTCAGGATGACAAAGGAGGCAAGTGTCTAGTTGTTTAGATATCCAGTTAGTATACATATGTACATACATACATAATGTCTCAATGGGATAACATGATGAGCAATCAGATAAGTTTTCGGCCTAATAATTGAACCAGCCGCAAATTCTTTGCCCGCCGGGCTGACAGAACTCCCTCTGTTGTTTTTTTTGGGCTAACTTCAATGAGATACACCTAGTAAGCGAGGCGGAGTCTAACAGCAGACTAAGCCAATAAGCCAACACAACAAGGCAAAGTTTGGGCATTAGGATTTGTGAGGCAGCAAGCGGTTGTTCACTACAAGTATTTATGTGACGTAGACTTAACCGGTGAATCTGCCAACTTTGACAGTCTGAAGGGAGTGAGAAAGCGAATTGACCAAGCGATGAGATCGCATTGGTGGCAGTACGCCAGACAAAAAGCCTAGTTAATGACCACAGTGTATCATCGAATAAGACTTTCGAGTGGAAAAGTGCAACGACTAGATCCTACGCAAGATTTGGGGGTTGCCAGGAATTGCTGTTTGCGGGTAAGATTCTCGGATATTGGTCATCTGAAGCTTAAGGGAAAACGGCGAATGCCCAACTAAGGGAAAACGTACATACCACGCTCCAACGTCGATTATACCAGCTTGTTTCCAATTGGTGTAGTATGACCATCTTGACATTGCCGCACGACGAGGAGGTACCAAGACTTGAATGTAGGGTAGGATTGACCCAATTGATGAACAACCGGTATGTTGGACGTAGATCAGTCTAGACGTGCGGTGTAGGAAAGGGAAATGCGAGAATTACCATTGGGATGGATCCAAAGTGCTCTATGCAGCCCAGAGAAAATGTGGGAAATAATGATCCGGGGAATCGGAATCGAGATCGGGCAACGAATGTGGGAAATTTGGATAGGTAGAAGAGACAACAATGAAAAATAAAGACGGCATACATGTTCGCCTAGGCTAACTTGCCATGTGGATAACATGTATGAATATGTTTCCACCTGCTCAGGTATATATGTTTATATGCATGTATAAACTTACAGTGAATGCAAAGACAAATTCCGACTGCCAGGCTCTGCGGTATCTAAGCCACGACAAATATGCGGCAACACGTAGGGATGACCTTGTGGATGTAAAAGGCTAATGGCGATATTTCTGTTGATCAAGACATAAATTATGTTAGAAACAATGCCGCATGGAATCAATATATGCAGTGTAGAGAGTAAAAAGCCAGGCAAAGGTTATGCAGATCAACAGCTTCAAGACAAATGACATCAGAGAAAGGAAGCGGGCGGAACGTGGAATATCGAATAGAGCCCCTTGTTGTTTTGCCATGTCCGTTCCCCATGTTTGTTCCGCCGTTCAGGCCCCACACACCACTCAAGGTGCCGCAGCTCATTGTTTCGTTTCCTTTTTTACCCTCAGTGTTAATTGGCTTCAAAGCCGCGGGGAGCGGGTTCTTAAACCGGACGTAGGGTTCCCGTCCCGAAAGCCGCACTTGCGGATTTTTCGACAAGATGGTTACACTGCAGTCCAACCACAAGTAATGTCGCTATGGCGGCAATGACATGCCATACAACAAAGAATGTAGGAACGAAATGTGGGGGTCATTGAATGTTGTAGGCTGACTGGCGGCATTCCACTGATTAGCCGGGCGTTTGGGAATCGCCTATGGCCTTGTTTTGGCAGTATTACTGGACTCAAGTAAACCTTTGATTACACCGAAGCCGGGCTGACCGAGCGCTTCAGCCTTGTTCGGGTGCTTTCTCGGGTTTCTGCGACATCCGTTCCTGGCAGATCAACGCCTTGACAGACACGTATGTAGAAGACTCTCGAGCTTCGTGGAAGTCTGTAGTGGTCCAATCGTATGGTTTAAGAATTGCTCGAACATAACCCAAAACCGACGACAAACTAGGATCGAATGACTCGGCCTAAAAAGGAAGTGAATTATAAACAAAACGACCAGGATCCACTTGGAGAGAAAAAAAGCCACCGAATGATGCGCATGCGGAGAGTAGTAAACGGACGAAAAAGGGTATGGGCTAAATGGTCGGAATTGCAATAAGAATCCGGTAAAGAGTGACTAGAAAAGAACACTTGATCTTGATTCCCGGAAAAGTATTTTTCTGTCGGATAGCCAAATGACGTCGATATGACTAAGTTAAAGCTGATTCCGAAATATTGGGATGTGACGATGGTGGATAGAAATTGTAAATGCTGACAACCAAATCATGAAATTAACTTACCAGAAGAATAAACGCTTTGTATAAAGAGGACGAACAATGGTTTGTAGTGTAAAGCAAGACCATCCACAACACATAAACCATAACGGGATGACCGGATCTATCTATACTTCAGAATTCCCCGAACCTATAATTCTCCCATACCACAAATCGGAAGCTTTCTAAACACCGAGCGGTCGAGGCCTTTCTGCACTTTTTCCTACGGTGACGGACTCGTCGGATTTGTCAACATGGGGGGCATCTGGATTTCAAATGGGTACAGACGGACGAGAGCCGATCCATGGGATCGATTTACAGGGAGATAAACGGAAAAACCTTGCGAATGACATGGAACGCACACAAGCTCACATGTCATTGCCGCTTTAACCATGCACCTTGGCTGGAATTTCATTGTATGCAGCGTGGTTGCGTCCTCGGGAAGGTGTTGCGAGAACTCGGGTGCTGAAGCCACAAGTGGTTCTGTCCCGTATCACGAGATGCAGTAACCTGGTGGCCCCTGAATTCACCTTATTTGAGGCTAGAATGTCCAGTCCATTGTCTCTAATCACCGGAATTCCAACCTTGGTTTATTCCAAACGGACTTTCATTTTTACCGTTAGCTCTGGATTTTCTCCTTTACAAATAGACATGCACATGGCATCCATTTAAAATTCCTTCTAACGCCAATAACCCAGACTTGAGTCAGATAGTGTTTCCCCAATGATGAATACTCAGCGGGGAGGGGCGGGGAGGGGCGGAATGCTGAGAAATCACTGATCGATCGCTACAGCGAAGAAGAATCGGCTCTTGGCACCCTAGTTCAAGCCCCACCACGAGCTTAAATGCTTCTTTATTCCAAAGCCCTCAGTCGCCCGAATAGCGGACGGAGAACGGAAAGACCGTGGATCGGTGACATGGTTCCTCCATCTATCACCGCTTATCGCGATTCTATTAGGAGACACCCGATGGGAAGGATGATACTTGGCCCCAGTTGTCACCGGCTGTCACCTTTTGACGCCTGACTCAATTCAGGCAATCCCGATTCGGGTTGTCTGTGACATGTGCCTTTTGTTATTCGGTATGGAGCCCGAAAAAAATATTGTGCAACTACACACAAGATGTGCCACACATGAGTTTTTTATTAAAGTACATACATACATACGTAGATCATTAGCAGCGTTTATTTTGTCTTAATACCGACGGATTTTTATCATGGTGGAATTCCACACTACATTTTAAATTTCAAATTCGTCTATGTTTTTTCTTTCTTTTTTTTTCAGGTGGCACGCAAAATCTTCACGATCCAGGTTATAGGATTTAGATCCCGACCATGCGCTGAGAGGACGGATCGATGTTTATAAATTCAGATCATCCTCCCATTCAAATGTGACCCAAGGTCTCGCATCCACGTCAAAAATCTTCTTCCCCGCTCGGCATTCACCGAGCCACTGACTTATTCTCTACACACCAAGTCGGCAAGTTACAAATTACCCCGCCTCCTATGTAACATACCGGGAAGCACATGCAGTGACCCTCCCATTTTCATGGACCCAACCTCTTAATCCGCGCCCTACCGTGGATATGGGTTGCAATAGCCCTTTATCACCTTGTCCGGAACATTTTGTACCGATGAACATTCCCTATATCCGATTCCGTTGCCAAGTCTAATTTGTCTAGGCCGTTATCACCGACTCGGTCTAGACTTTATTTTTAACCAAGTCAGTTTATGACGGCCTAGTTCCGCGACTCGTAAAACCTCGAATCAGTATGAACGTAACTTTTATTGTATTGTGAGATGTACATATAACAGTTACTTGTTGCTGTATCATTCTACGTCTACCTAAACAACACAAACTATCGCTACAACGGCTGTCTAACAGTTGGGTTGGTCTTGCGTGGTATAAAAGCAAACGATCGCTTGATTGATTGCCCCTGTAGCGTGATGTTGACAAAAATAACTTTTCAGATCTGCATCGTGATAATCATCTATATATGTACACACATACATTCACTCATTGTAAGGGTTATCAAGCAAAAAACGTCTCATTTCAATATGTAAAACTATTTCAACAAATGTGCAACATAGAATATATCATTAAACGCCATGCATCTCCGCGCAGCTAACAGAGGTATCACTGGCGCCTTACATATTCCGCGCATACCGTGTTATCCAGCTGACCGTTACAGCTTACCCATCACTACTCCGACTCTTTCAATTCTGCATTTACTGGAACGGGGTGACAACGGGGTGTGGGGAAACAGCCGCTGTGCCGGTGGCGGTAGCCTTAGTAGTAGTAGCCTTAGAAGTAGTAGCACTAGAGGTAGTCTTGGTCGCACCAGGAGTCGTTGATACACCGGGAGTGGTTGAAACACCAGGAGCACGAGTAGTAGTAGATCCAGCAGCAGGCGTAGTCGAAACAATAGGAGTAGGCACAACAGCGCTGGAAGTAGTCGTTGATACACCGGGAGTGGTTGAAACGCCAGAAGCACGAGTAGTAGTGGATCCAGCAGCAGGCGTAGTCGAAACAATAGGAGTAGGCACAACAGCGCCGGAAGTAGTAGTTGATGAGGTAACAGCGGCGTTAGGAACGGCCGGAGTGGGAGTAACACCGGGAGTAGTAGTGGTAGGAGCCGCGACAACGGGTGGAGTAGAGGTGGTGAGAACGGAGCTGGTGGTAGAGACACTCTCGCTAGGGCGGTTACCGAATCCACCACGCTGACCGTCTCCACGGACAGGAGAGGCGCCGACCAGAGAGACACCGGCCGAAAGGGCGAGAAGGATGATAGACTTGGCGTACATGGTGAAGAAGTTGTTGATTGGAAATAGATATAAAAGTAGCACTGCTTAAGGATGTGTTTAGAAGCGAAAGTAAAGTCCACCAGGGATGATAAAGAAGTGAATATTGGAAATGGAGTGAAATGCTGATTGGGATGAAGAAGAAAATGTAACTAAGATCTCTGAGAAGTGGGAAAACTTGCGTCTTTATATGGAACAAACATCTCGATTTAATGTATAACGCTCAAGCAAACTAATTTCCCCACCCCTGTTTGATAGAAGTCAAGGTCCAGAATGATACATCACGGACCCTACGTCTGTAGCATCGACACATATTGAGTACGTGTATCCAATCCTGTGAAGTTGACGAGAATACGTGAGAGGAACCGGTTTCATCATTGTACTGCGTAACCACGCAAATATCATAGACCATGCCTAGAAGCAATGACGGCATGAACTTTTCTGAGTATGTGACAAGTGCGCCGCCCACGTCCTTGGCTTCACAAAGCTCATCCGGCAGTTGTAACTGTAAAAATAACGGGCATGCCTGTTCTCATTAACCGGCGAGTATCACCTCGTAGATCTCTCACGAACCGAACATCTGCACATGATACCTCACCACCCTAAACTTAGACTTTAGCATAAACATGCAGATATGCGTACATCCAGTTTCAAATGTATAGTTCCTGGAATATGTTTGTAGTTGCCATTCGTCAGCCCATGAGTGATGTCTGTGCGTGTATCCATAAACCCAAATCACGCCTAGGCTTCCCGATTTACCACATCTCAAACACCCGCAAGAACCGCGATTCACCAGGCGCTCAACATCTGAAACACATGGTGAATGGAGTCAGCATGTGAATACATGAAAAAACAGCACAGATCCAAAAATAAAAGTACGAAATCCCAGACATCACCCCGCATTCCGGAGGTTTAATTCGGTGGGATTCATTCACATTGTAGTTACCGGCGAAGAAACGGCAGACGATTTGAAGTTGAATATTCATGGCATGAGTTTGTTGTATCCATTTTTGGTGATTATAAAACCAGATATGAAGTCTAGACATTTATATCACGACGTCTTCCTGGCTTCGTTTCAGTACCTGAAGTACCACATATGATAGGGTTAATCACAATCCATACCCTATTATTCATTCAAGCAGCTTAGTCAGACTTTTGCATTCTCTTCCTATATACGACATGTTACCGACGTTGTAGTTTCTAAATCACAAATAAAAGGCTTCATACTGACGAGGCACTTATTTCTATTAGATAATTGAAGCCAATCATTCTCCGTCATAAATCAACGAACACAACTGCTCTTGAGCCATACTACTTGAGAAGAACACATTCGCACTTGAGCGCCACAATAGCAAATGTACATATATAAATACGTATGTAGATATCATCTTGCGCTGCATATGTTATGATCCAAGACCAGACGGTAATGATACGCCCTGCTCTTTAGAAAACCTCTCCAACTCATCAGATATCTGTTGAAGCGTCGGCCGTTGAAAGAAGTTGTCTACCCGCGATCCCTGGGAAAGTTCCTCTTTCCGTCTGTGTAACCAGTCAACGGAAACCCCGACCTCTTCCGTCCAAAATTCCTTGGCAACCTGTTGAACAAGCTGAGCATCCTTAGAAATCACCAAGTCCTGTGGATCTTTTAGAACCATCTGACCCCCTTCTCGGACTACCCGCTTGCCTGACCTTCCCCCGAGAGTCTCTCTGCGTCCCCGAGTGCACAAGTCGATCAGAGTGCGCATAGGGCCTGGTGTTCGTCGATACTCGGGGAACTCTAAGTCTGATTCTCGGGGATATGATTGCCATGGTGTGGTCTTTTGTGGCGCAGATACACCTTCAAAGAAACACCATAGTAGCCGACCGAGCATGTATACCATGGCATACTCTTGTTCGTTGGAACTCAACAGCAACCAAGGGAGGTGATATCCGTTAGACCGTCCATGGTACTGCTCTGTCTCACTGACTTTTCGCCATCCTGGATAGAACTCGTCTAATTGAGAACCAAAATCCTCTTTCACTGTGGCAGGTACGGAGTCTGACGTGGCAATGATGTGGATGTATTCGACAAAGTTAATCTCTGGTGGTCCAAACTCGCACCATACACCACGTTGTTCAAAATCGATGAGCTGGATGTCGTCGTCTTCTGTCAGTAGGACATTATCTAACCGAAGATCAGGGTAATAATGCCCTGCCTTATAGATGTGTTGTAAGCTTCGTGTGGTTTGTAGAGACCATTTGATTTGAGAAGCTAAATCCAGTTTGCCTGACTGTCGACGGATCGGAAGTATATCCCGAATTGATCCCGGCACATGAAAGGGGGTCACGAACCCGATAATCCCAGATTTATTGCCGAAGGCACATCGCTTGGTGACGAGGAACATTGGCGAGGGGCTAATCCAGACCGATGACGGTAGTCTCAACAATATGTCTAGCTCATGATAAAGGAATTTGGGCGAGTTCGTTAGAGATTTGAGAATGTATAGATCATCCTCTCGTCCAATCTTAATCAGAGAAACACTATCTTGGAACTGACGCATGACATGGATCTCTTCAATGTCGATTGAGGGAGGTAATGTTACATCATGACCCCAATGGCTTTGCAGATTTGAACGAGTCAGAAGCTGTGACTCAAGGGCGTGCATAGGGGCGAACATAATATCCGCCTTTGCGGGGTCCACAGTAAGCGTTTTAAAGATAATCCGACTTCCAAAGACCTGCTTCTTGTACCATGCTGCTGGATCAATGTGCTGTGCCATCCAAGTTTGCAATGCTCGTATTAGATAGTTACGAATCGGAAGTCTTGAGAACCTCTGTCGGTCCTTGGTGTGAAAGGCCAGACTCAGCTGCAAAGTGTCGCATAACTTTGGGTCTATTTGCGGTAGAGGTGGAATAAACACATTGATACGGAGGGGCGGGACTTTGTCGAGGAATAGAGGGTAGGCGAAGAAGTGTGTACCGAGACCTCCACACCCATCAATTCCCCATAGGGCATTGGCAAGCGGTGCTAAGGATGGAACTCTGGTTGACGGGTTTAGTTGTGATTCGAACCATGGTGTAGATAGTGGTGCCCCGTCGTCGTGGAAGGAATCGGCTGTGGGACAGGATAGGAAGGCTGCCGTGGGATGAATAATAGTATCGACGGCTTTGTAACTTAGGTCCATAGTGGCGAAAAGAGCGGTCGTGATAGTATGTTGCTCACACTATGCAGATGTCTCGGGTGAGATTTGTGGTAATAATGTGATGACAATGAAATTTGAAGATATCTTGTTGATGCTATAAACGATGGAGCATATCTGAAGCATATACCGAATCTTCTAAGGACGACCACATTATATTATAGATGTATATCAATCTTAGATTACTAGTTTTAACTTGGTATATATATAAGACAGAGCGCTCTTCATATCATTTGCTTAGGCAGATTCCTGCCTGAGACTTGTGCCTACGGCACAAGAGTAGTTTCACCCATTGGAAGAAGCCCTGTTGTCTCAAAATGATAATCCAATGTCTTGAACGTGGTGTTGTGATTATAGAAATTCAAGCTGCATACAAGGGCTTACATGTGAGAGTGGACCGGTGAAGACAAAGGCGCAGTCAACATCCTAGCAAGATGTACATATCTTGAGGCGCTATGATGTCATCTGCCTGTCAGAAGTAACAGCGTAGCCGTCTTCGTACAAAATCATCTTCTGTAGGTCCCATATTCTAGTAATCACACTTTCATTCCCGACCCGGTCTACGGAGTCTAAATTCACCAACGCACGGGAGTCTCATGCTTTGCCGTAACCTGCCTGATACTCACCGGCGCTACAAGTGCAAAAAGAAAAGTAACGGGGCGGGTACTTCTAGACTTCGCTGTGTAAATCCTTTTAGGGAAGTCGGTGACCTGATTGGGAATGGAATACAGGGATATTATATGGAGCTTTCCAAACTTTGCCACCTTGACGAACCGGGGACAAGCTTATTCTTTGACCGGTAAAGCCCCGCTCATTCCGTGTGGGGGCCGAGATCTATCGTGCAGCCGCGCCACACAGGAGCTGAATGGGTCCGTCCTGACTCGCCTTCCATTTGCCCCTCTTTTTGCCTGGAATCTGCGTACCCACATCTATACGTGTGCATGTGTGCATGCATGGAATTGACATTGGCAGGCGGGATGCACTAGCGCTCTGACATATTTGTCGGCGACTTACAAAGAGAAAACTAAGCACAGATTCAACAGTCTTCATGGCCATGGTTTTTTGACAAATATTGGTGAGGAACTCCACCATAGCAATCTACAGCAATCCTTTTGAAGGTTGTGTTCACATGTGCATATGGCTATGTACATACATAAGTCTCCGAAAACAATGAAACAATGCTTTATAGTAACCAATTCAACCTTGGGTGGTCTCACGGCACACTGCATTCAAGCCCTCTTCACATCCTTGCTCACCGGTCCATCGTCCACCTATCGGCTGCTGTGCTAGTGACGTGGAAAATAACACACAATTCTGCTACATGAAAGGATTCCGATGAATTTGGATAGATTGTAGCTGGAGCTCTGAATTCTACATATTTCTCGACTGCTAAACCATGGGAGAAGTAAGCAATCTGTACCGAAACCGCATACAGCTGCTATATCAGGATTACTACGGCACTTCGGAGCAAACGAAGACTAATAGAAGAATCAACATTCATACACAGAATATTCAAGTTACGTTAGAAATATCTTGAAACCCCAAAAAGATGACGAACTGAGCGGATGGACTCATTTTGTTGTACATACATGAAAATGACGTATTCAGAGCGCATACATAATATAGACACCATGGTAGTTCTGAGACATCACTATGTAGGTAGATCGATAAATCAACCGGTATGACGACTGAGAGTAATCGCCAAAAAGAAAGAGTGGACAGTACGGGAATCGAACCCGTGACCTTTCGCAGGTTCGCGGAAGATGCGAAGCAAACGTTATACCCCTAAACCAACCGCCCAGAGTTTGATACCGTATGCGGTAAAAACGCTTATATACCCAAACCCTAAAAAATTGTGGCCCACCTGGAAGTAAGCCGGGAACAAGAAAATTATGTCGCACAGCATCATCGGCGGCGGCCGTACCCAACGCCTTATTTTAACACAGTGTGATCATATTGATTGCTCATTTTGATGTGGTGGCCTTTGAAGAAAATGGAGATGGAAAATACATCTTTATCCTTGCCACGGGACCGTGTGTGATCCGTAAAAAATGCCATCTTTTGGAATACATGATTCCGGTGTGCTTCGGACGATCAGCTGAGGGATTGAGGGCTTCTCGGCCGATGAAAGCTTGTCTCCGGGCCCGAGTGACGAACCCGGTACTATCCTCAAAACCACCTGAAAAATTTGCTAAGTCCGGTGAGATGGGTACTACAAACACCTATACGGACGCATGCATGAATTGGTACCAAGGCAAACAGCTGAATGAGAATGTAACGACCAAGCCCAGAGGAATAACTGAAACTTATGTCATGTGATGGGAAAAGGACAACCCCCACACGAGGCTAACCGATGTCAATATCTCAAGAGCGATATTTGCCGTGGTAACTAGTAAACGGTACTGTTTATCAACAGTCGTGCATTCGCCTGTGAGCCTACCCACTGCAACACAGTTTTTGACGGTGGTTATATCACTAATCAATATTAGAGTTGAACCCGAACCAACGTACATAAATACGAGATATCACGATAGACTATCTTAGAAGAGTTCTCGGCACGCATGATTACTGCTTGTTCTTTGTGTCTCGGGTTAGCAACACGAGGCGATTCGCCTAATTCGTTGTAGTATATCTATGACTTGTCAGCATACATATGGAAGTGTAAAGAAGGTCACATATCTGTATGTGTGCTGATATAAGACGCATGGCATCATCCCTATCATACCGGGTTACCTCCTACTATTTGGAATATCTCTTACCAACAGACAGCGAGATCCGGCACAATTCCAAGGATATGATGCCACTACTAAACTGTATTGAACCCAACCTCCGTCGGCGCAACGTAATTTACATATGATACCAGCCTACAGCCAATAGAGCAAAGATCCTCTGCCGAAGCAGAAATCCTTTTGATTCCTTTCGTATGGTACCCACCGTGGGCACGCTATGACAACATATGTTCTCCATACCTACCACTATCCTCGGGCGACTAGGTCGATGAACAGTACCACTGTTTGTATTGACTATGAGAAAGAAGCCACATCATGTTTCACTCATGTATGTGCAGCGACACCACCCATAAGATCGTACAAAGATCCACCCAAACAGCAACCATTGTTGGTGCAAGTGATACACGATGAAGGTCTAAGATCATGTAAAATACGAGACTTTTGGACCCCAACCAGTAAAGCTCCACAGAAGATGGTTGGCCCGACAATGAAATGACTATATACCTATCGTCCAACAGGGTAACCGGAGGTTAACCCGACAGAAGAATGTGGCTTACTCGCCTGAGCAAGGTTACAGTTGGAACTAGTTTGGGCGTCAGCTGATAGGTTTCGTACAAAACAACGTGTTATCAGCAAATCAAACGGAATGGATATCAGTGGACTCATGCAAAGGCACATGACTATGATCTTGACACTCAACCCCCCTGAGTGACGGCGCGGTACACGGGCGGGAGGTACCGTTTAGCTCGAGTGTTAGCGACATGGGAAGTTGTACTAAAGCAACAAAGCTCTACCTACGTGAGCGTTGTGTATTTCAGCACAAGAAGTCAATCATCATCCCTTGACATAACAAACCCAATTTGGAGGCAAGATGTCATCCCTGCCGAGAAAATTCATGGCTGCTTAGAAGGACAATGTTCTAGTATGTAGTTCTCACGTCATTAGGATCACGCTAGAACATTATGTCAAGTTTCCCACGCCAAACATTTCAAAAGTAAAGTTACACAGACTAACGGGGCTAATAAAGGTTCATTTTAGTTTGTCGGACGGCGGATCAAAGACTAACCGTGCTCTGCATCGTTCATGCTATGAACCCGCTTCATTGTTACCCAGTAATGACCTGGCGGTCGCAGGACCCTGTAAACTACAACTCACACGCAGCAAATCATTTCATGCTGTCCTCCTTTTAGAGGTAGCTATAGAACAAGTAAAATGTAGAGTACACAGCTGCTTGTTGTACCCTATCATTCTCGCCCCGGATTCCCGACTGGAAAAATGCTCCATAGCTATGGAGAGTCCGGGTGTACCTGTCAGTAAGGCGAAATTGCGATTGAGACTTTACTACATTGTTAACCTCTCGACTCCGCGCATTTTGAGCATTTGAGGACGTGACGGTTTTTTCCTCGATTTTTGGTGAAACTCGTTTTGACCTTATGAGCTGGATTTACCATCTAGGTTGTACCCGCGACCAGAAGGCCATCTTTTGCCATTCAACTGTTAAGCGTGTCTCCGCACCTATCAAGACAACCTATATTTCTTTTTGATTCCACGTCGCACACCTTCAAACCCCGCTTGCTTCATTTCTCGCCACCTCAAAATCACGACCTTTCATATTCATCGCAGCCGTACTGCCCAGGACATCGCTCTCTTTCGAATAATTATCCCCGCGACAACAGAAAGGGTCTTGCGCACCTTTGAAATCGGAAAATCGGCTATCCGCACGACGCACACGGCGATCTCAGTCAAATCGCCCATCTGTACACACCACCATCATTGTTCGAGACATTCTAGCTATCATTGCGGACGGTCGGGAATTTGTAACAAGCTCCCCGCATTTGTTTAATCTAGAAGAAAAGGGCGACTTGTTGAACGGCTTGGTTTTATCGCCTTCTTTCCAATTAGCACCGACATTTCAACGTTGAGCGTTGGGCATCGACGATAACGTACCTTGGCATTGCAGTGCCATTCGAGAGCTCTCATTCGCCGGCTCGCTCACGGGCGCCATTGACGACATATCCTCATAGAATTCTATGAAACATCGAAGAGGAACGGATCTTGGATTTCAAAACTTTAAAGTCGACGTTCAGAACTCAAGGTAAGCCTGTCTTCAACATTCAACCACGAACCACCGTCAGGGCCCTAGCGCAATTTTTGGCGGTTCGATGTGTCGATAGCATTGTCCGAGACACTGGACTTCTTCGATCCAGATCGATATTCAAGACATTAGTATGTCTCGAGAATTTTGAGTTTGCACCTTTCAATTACTGTAAAGAGTCAAACTCACTGGATCAACCATCAGTGGAACATTGTTGTGATCAGACAATATGGTAAATGATCAACCCACTGTAACCACAGGCCTATGCATTCCGTTTGTGTGTTTCCTGAATTCACATGATAGGACTTTTCAGGCGACAAAGGCTGTTTATACTAGCCTCTTTAACATGGGCATAGCTTCATTCCTCACCCAGCGGCCTCTACTTGGCAGACGTCATGGTCAGATTCTGAAGTGTGCGTCACATGACTTGCCCAAGCACAAAACAATTTGCCCGCACAATTTCCCAGTCGTGGTAGCACATTTTCATGATCTACTACCAATTCAACCTCTGAAAAAGTGTTTAGAGATATATATCACCAGGATGATTGCCACCGCCGTACAATTCGCTATTTCGTTGATACGTTTGACTTGAGGACATAGAATATGATGTCGTGGCATCCTTTTAATGCAAAGTTGCATAGCCCCATATATCTCTCGAATAGACCGGCCAACGCTTGTTGATCGTGGCATGGGTCCTTTTAAGGATAGCCGCCTTACCGGTCGCCAAAAAAGCATCGTGATGTGACGTACGCACTGTTCTATTCCCAAAGCAGGATCGGTCTCCCCTCGACAGGGCAACATTACTGCGCCCTCTTTGCAAGATGTCAGCACTATCATGCAAGATGCTCCTCAGTTAAATCCTCACTCCTTTAGACCATCAGCCGACCTCGCTTTGGGTAGGTGAAAGGACTATCCGCGGAATGCGTCTTACACCTTCGAATCGATGGTTCCGCTCTGATGTCCTCGAGCGGGGCAAAACACCACGGAAGATTGTATAGACGTGCGATAACTGCCGAGGCCTTAACACTATGGAGTAAGCTTTTGCATGAGTGTATGCAAAAGCTGCAGATATTCAGGGTGCCACGTGAGAATTGAGAAAACTAGCCTTTTGATTTGCGTTAGAGAAACAAAGTTTGGTTGTCCTATAGCCAAAGAAGTGCCACATTGACAGGACCAACAAGTGTACCGCGCAGTCTAGACAGCCAGCAAGCACCGGTGGAATCTCATGTGCTTCCTTGGGCATAACTAATGCGAACATCTGAGATTAGGATTGCTAAAAATCAGCACCTTGTTGTGATAGCTACACCAATATCAAACATAAGATACCGGTCGGTAATCTTTACGGAAGTATATTGATTCAAACCTTGTTATCGACGGCCCCCGGCCTTGCCCAGAATTGCTCTTCTCCACTCGGTGTGGGCGAAATCGACCAGCTTTTTTCTTCATTTAGGTTATATTTTGTCAGGAGCTGTTCCGCGGACTTCTTGCCAATTTGTTCACCGGCTCTTCCATTATATTCATCACAGCAGGGTTCAGGTAAAGTTCACACTTACAGGGCGTTCTTTTAGCCTACTTCTATGTTTCTCACGACTCCACATTGACAGGGTAATCGATCTGAACCCATCGACAAGGGAACCCCACACCGGTCCTGAACCCCGTCAAACTAGCATCTGTTTTCTTACCGGTCGCCATAACGTCCTAGGACAACATCTGTGCCGGATAACGAAGCCTGTCTCAGCGGTCGTGCAATACCACCTGAGGCTGACTGTTGGCTTTGGCGCCCTGGACTTACCCAAACTGTCTACTACCAGACAACACAACTGGCAGTTGCTTCCACAGCAGAAGCAGCTTGCAATACGGAAATTCCTGCCCTAGCGCATGTATATTTTGTGTACAGTGTTGAGTTCAAAATCCATTTGATCACCATGAACAGTTATCCAGATATCCCTCCCAATACGGTAAGTTCCTTGACTATCTTGCACTTGCCGGTGTACCTGTCATTTCTTCATAAACCCCACCACCTGCCGTGAATAAGTGTTGTTGCTTTTCGTCCTTTTTTACCTCCATCACTCTTTTCATCGTTTGTTGGTTAATCCATCATCAAACTTTCCGCTTCGACATCAATCAGTTCCCAGTTAACTATTTCTGGCTTGGACAGTGTATTCTTGGGTTCCATTGCACACCTTGACTGTCTCTGTATGCGAGGCGAAGGTGCATTTCTATGCCCATTTTTCTTGTCCGGCAGATCAAAGTTTTGACTTAGTATGTTGTCATTGCTACCATCCTGATCCCTCTATTTCATAAGTTTGGATTGTCACCACACTACATCGGCTACTCATGACTCCGAATATCCTAGCCATCGGCAAAATCGCTTGATCCAAGTGGATTCATGGGTTCCTTTAGTCGGTCGTTTCGGGCACACACTCCAGCCGTTTACCAGCTCGGTTATTTGCATCTTACAAGAATCTGACATGCAGTGCTTACACCACACTGCAGATAATACTTTTCATGGGGGCCTCAGTGTGTGCCCATTGTCGTGCTTCTATTTCTTCCTCTTTATTCTTCGCACCCATACCCACACCTAACCCACGACGATGTACATACAGTCGGACTCTTGGGCAAGATAATGCTGCGCATACATTCCTATATGCTGATACTTGATTCGGTCGATATATTCTAACACTCTCTCGACTCATAGCTGCTTTCCCCTGGGGATTACTCTGCTGGAACAAAGCGAAGGTGGGAAGGTACATTTGTGGAACCCGATCCACCAATACCGACTACTTCATCACGGCTCATAAATCCACCGTACGAGCAGTTTCTTTATTACCCGTTTCCACCGTCGGGTGAATCATTTTATCCACAGACTACACCGATTTATCACCCCCCAGAACAGTTCCCTACTGCCCCAATAGCGAAACGCCGTCGAGTATCCAACGAGGCGATACCCACCACAATGCCGTGCTTTTCGATATTTGGTCTACTCGAGACCGAGTCGGCCGATGTTGAAAAGAATCCCCTTCCCGAAGCTACAAACGGCACTAGCATCTCGGCCGGAAGTTGCTTGTCATGGCTTAGTGGAAACAGTGCGTAGATCCCACCAACATGAAGTTGACCTTATTAACCTAAATCTATAGAGCTTGCATCACGAGCACCGGGCTTGGCTGTTTCGGGCATTAATCACACCGGATATCAGTGCGTCCCCGCTGACGATATGACTGCTCCCGTCACTGCATCGCCGTTCACTCCATTTCCATCTCAGATGAATTCGAATGTGCAGCCAGTGAGCTTACTCAGATCGCCCGTCGGCATTGATTATTCTCTTAATGCCGCGCTCATTGCTGCGAATGAGATGGGACCTTTCGACGTTTTAGACGTACCACCGTCTACGAATATGGTTTTTTCGTTTCCGGCGCTTCTACCAGCACCTCCGGGTATACCGTTCACCCACAACAATCCAATTAGCCAGTCCAGCTCACCGTTGGTTTACGCACCTCCTCCACCTTATGAGACTTCCCCATTGGATATGTGGCAGAATGAATCACGAGCGTTTGGTGGCGTGGGAGAAAATTGTTTAAACGTCGATTACTTACCTGCAGAAGAACCGATATACCCCGATTTGGCTATCCACCGTCATAATCTGCCCGGTTCAGACTGCAATGTTCCAAGAGTTTCTACCCGGATCTTCGGTCCCGCTCGTCGAGGTCCTTATCAAGATCGTAAAAAGCGCGAAGAGACTGCTCTCACTCGGGTTCTTGGTGTCTGTATTCGTTGCAAAATTCAGAAAATCAGAGTGCGTTATAAACTACCTGTACAGACTTCGTCCAATGCTAACTCTATTATAGTGTGAGAAAGATCCGAACGACCCCACGGGGGACTGTCTGACTTGTCAACACGCCAAACCAAATACCAAGATCTGGCGTGTACCTTGTCTCCGGTACAAGATTCCTGACATCCAGCTATTCAAGCCCAGCAATGGAGTTGCTGGTCTTGAATGGACGAAACGGTGGTCACACAAAGTTGATAGCATAGCAACGTGGCAATCAGTCGGCGTCCGCACAATTCACGTATCGGAAGGCTACACTGATGGACATGTTGAGCTTAAAGTGCGTCAATTCCGGCCTTTAGAAGGAGACAAACTGGAGCGAACCTGGGATGCCAATGGCGTTACAAGGAGAGTGAAGATTCCTGCTTACGCTATTTGTAACATCAAAGAAGCCAAGCAGTCCTACGAACGGTATATCGAAGCCGGTGTCGAAGAATGTGTGACCAATGTTCTTAGAAGTAAGAAGTGTGGTCACGGGAGCGACATGCTGGGTGATGTTTACTCTTTTGCCTTCGCACGCCAGAAAGAGCTCCAGAGTCGAGGCGATAAGAGTAACGAGTTGGCACTCTTGCAAAAGACTCTCCAGCTTTGGGTAGCTATCCGTCTATCTACTAAGTCTTGCATCATTGTTGGAGATGAAACGCTTGATATGCCTAGAGACATCATGGACAGCTCTAGTCCGTTGCACAACATGATTCCGCTGCCACCCGTGATGGGAGCCCAAATTGACTTGATTTTGATCGACGATATCCAGGCATCATTACGCAAAGAAGTGTTGGACATCTTCCAGTCAATGAACGCTACTGCCAACCCAAAGGTGTGGCTCAGTTTATTCCTGGTTACCTTTATTCTGCTTCACAACATTGCAATGATCACGGCTCATGATGCGGGATATGCGAAGAAGCATGGGTTGAGAAAACGGTTTGCCAGACCAGAAAAGGTCAGGGAGTATTACATGGGAGCGAATATCCTCTTGGGATACTTCCACTATGGACACAAAGGGAAGTTTCCATTCAGTAGTGCATGCAGTGATCGTGATCTCAGAGAGCTAGCTGATCTCGATGAGACAAAGCTAGCTTTTGTCCATCGCATGCGTGCATACGTGTCAGAGCATGGTAAGTTGTGATATTTTGATGTACTATTTCAAAAGTACGGTTACTAACATCACGGTAAGCATTAAAATGGGACGAGCTCGTCAAGAACAAAGAGTATGAGGATGACTTCTACCATATTGGCCAAATGTTCAAGCAAGGGTGGACACCATGTTCAATGGTATGCGAGAGCCCTTAAGGATTGCCCTTTGTTTTATTTTTTCATCGCAGGTTCTATTATGACCTTGGAAGTTTGACGTCGTCATCTTGCATGCCCGGTTTGTAGTCACTTGATTTGGTTTACCTAGAATTACTTCAGATCATTCTCTTGGAAATATATTAGATGTTATGAAACCCTAAACCAGAAGTTCTAGCACTTGCGACAGTGACGACGAGAGCTCATGCTGAAATCAAACCGATGTGTTGTAGATAGAATCATATGTTGTGAAATATATTCTGTGGTTATTGCTCCAGAGGCGTGTGTCATACCGGCTCTTATGACCATCGTAATCCCAACATCAAAAAGGACTGAGCGTTCTGGGTGGTACGCTTACACACTCAAACTGATCTATGTATAACCCCTGGGAAAACGCCTGGAGGCAACCCACAATTACTGATTGATATGTAGTGTAATGTGTCCCTTTTCGTCTGTTTCTATTGGAATCCTGTAGGACAGGAAATCGGAGCAAATAAGCAAATGAATCGATGGTATATTTACCACACAAATTTATTCTACTCTGTATACTTTGTAAACTACTGCTTGCTTTGTTTGTGCCTCAACGACCATTGGTTTCACCACAAATTTACTGTATCGGGAAATTTTTGTGTAAGAGCGTACAGGACAATGATCGGGTTACAAGGACTATAGGGTTAATACGATACTCAGAGCATAACTACGCTTGGGCTGACAGCTACAGGATTGGATCAAAAACATACTGGACGCTGGGCGTAAGCCAAGGTATTATTAGAAAACGCCATGTCGATGAATCGAGGAGGCCCACAGATAGTACTTTCCCTTGGCGCTCTACTAATGGTGTATTTTTGTCGAATCGCAAATCGACGATGGATGGATGAAAGGCTTATAGCTTTGTTTGTGGTTGTGTGGTAGCAATGCAGGAACAGGTTTCTTGCATATTGGATGGGGAATGGGTAACCGTTGATGGCCGAAGAGGATTACTCGGGGGATGTCGCCGAAGTGTTACCTTTGAATGGTTATCGTCATCCAATCACTTGGTGTTGTCAGTACTATTGGCGAGTTAAGGGTTGATAGTGATTAGTGAGGCCTCGGATGGACGTGGGAAACTCGTGGGGTTCGAATAAGGTCTAGCCTACAGAACCGGATGCTCGGGTATATTTCCACGAGAGAACCGACTTCTGGATGATTCCCAAATCATGGATTGAGAAGAGAGGAGGTAAGTAGGGGACCATGATAGGGTATGCTGACGTCAACATGGCGTGTGATTATGGTGGGGACATAACCTTGCAGACGGCGATTTTCAAATTACATAGATAAGACGGCGAGGGAGCATAGGGATGCAGTTTCAAGGTGGACACCGGGGAGGTAACGAACTTAGTACCAGGCATAATCACCCCATGGCAGATTCCTATATGTTATAGTCTTATAGGGAAGGAAACATTGTTTCATGGTGATAGGTGGGACGAAACAAGCCGAGAAGGACGCCATGGAGTGAATGCGTTATCTGGTACCAAGTCTTTGATGAAAGATACATCAGGCAAGTTTGCAGGGAAACCGGATGTTTCAATGTTTCATCTTTCAACAACGGCTCGTACTTGGGATTGAGTCAGATCAAATATGGGACTTCTATCCGAAGGTTGCTCCTTTGTGCCTGGTGATAATCACACACCTGGAGAGTTCGAACTGATAATTGGCTAGTTGATACCAAGTCCAAGTGCATATTACTCAGTGGGCGCAACACACAGGCACATCGGCATTTGTTGCCGCAGGGGGGATACAGCAATCTACAACATCACAACTACAGACGATTTGTAACTTGGGACAAATGGTTCTTCCGAATATGTGTATGGATCTGTAATTGGCGACGACATCCACTGCCACCAGACAGGAGACTTGTCATTTGGAGGGGGAGGCAACCGTTGTGAATGAGCCGTAGTGCTTATGTGGAATCATGTGCGACCATAGGCGGCAGATATAGATATCCCGGTTTCTACTATGCAGCAAAAATCCCCCACATATGGGTTTACCAATCTAGCCGATTTAGAGGATCGTTTGTTTGAAGGGGGTATACAGACATGAAAAACATCATTATGACGATGAAGATGGATATTCTAACATACAACTGCAAGGGACAGAGGCGTCATCATGGCTAAGGATGTCGGATGAGATATGTATACCCTGTTCGGGCCAATCTGTTCCCAAAAGGAACATCGGAAATCCCGATGGTGTCGAGGAACTGACGGTGTACACACTTTGTGTAGGTTCCGATACATGTGGATTACAAAGAAAGTTGGGAATTGACCACTTTGATTGGCCGAGTAGAAGATGAAGTACCTGTCAGATGAGAGCCTGTGACTATTGCCTGAGAAGCATATAAGTAAGCTATCCGTGTTGGGATTTTATAGTGGGGCAGCACAACAGTAGGGTGTAGGTTAAGCAAGGTATCTAATGCATGGTTTGTGATCATGGCGGCAACATGTCAAATATGTCAGTATCAATAAGCGAGTCACAGTCACCGGTTTAAACGTTTCGCCAAACTGTGAAGAAGTCCCCTTGGCAGGTATATCACGATCCAATGATTTATCATACACATATGAGGTTTGCCGACCGGCCATAATCGCCGACCAACAATCTGCATGTCAGCGGTCATCAAGAGCGGCCTCACGCTGAAGAGTTCCTGGACAACTAGGCTGCATAGGCATATAGTAGGAGATCAACAGTCATTCGGAAACAAGAGGAACAAAAGTTCAACACCGGCCATCCGGTGAACTGAAAACGGATAAAAAGTATGTAAGCTCCTCCGTACCAGTCACGGGGTGTCCCCGGCAGCCTTGTCAGTCACCGTAAATCTCAAACCAATGGGATTGCCAAGCCTGTCCCGGACGTAGGGTTGGGAATCCGCCGTGGGGTCGATTTCTTTCGGAGCCGATTAGAAGGTCGCTAAAAAACCAAAATGCGCCTACATATGTCTGTATGTATGAACATACATACTACATACATATTCTCTATCTTGGCCGGTGGGGCTATCCATGACACCGGTCGCGCAGCCTCGCATCTGGCGTCCCTCAGCCACAGTTCGATTCTGGAGCTGAAGGACTGTCTGCCCGACAATTGCATTTGAACTGATAAACTGTGGCTTATGAGTAGTCAGAGGACATGGATTGGATGTCAATTTGCCCTGACAGTTAGTGAATACAGGTTGGTAGTATAAGTGCACGGACAAAATACGGTTAGAACAATGAGACAGCAATGATGTGCCCACTGCAGTGGTTATGGCGCAAGCTACCCGTGTGGCTCGGGGCAGGAAGTGATGTCACTACATATCCAATAAAATGTTGCCACTGTAGTATCCCGTATAATTTTCTTCGGAGCCGAAATATGCGGCGCAAGGCTTCACGCTGATGTTTTTTTGTTAACATACGATGATGTCATTCATTTACTGTTGAAGGACAATGTGGATCATGGATTTGGCTTGCCGTTAACAAGGGACGGTAAATCATGACCTACTGAAATTCCGTTACACCCCTTGAACATCTTGAAATCATTACTGGTGGAAAATCTGCTCACGGTTGTGTGGTGTATGTATGTATGTCTTAGTCCAACTGGTTGTCTACAAGTTTTCAAACCCAGACCAGACACAGGTACTGAGTAATCTGGGGTATAATGTCTATAGCTGCGGTAGGCAGGTGGAGTGATACCCACGACGTAGCCTGGGTTCAGACTGAACAACAGCTTATGATTGGTCCAAGAAATAGGCAGAAACAATGTAAGTCAAAAAAACGTTGTGATATTTCAACTCAACTTATAAACATGCCATCATGAATCATACAACATACAAGGATGGAGGGATGGACCTGAAAACCCAGGCATTATGTTGGTACAGACATGAAAGCTGTCAATACGGTGGCATGTGTCTCGACCAAAACACATGCAACCAAACAATCGAAGCATGTGGTCGTAATTTTTGCACTTGCGAGTCATCTTAGGGCCCCAAAAACCAACTAAGCCCCAGCCAAGGTCCGTCGCCTTACTAATATGAAGCCTTGATTTTGATCATCACGAAGGGATATTCGGGGAGATAGTTCAAATACCGGCGTACTTCGAATACCGACGAAACAGAACCTCTTCTTGAAAAACACGTTTCTCCGGCCTGGCACGAGTTCCACAGCGCAGACGGGCGGAATACAGATGTGGCTTTGCACGGAAGCGCATGCTGCCCCGAGCTTCATGCGTTTGGGTCCGCCTTACAAGCTGCCGTCTAGGGTTATGTTGGGGTTATAGGCTTGGGAACCTTTCTGGAGTTATGTTTCGAAAAAGGCCGGAGGCTGCCTCATGATGCTGGTAACATGCACATACATAGAGATACCAATCCTGGTCATATGTGATGATGGATGGGTTATGGTTGAATCAGAGCGTGGAATTCACCGGGACATATTGTCTCTTGCAGAGTATTTTCCAGCGAACGTCAATGTGGGTTTGCTTTATCCCAGTGTGACCTTGAGTCGAGGTTACATTTTCCAGGCAAAACCAGGCTTCGTTCATTGAACCGCGTTACCGATACATACCGGTTTCTTGGCCGCAATGCGGACTTGATCACTTCTTGTTACGCCTAACTTGGACATACACACCACCTTTGATATAATGCACCCTCCCTTTTTTTCAACAACACCATCATTTTTTCAACGGTATTCCCCGAGGTCAGTCGCCTAGAGCCCCGATGTTATGCTTCAGGCCCTTCGGCCGCCGTCATCAATGCCAAAGGATACTTTGTCTCGGACAGAAGACAGTTACTTGGTGGGTTCAAAAGACTCTTATTTGGGCGAACTAGCTATTGTATTTCACACCCTGGATTTGGGTGGTGATACATGTCTTGTAGCGTGTGAGAGTTGATTGTTGAGGTACCTCATGATGGTGGGGTCAGCGTCGCCGAGGGTTCTTACAGTCCCCCCCCCGGATTGTTCCCACCGGAAGGGTAGGTTAGGTCATCGGACTTGCTATGACAAGATACTGGACTGATATATTGTCATTTTGTTTCCAGGTTCGTGGTTATTTTTGTAGATTGACGAGCAAGGAGAGGCGTTTTCTTACACGCCTCACTTACTTACATGTCTCTATGGATTTCCTTTCATTTAACGTCCTGCATAGGCGATGTCTATGATACCATAAGCATATATCCAAACATGAACATTACCAAATATGGCGGCACCACAATCCTAAAAATCAGCACACACCCCAAACGTGATTTTTATACGCCTTTGTCAGACCCTGGTCCTATTTGACTCTTTTTCAATTGTTAGTGCACTGACATCCCCTGTCCCCTTCTAATACTTTGTGAATTGATCTCGTCGTAAGCCGCCCTCTCGAGGCATGGTCATTGTTACTAAAGACCCTCTTATAAACTTTCATCATAAATCGGATTCACACGCCCCAAATCTCACTAACACACTTTGAATAAAGAATGACCTGCAACCTAGCAAGTGGGCCTCTGCCCTGATTGCCATTGCACGCCCCTAACTAACTAACGACACCCCATTCACTCAATGTCCCCGTAAGTGAGCAGATGCCACAAGTAGCCGGAGCTGTGGGCTAGTTATAAAGAATGTGTCGTGATACGCAAGTGTCGAGTATATATAAAGGCAAGTATATCCTCCGTCATCAACCTTTTTGTTTTTCATCACTCATCCTCATCATCATCATCACTTCATTCCTCATACTCTATCATCATCTTCACTTACATTTTAGTTATTTCGATCTATCACCATCTACCCCATTCACATCTTCGATATGTCTTCTCTAAGCACTCTTCCGGCTGCGTGCTCTACCATCTCTGGTGACATCCGTGAAGCCCAGAGCAACCACTTCCAATCTCTTCCTTCCGGATTCCCGGCATCATTCTCTTCAACTCTTGCCTGGGAAGGAAGTGACTTCTCGGATCCCGATTCCTACATCTACCACCTTTCCTCTGCCGACATTGTTGAGTTGGAGGCCGGCTTGGCTCACTTCCAATGTAAGTAGTCATAGATTGATTATCTACATACACACACATCTAACCAAATATGTTTGACAGCTCTTGAACTTGACGCGGAAGAGATCTCCCCAGATACCTTCCCTTTGCCACAATTGGCATCCAAACTCTCTGCTCTTTCTGACGATCTGTACTTTGGCAAGGGCTTCAGTCTTATTCGTGGTCTTAAGTCTGATAACTACTGTGTCGAAGACTTGAATCTGATCTGGCTCGGTGTTCAAAGCCATGTTGCCAACCTGCGCGCCCGCCAAGACAAGAAGGGAAACATGATGGTGCACATCATTGCCGATAACAGCAGTGAGCTTGCCGCTGGTCACCACAGACACAGCAAGTCCGCAATCGTGAGTTTCCTCGGGTACAAACTGAAATCGAGATTCTAGCTTAAACTAACACTCTCTTCTAACTAGACTTTCCACAACGAGGAATCTGGGGATATCGTCAGCTGGTTGACTCGCAGTTCTGCCGTTTCAGGTGGTCGTTGCATCATCGCTTCGGCACACAAAATTTACAATGTCATGGCGGAGACTTGTCCATCAATGATCCGCACGCTTTCAAAGGGTGACTGGCCCTTTGCTCTGTAAGTTTTCATCTCTATGAAGCATATTGGTTCCTGCAGGACCGTCCCTGTACCTTTCTAGATAACTGGTTGATGACACGCGGCATGTGGTTGCAGTCTGACAAATGGTCTTGCTTCTCCCACAATTTGCTTGTGTCACAACCACACATCATCAAGGTACAAGTTGGGACCAACTGCTAGTACCGTACGATGTGGCGTGATAAACACTTGGCTAACACTGATTTGCAGTCCCACCTTCCACTGCCGTCCTATTCTTTACTATTCCAACAACCGTCTGATGACCAACTTCGGCCGGACACCTCTTCTTGGAAATGCCGCCCATCCCCGCTCAGCTGGACTTCCCAGCCTTACCCCAACACAGCTGTCCGCTCTCGATGCCATTGAGAACATTGCCCGTGCCACGCAAATGTCTATCCAGACTCTTCCCGGTGACATGCACTTCATCAACAACCTGACAGTTCTGCACCGCCGCGACAGTTTTGTCGATGGTGATGAGGTCGGTGCGCATCGCCACTTGGTCCGGATGCGCCTTAGATGCCAGACTCGCGGTGCCGATATCCCAGAACAACTACAGGCCGAGTGGGATGCGGCTTTCAGTGAGCAGGGTGAGAAGGTATGGCACTTGGAGCCTATGCCAGAAGGCTTCTTCCCGTTGAGATCACACCCAAACTAGATGGTTAGGAGAAGATCTTTTTTGCTGGTGATGTGTTTATGGGCTGGTCCCTGAGCTTACTCACAACGGGTTTAGTAGTTGAACAAGCCTGGCGTTTGTTCAATCATGTTTGCTGCTGGTCGGTTTCTTATGTTTGCTTGCTTTTTCTTTGTTATATTGACTTTTGGGATGTACTCATGGCTGCTGGATGCTGATTGTTTGTTTGTTTTTTGTTTGTCCGTCTTTGTCTATTTTCATCAGTTGTTTCTTGTTTGTTTCTTTAGAATAGATCCTCATGAAGATGCTACTCCATATTCTTGAATATACACATCATCGAATGTACTCTTTGTATCATACACCTATTGTCTACATACTATGCCATCACTTAACTCCGACAACCTATACCCGTAGCTACGTTATTCAGGAACACGGATTATCGTGTTCTGTGTTGTGAACTATCGGTCACTAATATCTTTCTAATCTCCAAAAGCAGATTTACACCGGGTGCCGGTAAATTCCATATAGCTACCCGAGCTCTCTGTCCATTCATCTTCTCTCTCCTCTTTAGAAGTCACATAGATTCGCATTTGTCGCATTACTTTTCAGCTTGACATCAGCCACTCATCATTGCGAATCCAACTTCAATAGGCACTTCATAGCTCTAGTAGTCTCATCTACAATGGTAACGTCGTACCAAACCATAGACTCGAGAGAGTTAGGTAATGCAAAGCCGAAGATCAGATGGCACCTCAACGCTTTGAACAGGATGACATAATACATATAGCCTCTAATTACACGGCAAACTTCTCTCCATCCTCATTAGTAAAGCCACATGTGAAAAATGCCATGCTGTGCCAAGACAAAGACCACTGAAACTAGGTGTTACACAATTCGCAAATACCCCGTGACTTATGTCTGCTCCAGACCACTTGATCCAGAATGCAGCAGGCTTTTTACCGGATATGACAGCCCGAAACGACCAGCTCTTAAACATTGTGCAATGACAAACATCCACCATTGGGCCTTCTGCTGCATGATGCTACCAGCCATGACCGGTTGACTATACTGTCTACAGAGAGTATGGGGGTCCAAATTAAAGACATGTTCGAGGCCCAAGATGCCCTTAAACGGACCGAAATGTGACAAATGATGTGTGACGTGAGACTAGAATGTAGACAGACGTGGTGCAATGATATCTCTTCGGACACTGGCTGTTGAGGTATCCAAGTATGGCGAAGTTACCATTTAGTATCCCCAACATACTACAAGCCCGACAGTCATTGTATCGCGAGTGGTCGCCGATTAATCCTTTCGTTATCTCGGCCCTAGGTACAACCACATGATTCACTGGACTCTCTTTGAGGTTGCAAAAAATTTGGATGGGGGGTTTGATTGCGTCTGGTTGCAGGTGAATGCTGATTGGATAAAACTCGTGCCGAGCCGAATATCTGAACTATCGGGGAAGGAGGCTGGTCGTTTGTGACAGGGTAGATTGAGGGACTATATAATTTGTAGTGTTTTGTATTCACAACCAAGTTGCAGAGGGAGTTTAAGTTTGTGTCAGTTGACAGTTGGTTGGTTGATGGTTTGATTGATGGTTCTTTTGTTTCCCATCGTCATAGTTGTTGTAAGTCTCATGCATATTTTTCTTGTCCTATTTCTATAGCTACATTGGCTACTATCTTAGGATGCCGATGTATACCAATTTCGGGGACAGTATAGACGGTAGGGTTTACTTAATAGTAAACACATGCAAATAACCCTAGAATCACGGTCACTCGGATGTGCTGCAGGGGTACCCGAGTTTCCGTCGTTACTGAGCCTCTAAACAGGAACACATGCTGCATGTTTTCACTGAATAGCGCTGGCTATTGCATTTGTGCTGGGTCACTTCTCGCTTGTGGTGAGCCAAAACCACAATTTACGTTGGTCGTAGCTTTCGGGGGGCGGAAGGCCATCAAGGTATCTATGTACATACCATCCCAGATTTGTGAATGCGGAAATAGGTGTTCAATCTGCACATGCCTAGATTGATTTGCGACCTTATTTGCTTATCGATACCCACCCGACGTCATTCCCTCATTGAGATACTGCGCGACTTCAATAGTTATTGACCACGAATACATCCGACCCAATGTTACAAGTCCTATACCATCAACAACATACCTAATTGCTTGTTTGTCCATTTCGAGATATTGGGACGACAACGGCCCCACCATTGCCGTTCAAACAATCCCATAATCCCACAATCCCTCGACACGGCTAGCTTACAATAACTACCCGCTATTTTAGCCTATTGACAGGCGCGACAATTAAAATGGCGCGGCCATATTCATTGGATGAGCTGTCATCGCCTGAACTACCGCCGTTCCCCCGCGAAAGCTTCATGATTAAGCCTGGCGACATGCAACCACCGCCGGCCTTTGCAGCTTCCTCATTGCTCCTGTGGAAGAACCGACCATTCAGATCCGTCGCATATACCATACTAGCTCTTGCGCTTGCCTTTATAGTACTCAAACAGGCATATCTGGATACAGCAGGCCGCGACTATATCTCGTCGCTTGTACAGACACAGCCTGTAGATGGTAAATTGGCAGTTAGTATGCAAGCGCAACTTGCTAGCTCATTGGCTGCGCTGGGCACACAAGCCGTGACAATCACAGTTACTGAGACTACTACGACCACAAACTCGCTTTGTAGTAGTGCGACAACCACGGTGCCCGATTATTTCCAAACTACCCCCCAACTTTGGCCTGGTCCGACGGCAACAGGGAACCCGGGCTTCCTCGCACAAACAATCGCTTTCGACCCCGCGCTTTCATATGCGCCAAACACCCCTCTTCAGACTGCGCTACCGATCCGCGACACACCGCAAAATGCCACAGAGCCGAATATCTTCCGCCTCATGGGGAACCTAAGCCCATACCAGCCTGCCACTGGGTTTGGGGTAAAGGAATACCCTCTACCCCCTGATGCCAAGATTGTCCAACTGCAAATGCTATCGAGACATGGCTCGAGATATCCTACTACCGGGGCTGGTGTTGAGAAGTTTGCTAATAGACTGAAGAATGCGACGGGGACATTCAAGGCGACCGGGGAGCTTGCGTTTCTTAATGATTGGGAGTATGGACTAGGTGCGGAAATTTTGGTGCCCAAGGGCCGCCAGGAGTTGTTCGAGTCAGGCGTGCTCCATTCGTACATGTACGGCGCTTTGCATGATCCTGACACCAAGATCATTGCCAGAACGACAACCCAGGATCGCATGTTAAAATCAGCAGAGAACTTTATGGCTGGATTCTTTGGGCTTGAATGGTGAGTTCGGAAGTCACACATCGAGATGAACCAGCGTTAACATACAACTGTAGGGCCCAAAATGTCACTTTGGAGTTAATCATTGAGGGTGACAAGTTCAACAATTCCCTAGCAGGATATATGAACTGCCCTAACGCCCGGGAAGAGACCGGCGGTAATTCCGTAGTTGGGACTTGGGCGTCCATCTATCTCCGTAACGCTACCGATCGATTTAACAAGCTGGTAACTGGGTATAACTGGACAGTTGACGATACTTACGCAGCACAAACTTTATGCCCCTACGAAACTGTCGCTTACGGTGCCAGCCAGTTTTGTTCTTTGTTTGTGTATGACGAGTGGGTGGATTTTGCGTACAGTTTAGATTTGGGGTTCCAGAGTTCCTCTGGTTTCCAAAGCCCAACTGGGGTAAGTTTGTACAACATCTCATCTGCTGGATGACCGGGCTAACATAAATAGCGTGCTATCGGTATCGGTTATCAACAAGAAGTTATGGCTCGGTTGAAGAACCATACCTTGGGATACTCGCATTCACAAATCAACACCACGCTGGATTCCAATACCGATACTTTCCCACTAAATCAGACACTCTATCTCGATTTCTCTCATGATAGCAATATCATCTCAGTTCTAGCTGCTTTTGGTCTCCGCCAGTTCGCTGATGTCCTGTCCCCCCTCGCTAACTCCGGCCCTCGCAACTTCTCCGTCACTAACCTAACACCATTTGGTGCTCGTCTGGATATTGAAATCATCGAGGCGCCTAAGCCAGTGAAGGCTGATCGTCAGGGTTATGCCGAGGGGTCTCCTACGAAGTACATCCATTTCATACTTAACCAGAAAACTATCCCTCTGGGGTGGAGTCTCCCGGAGTGTGGTGACAGAGTTGATGGGTGGTGTGAATTGGGTGCTTTCCTGGATTCACAGAAGGATATGGAGAAGTTGGCGGGTTACGATGATAACTGTTGGGGGGAAGTCCCGGCTGAGGGGTGGGGAGATGTTACCGATGGACGGCCAAGTGATGATGATAGTCAAGTTGCAGATGATGATGATGATGATGATGATGATGATGATGATGACGACGACGACGATGATGGAGATGACGACGACGACGATGATGATAAGTTGGTCAAGGTTTAAAGAGGACGTCGCATTGTTTGTTTTCTTGTTTATAGACTTCATGGTGGTTTGTTTAGAGAATTAAGTAACATTTGTATTATTTTGGATATAAAGATCATGCTTCAAGATTATATGTATGTATATATACCTTCGCCATAGTATCTCGTACTGTATGTACCATTCATTTCCTCATACTTCAATTAGGCCATTAACTCTTGATATGCTAATGAGCAGAAGGGCCAGGAGTAGCAGGCATATTTTCATCATGCTGAATAGCCCGCGAACTAGACGGCTCACCATCCTCAGTGATAGAAGACACGGGGGTGCCGGCTGATGGTGATGGGGCGGCGCCGGGAGCCGTTGCCTCACGAGTGTCAGGGACAGCAGGAACATCAGCAACCGGCTCCGTCTGGGTTACAGCCAAGCTCTGCTTTTCCTCAGCAGACAACCGATTCAGAGGGTGTTCCCAAGCAAATCCCCACTTCAACCAATGGCTAGCCATCTGTCCAAAGTTCATATCCGTCCGCTTCGCAAGCAAATACTCCTTCTCTGCGTCTGAGACGTCCTTAGAAATGCGCGTGTAGAGGATGATCCACGGGCAAATAAGGATCCAGGAAATGGTACCAAGGCGGAGAGCCCAGCAGCCGGACATGAGTCTGTAATGCCAGAAGAAGGACTCCACAAAGCCGAAGACGAAGATGAGGGGGAAGATAACGACAATGGCGATGACCCATGGCTTCATATCAAAGCAGAGGTCGTCAATGCTACCGTTGCTGATGGCTTCTTCCAGAGCATCCTGTGACTTGACGGATTTGCAGAGCTTCCAGAAGGCAGCGGAACGACCCAGTTGCTCTTGGAACGCACCGACGAACCCAGATGCGGTCGCTAGAGCGGCGCTGTCAGAGTCATCATTATCACCATTACCATACGAGGTTGGATAACCGGTAGCAGTAGATAGTGGTACGCCAGACTCGTCGACTTGATAGCCGTCGTATGGTGTGGAGCAACGGGCAATGTAGCGAGTGTACTCGTACGGAGGGGTGGGACTCGGGACATCGGCGTCTGAGACGTATAAATAAGTTGTGGTCTCATCATCCCCATAAGCGGTGCGTGTCGTGATAGAGGTGGATGTCGGCGTGACTAGATTTCTCACTTCAGTTGGTAAACTCCGGCTGTAAGGCAGAACCCATGTGAAGTCTTTAGAGCAAGAGGCCGGGGCAGTAAATGTTTGCAGGAGGAGGTAGTAGGTGTAGTCGTAATAGTCATCGGCGGTTTCTGTTTGAATCATTGAAGCTGGGACTGACACTGTCGAGTCTAGTGTTACCTGGATCACGCGGTACTCCCCATAATAGTCGTCCATGGTGTATGAATCGTAGATACCGGCATCGGCTGGGGGTGTATATTCCGGTACCATTGTCGCCTCAGCGTCGTACGTCATAGTGCGCGTGGTTAGATCGTATACACTGGTAGTGGATACGACATATTGAGTGACAGTCCAGAAGAATGATGTTGTGTCCCCATCGGTTCCAACACTACTATCATACTGAGCAGACACGGAAGAGGAGAGGCAGATCACGGCGGATGCCGCAAGAACGTTGAACCTCATGACTACGTCTTAAATAATAAAAAGTCCAAATAAAACAAGAAAGGTCGGAAAACGGGCGTACAAAGAATCCGTAAAACGCAAATCACCGGGAAAGAAGAACAGAAGAAAAGAAGAACAGCAAAAGTAACCATCTAGTTCTTATAAGATTTTTTCTACA
Source organism: Huntiella bhutanensis (assembly GCA_002018275.1). Taxonomy (NCBI): domain Eukaryota; kingdom Fungi; phylum Ascomycota; class Sordariomycetes; order Microascales; family Ceratocystidaceae; genus Huntiella; species Huntiella bhutanensis. The sequence goes on from MJMS01000015.1 coordinate 88,955, forward strand.
TCAGCTGTCCATCCTAGTAGTAGACAAACAACCTTAACTTAATTTCTCACAACATCCTAGCAATATTGCTGTCATGTTATCTCTTGTTACGCCCGACTACGCCGGGAGGACGTGAATCCTCTCGTCAAAACGGACTTACCCCTGAGAAAAGAACTGACAAAGGGATACCTAGCGATTGTAAGTGGTGTCACTGGGCCGCTTCAGCCTAGCGGTAGCAATTGAGACGGCTATCGGTACGAGCGAGTCCCGTTTGATAAATACGATGCTGACAGCTGTAGATGATTTGAGCACGATAACTGTTGACTAAAAAAGAGATGTTGGCCAGCACAGTGGCTTACCCTCCCAGATAGTAAAGACATGAACTCAAAAACTACACCAATAGTTTTTCTGTGTCGATCAGCAAAGACCGGCTACTCACTGACTTACCTTCACAAGCTCTAATACAAGCGAACTTTTTCGGGCACACACAGTAGCGTGGAAAGCCAAAATTCCTATTACGGGACTATAGCGCGAATCTAGCACGGATTAGGATCGGTCTGACATTGCCGATGTTGGCCGGAAATCCAACGATCTGAAGAAAAGACCTCGTCTCAGAATTCAAATTGACGGGCCTAGAACCTGAGCCCCTGTTCACAACAGGTGCATTTATGTTTATCTGGATACAAAAAGCTCGTCTAAAAGATACAACGACGTCACAATACGCTTCGTTAGAGCCATCCGTAGTTCCAGAAAGACGCAAAAACAGCAGAAAAGCACTGATGGGTTCGTCCACAACAAACGCATGATTGACAAAAAAGCGCCGTCCCCTGCGTGACAGCGCGCTAGGGTCTTGGCGAGAGGTAACACAAAAAGTAAAAGTATAAGCTCAGAACCGGAGTCGAACCGATGACTTTAAGAACTGCAGTCTCACACGCTACCACTGCGTCATCTGAGCCTATGATCGTCTTAATGTTATTAGGCTTTAAATAGTATGTGCCCAAAGCGGCGAAGCGGGTTTTTCGGCCGATTCGCATGGAATTATAGTTGATGTAAGCGTTATATAGTTCCATACGATAACTGGTCAACATCTATTCAACAAATAAAGCAGTCCCATGAGAATCACTTGGAGATCGTGACAAATACAAGTTATATAAGTGCATCAATCTATCTGCTATCGTGCTTAAAGACGCATCATCACCATAATAACATCACACAAGTATGAACTTCAAGTCTAAAGTATTCACTAATTCTATTCACGACTAGCTTTCCTAATCAACTCCAAAGCATCCTCCATAGCGTCTCCTCCACGCCTCCATATAAACAACGGAACTCCCAACTTCTCCAATCTCCACTTCGCCTCCCGTAAGGTACTCTGCCAAGCCTCCACCTTCCTAGCAACGGCCACCGGTGTTGGCGTAGAATTCGTCCCCACCAAAGATTCGCCTGCGGCTGTAGCTGCGGCACTTGACATGGCTGCCATAGGAGCCAATGTAGGCGCCAAATGAGGTTTCGGGATATATGATGCCAGTGTGTCAACAGCTGTAGTAGAGGCTGTTGGTGTGGTGGAACTAACGGCGCGCCGGCGAGGTGGTGGTGCTGGTGGCGGGGTACGGACGAGAGCTGATGATGGTGGTTCTTCGATTTTGGGAGTACTTGGAATGGATGGCATAGACGGGCGGGTCTTCAGTGGAACTGGTGGTGGTGTGTTGGCAGAGGGTGGTGATGCTGTTGTTACTTGACTTTGTAGAGCGACTGGTTTCCGAGCCACGGGCGGAGGGGCACCCCGTAAGGCAACGGGCTTATTTGGCCGCGGTGGTCGGGGTTTTTGTGATGAGTCGTCTGTGTCGGTACTACCCACGGAAGCTGGTGGCGGGGTAGCAGGCGTGTCATCGGAAAAGTCGATTAATAGTTCCTCCTTCTTAGTCGCGCGTGATACTGGTGGGGTTGGTGGGGTATTGCCTCTAGATGATGGTGACGCCGAAGATGCACGCGGTGGCAAACCCGGACGTAGTGACATATCCGAAGTCGTTCTTGCTAACCCCAACCGTAAGGCATCCTGGGTATTCTCGGGTGTAGTGACGTCTCGGATAAATATACCCAAGATATTCTTCGGATATTGTACTGCTAACTCAGTATATAGCTGGAGGTCTGCCTCGCCACTATCACCGACAAGAAGAAAACGTCGCTCGGGAAAGTCCCTTATCAATCTTTCCAGAGACGGTCTTTTCCTGTCGGCCGCCGATTCCCAAACACCCTGTAGCATGCCGTTGTATTGTTTCAGATGCATAGATCCGATGGGTAATCCAGATAGCTTCCAGAATGTTGTCAAAATAGGGTATACCTGCCATGGACTGTTTGAAACATAATGGAAATCCACGCCCAGTCTCTCCATAGATTGATACCATTCTGCAACGCCTTCCAACTTCATATTTTCCAAGTCACGCACAAAGGTATTTCTGAGAATCTCCTTTGAACCACCAACGACATTAGAATACTTTACTGTGTCATCAATATCACTGATGACACTAATCCCATGTGGTGCCAACATGCGCACGTCAACTCGTTTACTGAGACTACTATTAGTCATGTGCTCATCAACAAGAACGCGCACACTGGTGGGAATGAAGTTTAACGCCACCCGCGCCATAAAGTGGCCGGCTTCATCCGTGTAGAATGTCCGGGACTGTGATTGATCGTTGTCATAGAAGAAAACTGTCACTGGCATACGGAATAATGGGGTGGTCAGAAACGGTGATATTCGCTTCATCAGAGTTTGATTCGCTGTCACAATCTCTTCTTGGGACATAGGAGTAGTTGATGCAGTACTCAACCCGGTGTTGGCCCTCCGTGGAGACAGACCGGGTGTGTCTGAGGGCCGACGAGCTACACTCCGGTCCATGGGTGAACCGTTCTCATCCTCATCCTGTCGCATGCTTGGGATTCCAGACATGGACCGCGCCAGGGCCACCATCAATCTCATGCGCTTAGGCAGTGGTGGTTTCTCGGGCGTATAAAGCCATCCCCTCACGTCAACATCAACTATGGCATCCTTCATTGTACTGTTCTCCCAGTCTATGATCCATTGCTCCTCCTGATCCTCTCCCTCTGGTTCCCCATCCTCGTTGTATCGTACTCTAGATATCGGCTTTGTGTGTTTCTTAGCGTATGTTGGTAACACAATCATCTGTTCTCGACCGTGGGTGACAATATCGGCATCTGGAAAGGCCGCAGGTATGTGTGTTACGTCATCGCTATCGTAGGTGAAGGCTTCTCGGGAGGTGGCATATGTTTCGCGGATTTCCCCAACGGCACTAGCACCGGCTCTGTACGCGGTAGCAGCCATGGCAGCTAGGCGCTGGCGCCGTGATTGATGGCCATCAACGGCGGGTTTAAACGACGACCAAGACATTACAGGGAGTGTTGAATTCGGACTTTAGCATCGGGGTCAAGCTAGGTCGTGGGAGAAACGTAGGTTTGTTAGCGAATGAAACTGCCGAGGATATACCCCGAGTTCACTTCGGAGAGTTTTTCTCTTCTTGAGCCAGGGAATCTGCTCGTGATGTTGTCAATTTCACCCCGATAATGCCAAGAATTTTTCGGTGATTGCTGGCAAACTCGGATTGCCAATGCGACAATGGAAGGATTCTGTCAAGTTCGTGAAAGCGCGTTGCGACAATGGCCTTGACAGATTGACACTATCGCCGGTAAAAACAAATGGAGTGTTGGAGGTTGTGCTGCTCGCTGCAGGAGGTTATCTGTCCGTATTTTCGGGAAACTCGGCGGAAATGAACAAGCATTAAGCATCATCATGACCGGGTAATCGGCTTGTTCTTGTATAAGGGTTGGTCGGGGTTAAGCACATGTGTGAGCATGATGCGCACATGTATATCTAGCGGTCAGATGTTATCAACGACGTCATCATTAAATGTTTTTTAGACACCTTGTACGTGCTTCAAAAATGATAAATAAAGGGTATATGTACTTATATGACAAATACTACGTAGACGTAGTCGTTACTGTGCCTGCGGACGAAAAGGAAACGCAATGATGCCCTATACACTGGACGTTTGTTATGGATGGTTAGATGTTCGTAACCTAGTATTTGAATATGGTCCACCCGGGATTCTAGAAGCAGCACATGAGTGTACTTACATACGTCTGTAACACCCAGTGAATGACCAGACTAAATAATCACATCAGATTTATTTGTGCATACACATGTACACAAACACACCGACCAAGATGCTGATTGTCTTTACATTCGTTGTGTCGTCCAAATGCGGGTAGTGAACATGTAACGCCACAGTAGCCACAAGTGGCGCAAGGTGGCGCTCTAACTTTGGCGGTGACATCATCGGCAGCTGGCCACAAGTTCCGTCTCCAAGCTACTTCACTTTGAGCTCATTTTCAGGATCTCTCAACTACTTTTCTGTCCCTTCCGTGTTAGGTCTCCTAAACCTTGCAACTTATTCATCAATAATCTACATAAATGCATCAATTCCGATTTCAATCGAGCTAAATAAATCAACCAAATCAACCCTCAATACATCTATATTCAATTTTGCTCGACATTTGCGCGATCGCAAAGTATACATACAATGCCGCCTTCAAACGCTACTAATACCAAGGCGCCAGCCGACAAGCTCACACAAGCGCAGCCTTCGCCATATATTCCAACGTTGCGTGAGCTAAAGGGTTTTGCTCTCTTCCCCGCCATAATTTTGTTCGGAACTGCGTTTTCCGTGATATCACCAACCGTGAATCGTAGCGAGTACAACCCGATCACGCAGTCGCATTCGCAAGAACAGCCACCTTCATACTTCGCTTCCAAAAGTAATATCTTCAATGTATACTACGTCAAAGTCGGATGGGCCTGGATAACCGTGGCAGCCCTCATTTTCGCTGTATTGAGTCCTATTCTAGGAAGAGCCGAGACTTCGGTACAGCGGAGAGCCAAGGTTATCATGCGCTATCTTGCGGTTACGGGCTTCTGGTTCCTAACTACACAGTGGTGCTTTGGTCCGGCATTGGTTGACAGATCTTTCCGTCTTAGTGGCGGTATGTGCCATCCGTCAGGTGCTTTCTCTCCTACGGGGTTGCTTGTAAAGACCGCAGAGGGAATCTTCCCCGCGGAACTCATGGCTAATTCGGCATGGGAATGCAAGCGCGCCGGGGGTAAATGGCACGGTGGTCATGATATTTCGGGCCATGTGTTTATGCTTTGTCTCGGAGCGGGTTTCCTCTTGCAGGAGGTTGGATGGGCAGTCTGGCCGAGAGAGAAGAGAGCAATTGTGGTTGGGCCAGGCCTTGTAATTGAGAAAGAGGGCGCATCAGCCGGCGGACTCACTGGATACACCGGCAAGTTTGCGCTGGGACTGGTGGCGTTGAACATGTGGATGTTGTTAATGACAGCGATCTACTTCCATACATGGTTTGAGAAGGTAAGTTCATATCAATGCGTTCAAGAAAGAGTACTCGCTAATCATGTCTATAGCTGTCTGGATTCATTGTTGCTTCGGCATCATTATACGCTGTTTATGTAGTTCCTCGTTTTGTGCCTCAGTTGCGCGACATTTTAGGTGTTCCGGGATTGGAGTAGATAGAATTCACATTTCTCACGTAGGCATCCCTATGTGTATATGTATATGTATATCAATATTCTTTGTTTTTAGAAGACAAATCCAATCAAAAAAGAGAAAGGCGACATGCCCCCAAGTCAGCGATCTATGATACCTGCAACATGCAGTCATATCACACCACCTCCACTTTGCGCGAACCTAGCTAAGTACAATATCCATTCCGGCTCCGACCCCAATGGGCCGGTAGCCCCACTAGTCAAATTGCCAACAGCAGGCGATCCTCTGAAACTACACTGTAGGCTTCCCTCCACCATACTAACTGCGCCCTGGGAGGACAGAGGGACAGAGTATCTCATATACTCAGAACCCTCTATAACGCAACTAATACAGTAGGTACAATAATACCACCCTAAGGTGTAGAACAGAAAATACAGGCCTACTACCACCCTAGAGTAGGGGGGTAGGCACAACCTACTGTTGGTAAAATGTCTAACCGACTATTAACGGAAGAAATGGACTGCTACAACAAGGGGCGCACCGAGCACTAGTCCGGCAGAAAAACTAGATGTACAGAGCTAGATTCGAACTCGTGAAGATCGTGAATATGACCACAAGTCAAAGCACAAGACCACTAGACCAAAAGAGCATGCCGCGGAAATTTAGCGTTTTGAGAGCTTATAAAGGGATTGACACGTCTAGGGTTTATAAGGGTTACGATGATCTCACACCAAGCTAAGGACCTGCTGCACACATTAAATTGAGCACTGGTCTTTAACTACACCGATTCATGAAATATAGAAACAAACATGAAGACACCATCAAATCTCCCAAACCTCATTTCGAGTGTATTCACAAGGGCTCGGGCTGCCGGAGATTTAAACTTCTTTCCAACCCAAGTAGCCATTCTAGATACTGGATCTGTCTCTGTGAGTGGCTCTCCATTTCTCACCAAGGCATTTTAACTTACAAAAACAGATTCAACTCCGATATGCACCATCTCTCGCTCAAAAGCCCAAGGGCCCAAAAAGTGCACCCGGTTCAGCTCCGTTTGACCCCTTTGCAAACCCACCCGCGGGATTAAAGATTGTTGATTTATCTCCAAGCCACTACCTAGTCCTGAACAAGTTTGCCATAGCACCCGAGCACTTCATTCTCGCCACCACGGAATGGAAGAGTCAAACGGATGTTCTCGAGGCGGATGACTTGGCGGCCGCCATGGCGTGTATTGGGGCATACCGCGGGAGCCACGGTGGTAATATCCCCGACGGAGAACAAACCGTTGCGGCGAGTGATGCGAGGCGGCAGGGTCTGTTTGTATTTTTCAATGGGGGGCCTAATTCGGGGGCTTCACAACCTCATCGGCATTTACAGTTGTTGCCAATTTCGAGCTTGTATGAGGGGTTACCGGTGGATACAAATTGGGTGCCATTGATAAGTACCCTAGGCGAACGTGATGCCCGAGACAATCTTCCGATGCAAGTCTTCACAGCCCCGGTTTCTAGTGATATGGATGCCGGAGAGCTTCATAGGGCATATATCTCGTTATATGAACAGGCTTGTCGGAGGACTTTGGTGTTGGACGTGGGTGATACTGTTTCAGCTACTGGGGAAGCACGCATCAGTTATAATTTGTCCATAACATCCGAGTTAATGGTACTTTGTCCGCGAGTTTCTGAGGGCTGTGAAGTGTCGCTTACGGATGGATCCACGGGCAAGGTGCAACTCAATGGTACCGTTCTTGCAGGGACTGCGCTTGTCAAGAATGAGGGAGAGTGGATGACTTTGAAAAAGTCCCCTGCGGTTATGGAGGGTGTGTTGGGAAGAATTGGGCTGTCTCGCTTGTAGGAGAAATTTCTGTCGGAGCTTTATGTCGCATGGCACTGTGATTCTCTGAATCAGGCATGTATCACGTACTCGAGCTTTGTGTTGCATTACACAGATAGAAGACGTCACCTCAATCCAACAAGCACATTCCAATATCTAAGTCTATAGTGGCTGTTGCCAAAAACGAGGTGAATACAAATATTATTCAAACCCTTGAACTGGGACTTGTCACTATCAATGGTCGCATGCACATTTGCATCATTGACCCTGCAAGAATGATGTTGACATCATTTTCAGGTAGCACATACACACAACCAATGGTAACAAGCAATGCAATGAACATAAATTTTATTCGTCAATGACCAAATTATTAAACACAATAGTACGAAAAAATAAACCCAACTCTAGATAGAACAGAAAACATAAAGACAATCATACAGTGAAGTCCATCCGGCTGAACTTGATTGAAAAAAAAAACATGAGAACAAAAATCTCTCCGGCAAAAGCAAGACTTTGCCCGATGACCAAGCTTGGGCAATCTCCCATTAACGCCCACACAGAAACTAAAAACTGACAAATCGTGACGTGAATCTTTACACAAACGTAAAGACGCCATCACGACTGAAGAGATTGAAAAGAAATCCGAGTGTCATCTTGAAAAAGATGGCCACCTAGATGCCAAAAATGTATGTGGGATGACTTAATCCATCCTGTATCCTTCCTTAAGAAGGTGCTCCCACCGCTTTTTGCACGTAGCGTTACCGAAGAGGTAAGATCCGTGTCGGTCGATAATGTAGCGAGCAACCTTCTTCCAAGGAATATCATTAGGCTTCGTGCTGGATCCCGGTTGTGATGTGTAATATCTGACACCTTGCATGAGTAAGCAGTCCTGGCGAATTAATCGGTTAGTCCAAGTTCGGTTGAAAAGAAGCAATCATTCTTCACTTACATCAGTCGGCGTCCAAACAGGCTTTCGAACTCGCTCATCCTTGCGCTTCGTCATGTTTCTAAAGCGCCCGCGCAACGTTGATTCTGCGCCCTCAATGTTACCTGCAATCTTAATGTCCCGGTAGGACATGCCCGCCTTCTTTCCTGCCAAGATAAAGAGGTCCTCCCGGTGACGACGTTGCTCCTTGGTCTCGCCTGGGAAGTTAGGCAGTTCCATTGTCAAGTGAGAGGCACCTGTTGGCCATACATTACTTTCTGTTGACTGGGAATATGTGGATGGCATCCCTTGCATGCTGGAGTAATGCATGGGAGTTCCAGAGGTAAGACCCTGCATGGACTGAACCGACGGGTACGAAGACATGGGAATTGACGTTACGGCCGGAATAGATGTCATGGGCGTCGGGGCTGGGTAGTATGAAGCGCCTTGGTTGTGGTAAGCCATCTCCTGTGAGGGGAGTGGTGAGTATTGGTTGCCCATAGCCAGTCCTGGTGTGGGAGAAGATCTCAAGTGGGCGCCGCCAGGGGAAACAGATAGACCAGGATCAGTAACCGCAAGACCCTGTGAACGAACACTTGAACTTGAGTGTTGGTACGTCATTCTTGGAGCCTCCATGGCCCCCAATGGGCCCTCATATGAGGACGAGGGGCTGGTAGTGTATCTGTTTCCGGAGTCACGGTGCATGAACCTAGACATGTGTAGTGCTGGGCCATCCTCATTTGTGGGGGTTGCGGGTGAATAAAGAGGAGAGTGATGGGTATACCCGTGCTCCGGCTTCCATGCCGGCGGCGGGTTGAGTGATGACGAGTGGCTTGGTGTCCATACCATTGCTTGGTTTGTGTTTGGGTGAACAAACGTATGGTTCATTTGCATCGACTCGGAGCGAGAGTCATATGGGTCGTATGAAGCAACGTGAGCCGATGACGGCCCACCGGTAACAGCCAGCATACCTACCGGCTTAGAATAGGCGTATGCGTTATGTTGCTATATGTTTAAAAGGACTGGTTAGAACACCATTGATCCTTTAGTCATTGTAGTCTTGGGAACTTACCGATAGTTGCTCGTATGGCCCAGAAGAGGCGATCCAAGGACCACTCATACTGCGCTCAAGACTGATAGACTGTTGTACTCTATCAATATCAACGGAGGAGTTATCGTTACCAGTCTCAATGGTAAGTTTGGGAACGTGGGAGGTTGGTGACCGGTGATCAAGAATAGAGTGACAGTATAAAGTGTGACCGTCTTGTTCAACAGCAACAAGGTTTTCTCTCATGTGAGTTGAAGCAGTAGTACTGAGTGCAGACGACATAATGAGCGTTCGTTGTGTGGGCGTTCACTGTTTATGTATGATGAAAACGATGGTCTGTATGCAAGCGGAATAGTTGACCGCTTGTTTAAAATAGAGGCCAAATGGATAAGCGCAGGAACTTGCGACTAAAATGAGGTGCAAATGCCAAACGCTGATGGTGGTGAACTGGTTAGCGTGGAGTTGCGCTGAGGCGGCGACGGTTTGGTGCAATATATGGTGTTTGTGGGTAAAGTGTGAGGCGACCATTTAGCCATGGAGTGAGAACCCGAAACTTTGCAGGTTCCCGGTCTCAACGTGCTCCATGTTAGAGAGGGAGTGTATATAGATGATTCTTACTAAGTGAATTGTGGCGAATGTAGAGTGGCTCAATGGATGAAAGTATGGATATACTCCAAGTAAAGCCGTTGTGTTGGGATGATGGAAAGATTTATAGATCTGAAAACCCCAGTAAACAAACTGGAAGTATGCAATGGAGTTAACCAAACAACTGATCACAGATGCCTGGCTTATTGACCTAGGAGATATCGGATGAATTCCAATCGCCCAAAACGGCAAATTCGTATGTAAAAAACAGATGGCCCCTCTGAGAAAAGCTCAAATGGTGTAGGGTATAGTTGAATCTCGAAATAATAGTGGGAAGGTAGTATAAGCTGCAAGTGATTTTTCCGTCGGAGTTCAATACCTGGATTTGGTGGGGCCGTGGGTCGAATTGTATGAAGATAGAGATATCAATGTTTAACCAACAATTCGTTTGAGTGTAATAACACCGAGATGTGGTGCGATTTTGAGATCGATGGGATGGTTCAGATGGTTTGATCAAAGAACTTGTCGTCCCAGAAGCGGGCAATCAAGAAATTATATACCGGGCGATCTCCGGGGTGAGAACACAACAACGGTGAGGGGTCTACATGGATACGTGAAGTGGTCCCATTCTTTTCTTTGATGTTAAAGATCACACCGGGAGTTTCCCTTCGCCATGTTGATGCACAAGCGAATCACAAGCCGTGGGCCATTGGGTATTCTACCAGGGGGGGGGAGGGGTGTGCCCGCCCGTGGTGGAACAGAAGATTGTTGTCAGAAGGACCATCTCCGGAGAAAGCCTGTGATAGTCAAACAAGAAGATGGAGAGTCGGACTACACTTTGAAGGGATACGGGAGTGAGGTTAGAACCAGCTCCGGGGCTTTGCTTCGAGGCCTACTTCAAGGGAATCTATGCTTGATGCTGTTGGTATGGTCGTTTGTGTCCAATAGATCAGACATATACTGTACATGGTTATATATAGCTTGGGGCGTGTAGATGTATGTAGGTGTGTTATACTACCTCATACCCACAGATAGGCCAGTCCGCAGAGATCGCCGGACGGATAGCAGCATGCTGTTACTTGGAGTTCTATAGATGCCAAGGGGTGTAGGATCTCAATGTAACTAGACGATCTTGCGAAAACCCCGTAGGAGGTAACTGGTAAGTAGCATCAGGTGTGAACATCAGACAGGCATTTCATTGCAGGAAAGCACACTGCATATACTATTGGCGAGTAACATTAAGATGCCAATACTACCAAAGAGAAGCTGAAATTCTGTGTATCATTCTGGGCGTTGAGGTAGCTATGATGTATATTGATGATTGCAACTATGTACAATCCTGTTATCCTTTTTTTTTCCTTGTGGCATGTAATAGAGCTTTGTAGTCATGAGTTCTGGTGAAACACATACAAAATTCGGATCCGGCTCGAAGCTTCATCACAAAATACCCGAAGCCACCATTTGCCCGTGGAGTCTCGTCCCAGCCCCCAATTGAGGGATGGTAGTGCAAATCTGCATCCACTTTCATCACCCACACATCATAAGCGCAAAGTCCTACAGGTATCCTTCCGTCTATCCAACAGCCGAGACATTGGAGTCTCTACTACACCATCGTATTGCAGCGATAGTGACAGCGGCTTGGGTTTGACTTTTCAGGGTAACAGTTTGCTTAGAGCAGGATAAAATGTGATTACCCGCTGTCGTGGGTACGTCTATATTGCCATGTTCTATACCACTGATTTTGAAATGGCTGAAATCATACTCATGTTACAGTGCATACAAGAACGCTGATGACACATGCAGGCAGGCTATGTCTAGGGTTAAGTACATAAAGAATCGCCAACCGTTGGACCGAGAGAGCACACGGCCAGCCAGGATTGTGACTGATGCAATCTACCGCAGACCAGCGGGCGCTCAGTTTTACGATGATGAGGAGGTTGGTCCGCCGTAGTACTGGATATGGGTCGAGAACTTGGGAAGAAAGATGGAACCGAACTATAGGTTTATGATGTAACAAGGTCTTAAAGTAGGTCAAGCACGGATTCTAGTTTTGGCCCATGCCTAACGTAACAAAATATTGATGTCCGCCTACTGGCATCGGGTCCGAAGAGGATTTCCCCACAGAAAAACAAGGTCCTGCTAAATATATGAGAGGTCACTTCAATGATGTGTGAGGTTCTGTATTTGGAAGCATTAAAGAAAAGTACTAATCGCTACGAGGCTTCTATTCTTCGCTTCTTTTGTCGGGCCGTTCCATAAGCTTCTCGGAGCTTTGTCTTAGTAACCGTAAAAAGGTTTATCCCAGCCAACTGCCCAGCTCGGAGTATACACACATTGACGGTGGCAAGTTGCCCTTGGAACTCAGGATTAGGTCTTGTTGAATTGCCAGAGCACGCGGTTACGCCCCCCTAGTACTGTCGCAGGGATCAGCCATACTTCCTCCCGAAAGCTGACAATGGGCCAGGCCACTCACAACAGACGAAACTAGGCTTTTTGTAATAACCGAGGAACAAGTCTCCGCGAGGCCACATAGAAATACTACCGACCTGGTCAATCAAAGGGTTAACCTTTCGCTACCAATGAATAGACGACTTTGACACGAGCGGGTTGTTTTCTATCTTTATATGGAAACACCAAGGAACACAGGGTTGATCCCAACCTAGCTGTAAAATATGATAGTGTCCGTGGAATGCATCTTTCGATATTCCCCAGATAAAAACATTTTTAATAATACTACATTCCAGCCTAACGTGCTCGATTGGTTTTGGGCTTCCCGATAGGTTGTATTTCCAAGCTACAGATATACACCAGTATTCTTCATGTCGGCCCGTTACCGCCTGCAAAGACACCAACGCAGCCACTGTAACCACTCCCACAGACACCCCAAACGTGCATATCGGGACCGGCCCAATCCATGTTGTCGAAAGCAAGCAAATGGACTGATCACCTTTTTGGTCCCCAGAGCCTGGGTCACTTGCTCCCTGCCCTGCTTCCGTTCCTATCTGGTGGTAGGGTGTGCCTTGCTCCTTATCCAATATAGTCTATCGATCACGATCGCGTTCCATTACCATGGTATTGATAGTGAAGAACGCACGTTGTCCAAATCTTGGTTGCATCTATCCGTAATCTACAAAGTGTCGTTGTTGCGGCCCTTTGGTACGACGTACACACGTACGTCAGTGCCCCTTGTATAACCAAGCTGTCTATGTCTTCTCCCTTATTTTACTACTAGTACTTACAGCAGCCACTCGGCAATTCCTACGGACTAACCATCCGCCTCCCTTCTTCACGCGCTGTGGCTTTTAGGATCTTTTCTTCCTTGTGGGCATGTGCGCATAGAAATATGTCTACTAAGTCCTTTCTTGGTTAACCCGATACGCCTGATCTGCAGACATACACATTTAGCCAGGTGCATATGATTATTGCATTTGTATTCCAAGCTCAACGCAACTGCTCAATTGACGGTATATTCCTGCGTTACGCCCAATTCCTTTTTGACTGTTTACACAGCATTGTCATAGCAGAACTGGGACTAGCGTCTCCGTCGTGCTTGCCTTGTTAGGAAGCCACTAATGCACGAACCGGCTGGGGTAGGCTTCGTTGAAATCGGTACTTAGTATTAAACCGGCCGGGATATCATCTGAGTGGTAAGAGGTTCGTTTTTTTTGTTGTCTTCTTTTTCTTTGTCTTCGTGAAGAGAGGGTCCGTGGAAACTGACTCGCGTTGTCCGTCGCCCTTGTTTCGGAACCTACAAAGCCATTCATCTCGTTTCTTTATTATACTGAGTACAAGGACTACAATTCTCTAGATATCCACCATTGCCATGATTCGTTTACTTGTCCGCGTTCGCTCACCGCATCAACAATCTCACCCGATTGTCTCCTTCTATCCCGTCCTACAAGTAACTTCCAAACGCCTTCTTCCTCCCTCTCAAGAATTTGCCTCCACCAATACCATAAAAGACAAACGACACTTTGCCGGACCCCTTTCCGTATACATCTTACTCGCTCTATTGTATCCCTTGGCCCATTTGCCCATATTCTACTCGGTAGTGGAGTCCGCAGTGAAGAATACATACCTTTTTAACGTGCCATCAAGCCTACTCATGCAGGTTATGTGATGGAGCTACATGAGTGATTCGCGATTTCGGTCAACAGACCTAAAATGAATGGCTAAAAATCCACACAATAAGGGATAAAAATGGGGAAGTACAGATATGTAGATGGCCTGCGTCGGAACAAACAACAGAAAAAAAGGGACATGTGGCCACCACCACAAACGAAACCATCTTGACATCCACACTATATCAAGAGTCAAGCTGTTTTATGGTAACTATGTAAGTTCTTTTCGTAGGCACTTTTCAATGTATGTTGGCACATACATACACACATATGTGTGTGTGTAGCCTGTCTAATACGCTTGTACATACATATGTCCGCATGCATGTAGGCCCACTAGCTCCGCTTCGACATGGACTTGCTTCCTCATTCATAAAAAGGAAACATGTACTATACTCTCACCAGAACCTGTCACACGTCGTCATCAAGCCCGTATCCTTGTTAGCTGACTCGGGTCACCTCGCGGTCTCTGTCGTCTCTACTATCAGCCTTGGGGCATCTTTAGACGGGATATCTAGACCTGTATCTCAGCGACCTGGCCGTCATAGGTTTTAACCTATAACCAAGACCCTGGTCTTGAACCATTGATACAAGTCCTGGTAACCGCTTATTGCTGGGTGACCTTGTACATATCAGACTCCATTAAACGCCATGTGAATATTATTCTCATCCCAAGACCCGGTAGATCATTACTTAGATCTAGAGATCATCCATAAGCTCGCTAAATAAAATCCAGCCTGATAGAAGCGCTGACGACCGGCCGTCGAAGTGCGTCTAGCACGGACCCGGTTTGTCTTTGTCTATACCGAGACCCTAGTATAAACTTCTATATCCATTCTCTGTTGATTCTTGTACACCATCTGTTATTTGCTATGCTATCACTAGATCGGTTTGACTTTGGTTGTTCGTCTGGTTGTTGTTGTATAGTAGTACTAGCAACAAATAAAGCTGGTCCGGGATGTTCTCCGGACGAACAAAGCTGGAACCCTTGTAATTAGGAAATTGGAGACTTTACATACATATGTGTGTATGTATATGTGGATGTGTTGATGTATTACTAACTTGCTAAACATTGGAGTTATCGCCAATACCCCAGCTATGAACTTTTGAATAACCTTGCCTTCAGGCGCAACTGATCACCGACAGGCAATCGAATCCTTGTCACACCTATTACTATGTGATCAACATGCCCCTCACTCGAGGCCGCGAGCTTGGCCGTGATGCATGAATGTACAGGCCTTTGCCTCGCCTCACCATCGAAGGAACAAAGATTCTGGATAGATCGACCTCTAATGTAGCGCATCCTGTCGTCCCTACCCCTCAAAATACTCAGGCCATCACAGGCCAATCATCAAAAGAATCCCTCACATGCACCGATACATAGTCACAATGCATTGGAACAGGCTGTCCTACATAGTAGGTCACCAGCGTTTGAAACGTCTGATATCACCTAAACTTGCTTAGTCAATCGCTTTAGCTCCACCTATTCCCATACTAACTCGGTACACATTTACCCGGACAGATCCTTTCTAGGATGTCTACACAACTTGTTCTTCACGCCCCTCCCACATGTACATACATACATCCCTGGGTGTATCCTGCAGATATTCACAGACACACACATGTCAACATCCAGTTGTGTGGCCACACAAACATACAGACCCGGGATATAGTCTTGGAAACCACCAATCAATGTTCCTGGACACCTGAGAAAGCTCACATGTATAGTACAACGTCGTTACCCTCCTTTTGACCCGAGCCGACTCCGAAACACCATAATCAATCCGTATTCTTCCGCCCAAGACATACGCCAAAGACCTATCTTGTACATATGTTTCTCCCTGGCTACATAGCTCGGTGATTCACGTTTTCTTATCCGCCGTCGGCGACCTTCTCATCACATGAATTCTGCACCTCAACCTGCCCTTGACCCTGTCTATCCTCTACATTTTTGGGTGTATATAGCTCCATGGAGGATATAATCGAAGGAATTCAATCCTCTCATCGGGCCATTTCTTGACGAGTCACCTAGAGAAGTTCCAAGGATTCTAGCCCTTACGCATGGCAGAGGGGTGGGTGATTTGCTCTACCCGTCCCGCTTTGAAGTCCGCTCTCCCGTCCTTCACTCCCTTATTTGGACTCGGCACAGCAGTGCTTGACCTATGCCCAGGTTGCTATATGATTCTTCCGGGCAACCCGTCACCTTCCGGTAACAACAAAAGGACTATACATGTACAGTACAGTAATAAAGTCGGTCCAGCTAACAGGTCGACCGCGAGACTCAGTCGGTGGCTTTTGTCTTTGGATACCGTAATGCCTAGCTATTCTATGTACGTCTACCAGCCTCATATCCATGTGACGTTAGTTTGTGTTTCAGACCGTTCATGTCTGCACTCAATCGTGCACCACTTAACGCGCAATGCGTGCAGCGTAGCGAGGGAATACATGGATCAACGGATACCTACACTGTATGCAAAAGCTTAATCTAGAGAATCTCACAGACTCGGTCACCTGCATATAGTGAGCCCACACACATTACATGTGCAGGGAATTACACCGTACACGACATTCTGCGTGGAAATCTGCAATGAACCGACGATAAGATGTTTTTGGGGTCCGGGGAAGATAACTCTGTAGATTTTGTCAGAGGCACCTTGTTACTGGTGGGGGATTCCGTTTGGATCATGCAAAAGCCTAACCTCCACTCATGTGACCAGACCTTTTGTATCTAAACGACTTTTCTTGGGGAAACCTAATATGTATGTATGTACATACACATGTACACACACAAACATCAGGTGCGCCACCTGTGAGGTACGTTAGACTCTATGTACACATGTATGTACATTCAACGCTATACCTGCATGGCAATTCCGGGTTCGTACTAATGGCATCCGGTAGATCATTTTCCTGTGACTGCCCAGGTAAAATTATCCATTGTTATAGGTCAGCTTACCACGAAACTCGTCACAAATACCGTCCATCCGGTGGACTCAACAAGTCAGATGATTTTTCACTGTTTCTCAGCAATGATTTACGGTGAAGGTGGAGCTCTTCACACACAATAATGCATGAAGTATGCCAGCCGTATGCACTAAACTAAATGCGTCTAAGATGGAATACATGTTCATTATGAGGCTACTGGCAATAAAGAATTTGGTGATGAAATCTTCAGCTCATGCATACAGACACACACCCACCATAAGATGGCTGTCTCAATATTACTTGACCATCACAAAAATTGAGTAATACACCAATAGTAGGGTTATTTTCTCAAGACTGAGGGTTGAATACAACACCATTAATTTTAGCAGTTCATCGCAGTAGTCATAAACCCAGCTTAGAATGACTGACGTTGTGTGGAGTGTGCATACATATACCGCCTTGTGTCACTTCAGAATTCGAGACTAATAAACCTGTAGCTATACAAGTTTTGTCGTTTTCAATTGAAGTTTCTCAACTGCTCGGAACCATCCGCGATCCCTCTAATGCTTAGTTGGCATTGTGGATGGGTTGCAGGGGTCGGGCGCTAGAACAATCACCCCTGAAAACAACAGTTGCAAAATAGACAGAAAAAAGTGAGCAAGTGGCAACTTCAAAACCCGCCCTGGCTAGCACGTGACTACGCCACACATCCAAACGCACAAAATTTTACCAAAAAATGAGTAGTGGAAAAATGGCTAGTCCGTGCCCCACTTTATCCAACAAGCGTCCAGGTGTAGGAAAACGAAGAACAAAACTGCTACATTTCCAAAGTCGGTCCATTTCCACCATCTCGACAACATCGTCAGCATCAGCCAAAATGTCCACCAACAAGATCGCCGCCAACAGCCCTTCGCACGCTAAGCCCAGCGAGCTGGAGTCCAGCATTGCCCAGGCTCTGTTCGACCTGGAGAACAACACCTCCGACCTGAAGGTCGCTCTCCGCCCCCTCCAGATCGTCTCCGCCCGCGAGGTATGAATTTAATCCACAGCCTTAATATCGTGCATGTCCATATATATATATATTTTTTTCGTTCAATTTCGAAGATCGCAACATCGCTCCGAGACCAACCGGAAATCGTTCATCGCCGCCCACACGCGAGAGAGTTATCCTCCCGAGTTCCCATATACAACGCTATTGTCACTAGGCAAATATCGTTTTGCTACTCAGGAATACCATAGACGGTTACACGTCCATTGGGAACCCCTGGGCATCATCGAATTGTCCGAGGCGAATATCGTGCTATTTCCTTCGTGGAAATGGATCACGAGATGGTCCGCAAGTTGAACTTGCTCGTCACAACGAGTGCTTCTTAGTGTCTTATTTGCAGAGTTTCGGAACTCTCACAGGATATACATACTCAGATGGGGGTTTGGCGATTTACGATTTGCGGCTACACTTTTTTTTCACGAAAAGTGTAGCGGAATCGGACGGGAAGCGGTCCATGGTTTTCACCAGGAGCTCGCATGCTGACTTTCGGATCTATAATTAGATCGAGGTTGGCAACGGCAGAAAGGCTATTGTCATCTTTGTCCCCGTCCCTTCCCTGCAGGGCTTCCACCGTGTCCAGCAGCGGTAAGTTATTCAACTTCTCTCCCCAAAACCCCCTGTAACAACCATTCTAACTCCACCACCAGCCTCACCCGCGAGCTTGAGAAGAAGTTCTCCGACCGCCAGGTTATCATCCTCGCCTCGCGCCGCATTCTTCCCCGCCCCAAGCGCTCCAGCCGCTCGCGCAACACCCAGACCCAGAAGCGCCCCCGTTCGCGCACTCTGACTGCCGTCCACGACGCCATCCTCAACGACCTCGTCTTCCCCGTCGAGATCGTCGGCAAGCGTCTCCGCACCAAGGAGGATGGTTCCAAGACCCTCAAGGTCGTTCTCCACGAGAAGGAGCGTGGTGGTGTTGACTACCGCTTGGACACCTACACTGAGGTCTACCGCAAGCTCACTGGCCGCTCTGTCGTCTTCGAGTTCCCCCAGGTTACCACCGAGTACTAAGCGGGTTACCCTCGTGTTGTAACTGTGCTCCAATAAAATGGGGTATGGGCGCAGCGTTGGTGGATTGAAGGTCTCTGTTTTGGCTTGTTAAAACATAGGAGAAACGGACTTTTGGTACTCTAATAAAAAAAAGCAAAAGAGTTTTTTGAGCAGACGATTATACGTTTTGGGTTTTGTTCTTGTGTTTTAGGAATGGTTCTATACGGGGAAATGGCGTTTAGGTTGACTTTCAACATGGGATATCCGATTTCAAACATGAATCTGCGCATCCACTCAACCTATGTATGTCCTATGTATGCCTGTACACATGTCCATGTCCATGAGATGTCCATGTTGCCGTCATTTGTGCTTGTGCAACATGAAGTAAATATCTTTTGGGCATAAATCAAAGCGTCTATCATCAATCGTATGTATGTACATGTCTAATCACATTACCTCATTACTCCGTCATAATCTTTCCAACCCCCAGCACAGCCCAATAGGCCAACTCATGTTTTTCCTTTTGTCCACCCTCCTCATTCGTAGTCTCCCAATCGACTCTCACAAACAGCGGAATCTCAACAAGATCCTCATCCTCCTTTAACGGACCTTCATCAGCCATGACACCCGGATCCTCTCCTCTAGCCAAAGCCTCTCTAGCCACCTGATTCCGAGCACGAAGTCTGTCAAAGTTGAGTTCCGGAGGGACAACTTCCATGACGACACTAACCCAGTTGTTTCCCTTATCCAAAATCTTGCCAGCCTCCGCCACGAGTAACTCATCTGGGCCTCTCGTCCTGCGTTTATCCGAGTTCAAAGCTTCATAGAAGACGTCATTGTTAGAGCCAATGGTGAACTGAGGACAAAGCAATGTAACAGTCGATGAGAATCGTCCCTGCGTCGAAGAGGATGTTGCCAGTGTCACGGTGATTGGCTCATACACCGGGTTTTCAAAGGTGAGAACAAACTGCGTCGGGCTCAGTGGCTTGAGCATCGGAAGTGTTGGCGTCACAGGAATATTCCTAGATGGCACCGGTGGTCCCGGACTCAGCAGACGGATCGCAATGCTTGGCACGGCCTTAAGGGCAGTAAGATTGACGCGGAAGCGATGATTAAGAACTTTCGCCTCCGGCTTAATGACATACTGGCGACATGTCAAGCAACGCTTAGCCCGTTTCGTACGAAGAAGAGTAGGAATTGGGCGGAGATCCGAGGAGAAACGGGCCGGATAGGTTTGGTGGGTGTTTTGAGCTTGCGAGACATAATCGGTGTAACTCGAGTTATGCAGCTTTTTAATCAGGGCGGATTCATCAATCTGAGCTAACTTGAGACCTTCAGAGGTGTTGGTAGCTTCTGCTGCAGGTAGTGGTTTGTGAGCAGAGCGCTTTGCGCCCATACTTCCACTGGTGTAGATACTCATGATGCGGGAGATAGACCCTGGCGAGTTAAGCCCAAGGTCCCCAGTCGCAAATGTTGTTCCAGAGGATGTAGTCTCTGACGACTGACTCTGATACAAGGCCTTCAAGTTTGCAAATTGCATGTCGGGGTCAACCTCAGAATCCGGAAGTGTAGACTCAGCAGAGGCATCCTTACGGCGCTCTTTGAGTTCACGGGGTGTGAGCTTCTGTTGGCCACCGTTCTTGATACGAGCTAATTGGCCGTATACACCGTTGGATTTGTCAAACTCAATTCCAATTTCCGTCGACGACCATAGACAGTATGTACAGTTGAGGGCATATGGGCCGCCGCCAGATACCGGTGCAGGGGTTTCGGCGTCGGATGGTGGAGCGCGGTCGAGAGGGGTTACGATGAGTGTTCCAATGCATACTGGGCATTGGAAACAACTGCGCGTACATCTATATAGATCAATGTAGTCAGTAACAATGCTATTATTAATGTCCAATTGGAGAAATCAAGTCTGTCATACCTGTTACCCTCACTCTTGATGTTACTACTCGGGACCTCAAAGATGCAACTTGGACAATAGTAAGTCATAATCTCTTCCGAGATGCATCGTGGGCATCGAATCTGGTGACACTCATTGCAATACATCAGATGCTCCAATGGGAACAAACTATAGTTTGCCCGCGCCCCTCGTGGATCAAACGCCATGTCATCGTCACTATCGTCGGCATCGCCAGATCCAAAGGCGGCATTGCCCGGGCGGACAGGTACTTGGTCCCGGCATGGGCAATGAATGTAGGTGTAAAGACCCGAATTGGGGTTCGACATGGCGCTGTAGGACGACTATCGGGACGGAAGTCGTAATCTAGTGGTGATGGCGGGGTCTCCGAGGGACGATCATTATGTTGAAGGTTGGGTGGTACATGATGACAGCTGTCAGCAGCTGTCAGTATGTGATCTGATGTCATCGGTCTGTCAAGTCTAATATCGTGCCACGTTAGGGTCATGAGACTCCTGAACACAACTGTAACTCTTCAATAACCACATATATCTCATCAACATGCTTTTGGCTCAGATTGTCGCTGATTTGAGTAGTCTCAAGGCTGCTGTAAGTGATTCCGGAGCTTCCCATGAATGGCCATGATGATTGTCTACATGTTCCAAACACCCGATAGATCCGATGCTAACCCGAACCATAGGATCCGTCTGCCGCTGCGACATTAGTGAACGCTCACAAGTCCATCAATACCTCTCGTAGTCGTGTATCTCCCAGTCCGGCGCCTGGAACGGCAAGTGTTAACTACACACATCATTGCTAAGCACAATCTATCAATGATGTCCACAAATATCTATTGGTCAAGTGATAAGAATGCTGACACCCTCCTAGGAAGAAGAGGCTGACCGTGCCGCCACCCTCAAAGCCCTCTACGACTTACGCACCAAGCTTAGCCGCCAGGACAACACAGCTCTAATGAAAGCTCGCGAACGCATTGCCGCCCTAGCCATGGCGCGTGACTCGTATAATTGGTGAGGGTTCGGGGCAAAGCTTCCCCATGAATTCACATATGTACAAGTCTCCTTTCGGTGGGACATCATGCTCATCTGACGAGAGATAGTGGTGGTGTGGAGGTTGGACCAGAAATAGCAATGGGAGTCGGAGTACAGGCTATTATAGGTGGAAAGATCTACGTTTAGGTTGCAGTTATCTCGTTGGGCGCCTGATGATCCACTCAGGCTATGATGATGTTCCAGTACCACAATAGAACGCAGTGAAAGCGTTGCGATGACTCGAAAAATGCAGTAATAACCGTAGTCAGCTGTTCCTTCGGCCCCTATCTTGTCCAAGGCGGTGGATATAACTGGTCGCATATTCCTACTAATATTTTTTTTCTCGGTTCTACACCTTCGGGGACTTTACAGTTTGTACTTTCATGGAGCCAGAATGGCGGATATCCTGACCATGTGGCCACCGGAACCTGTGTGCTAGAATGGGCATTCCTCCGAATGAAAATGGTACTTGTTGTCGTTAAGTTTAGAATCTGTGGTCTAGAGGTCATAGAATGTACAGTCGTTATACGATTTTTACTCATGATGAGCCTATGTTACGGTCTGTACTTTTGGCCCCTCCAAGTGTTGTACCTGTATCAGGTGTCAGATTTAGAGAAGCACTTGTGTCATTTCATTAAACCAACTTCGCCAGTGAGGCACCGTTACCAATGAACAAGATGTACTTGTGCTGATGATATATATATGACATCAAGGATGGGCTATATTCGTCTTGTGTTTTCTACGCCTTATTTCCGTAATCCCAAAACTGGGGCTCCGGTACATGGTACGCTCAAGTGTTATTCTTAATCTAAGACATGATACAACGTGACCGAAAGATACGGGCCCCTCTCTCGTTGGGTGTAAGAATAGTCTATGGTGGATTATAAGCTGAAGTAAACCGGTGTCTAGGGACATGATATGGAATGTACCGCGACGTCGGCAATTAAACCTATCGGAAGTGCAGACGATAGTTATGGCTTGTGTTAGATATGCAAGAGCGCAAATTAACCTCTAAATTCCCAGCCAAGGCGCATTTTCTGCATGCAGCCGACGTCCCTTGATTGTACATAGGTATACGTTGTACGTATTTATGTGTATAAATACATGCGTGTTCAGTACATTACTTAGCTGTTTAAGGGGGACGAATGATACTATAATCAGCATCAAATCCGAGTCCTATGGTCGGACAAAGTACTCGTTGAATATAAAAGTCTCCCTTTTTTTAGGGTCTTGGTGAAACATGACACTAAGCTTGACGATCCACGAGTTGTGAATCTCGGAAGGGAGTACTGTGACTTATTACTTGGAACTAAAGCGTCAAGGTTGACGGGAAGGGAAGATGAAATCCAGCGAGAAGTCCTCGTGGATGCAGCGGAAAGCCACGAGTTAAAGCGGGGATGGTATGTACATACACACCATGTCTTTCCAAGGTATGGAAACACCAGGTCAACATATGGACAGCCAGCAAACACTATTTTTACACAGACATGTCTTTGATACATACGCACTTTAGCCATCGCAAGGGCGGACTCGCAGTCTTTTTTTTTTTCGTTTCACGCTATCCAAAGACACCCTTCAACTGCTTAGGTTTTGGCCATGCATGACGATGAGTGGATAAACATGTTGTTAAGCGAATCTTCTTACCGAACTAGGTTCTTCTCCGTACACTATCTTCTCTTGTCTCACTCCAAGATAGCCTTAGATTGTGACATGTAAGGTTTATCTTTCTTGGATCCCTCAGCCGACAAGACAAAGACCCGGAGGGCTTGTCTGACAGACAGTCCCGGCTTGTCTTGTTGGGATGTGACGAAGGACTACGGATGGCTGTGTGCAGGACTGCGCGAGGCTGACTGGGTATGGTATGGATTTCAACGACAGCCATGTGGAGATAGCCGGCATTGCAAAGGGAGCAAGACAAACCTTAGAAGATAAAAAGAAAACAGAGAGGATGCACCTCCTAGTAGTGATTTCCACTGGAAGGATGGCGTGATAGGGGTGGCATTGTCGGGTGGGGGCGAAATGTCTGTCTTTTTTTCACAAACTGTGGATATGGTGTGTAGAACGGGTCACGGAACAACTTGTGTAGATCAGGAGCAGGCAGGATGAAGAGAAGACTGGAAATGGAACCGTAAGGACGCGGAGAATGATGACATTATAGTGCGTTTATTTTGACGCTGTGACTAGACAGTTCCATAGGTTGGCGGAGACTTGTTCCTTGACTATCCACATGTCCACGGCGAGAAGTCCCAAAATAGGCCAAGGAAGTGGCGGAATGCAGAGATTTTGGAACAGGATGATGCGAGCAACTCTGTAGATCACCTTCCATGAACAGACACTACTGATGCGGTGAGGCTGGGGTTAGACTCTGGCCGGTCTGGCGGATGGTTCATGTTATGTGTTATGTGTGAAAACACAAGGAAGAGGTAGCCTCCCCCCCCCCCCGGCCAGTCAAGCGACGTCATGGATAAGCGTTGTTTGTCATAGCACTATTTCCGCGAGGCGGGGAACATGTTTGCTTGGCGGGGAAGCTATTCCTGAAAGAGCTCTATTAACGTGGGTGATGGGAAGCTAAAGTGGTTGAGCAAACTAGTGCGGTTCCGTTGAGTTTTGTTTGAAAACGAGACTCAGAATTAAAGTGTGTTTACCAATTTCTACTTTTGGTAGGTAAATTCCACTAACAAGAAGATGCGGTGGCAAAAATTGGAGGAAAAGCTCGCTTTGGTTGTAGTTGGACCGGTGGTCTTGTGAATTCCAAGGTGTGGTCATCTAAGACATACGATACATCTAGGTTTTTGAACCGAAACTCCTAAGCTTTCATCTTTGATTGGCACGTACATACGTGGGTTGGTCGGACGAGAATAGGGCTTCTAGTTTGAAATGTCTTGAAGAGGCCTCTAAGCGAATACATGTGTCCTTTGTAAGGGATGTTCTTTCATGTCTCACCAGTCACACGAGCCAGAAAATGCAAACAGGTCAATATCCAGTTGTCCAGTAACGAAATTCACGCCCTCTCTCGAGGTTTAGTTAGTTGGTTTAGCTCTGACAGTGTAAATACCCTCTCACCGTATAGAATCTCGGTCCTTACCCGATGTATCCAATGCCGGAAACTCACCAATCAACATCAGTTTCTTCAAGATAGCATCACTATTGTGTCCAAGTGCGGGGTCTTCTCATTAAAGAGTAAACATGTAATCCTAAACAAAATATATCCACGGGGAAAGCATCATTAGAGCAATGACGAAACATGAATATACCACAAGCCAGTAAGTTAGCACAGCCAACTATGGGTGCACAGGCTCAGTCCCCACGGCGTAACGGGCGGCTGTAGGCCTCAACGGCCGTGAACTTGAGGGGTGCGCATCATATATGGCCGTGCTTTACCTTTTTCCACGAGGATATTGACGGCTATACCCATGAGATTGTCCATATCATGGCATAACAAGCGGCAATATGAAGCCAAGTCTGGTGATATCAGCACTGACATCGCATCTTTCAGCGTGACATTGGACCAGATATCGACTTCGCTTCTCCCGCACGTTGATCCCCCTGCCCCACGTACAAAACGCACATCGCCATGACCAATCTTCACGGCAAACTGGGAGCCCAGCAAACATATGTACATACAGGGCTCTCGGGCCAGGCCTTTCCCCGGAGCCAAGAGGAAAAAAAACAACAAGGGAAGAAAGAAGGAAGGAGAAAAACCCTCAGACTGGTGCGGAAAGAGTGCCGCAGCGTCGATCTTCCACTCCAATTTCCCAAAACGTAAAAAATAAGAGAAAGGAACGGGGTCATGGACTGGGGGTTGCGGATGTTGTGAGTTCCAGGCCAGATCAGCCATGCACAGGTCAAGTATGGAAAAGAAAAGAGCGAATAGCCCGAGACGGATAGAGGAAAGAAAGAAAGAAAGAGAATATGGGGACAGACAAAAAAAAGATGGACGGCTTGGATTACCAAGGAAGGGGGTGTGTGTGTTGACGAACTACTACAGCTAGGAACAACCAAACCAACAAAGGAAGGATAAAGCGCTACAACGGCCGAGTTTTCTCTGGCCAGAAACGGAGTGGAGGTACAAGTGATTCGGATCCGTTCTTGTCCAACCAAAACTACTAAGAGTGTATGTACATACCTTTTCCAAGACAAAAGCTAAACCAAAATAAACGCTAAGACGAGGGAAATAAGAAACAAAAAGTTAGGCACGGGACAAGGAGATGCACTGTTAGTGTGTGTGTGTGTGTGTATACAATCTTGGTGTTGGTGGTTTGGTGGTTTGGTGGTAGTGCAGCGGGATTGATCCCGATTGTTTCTGGATTCCGCAGCTTGTTTTGTGGAGCATTCAATTCCAAGGGCATGTTTTGGAGTGTTGCATCGTTTACCAAGGCCAAACTACCCAGCCCAGTGATTCACGGCCGGCGATGACAGGGCTCGTCATGATACCCTAGATGAGATTTCATATGTTTCTTGACTAAGTAACCTGGTAAAGCCTCGTGGGAAAGATGGACTTTGTTATTGCTTTGTTCGAGCGTGCATTGGCGAGAAATGATGGTGAGGCAATGGCGTCAACGATGATGCTTGGCTTGGTATTCCATCTGCAGGTGATAATTTGGCAACATCCATATTTCCTAAAGTCCGTTCAATGGGCCGATCCCTATAGTATCGTGACAAGTCTAGACCAAGTGAGTGGCTTGTTTCCGTTCCCTATCACTCTTGGTTACATGCGCTCCCCGTCGGCCGGCAGTCTCCACTATCATGGTAACATTCTCCTCCTCCTTCTCCTCCAGATGGTCATCCTGCATCCCTTTTTTGTCTTAATCTTAACGAATCTGCCTCGTAGAAAATCTATAATTATTCCAAAGTCATGGCCAACATCTTACCCAGTCACGCTTCAACAGGGCGGAGTCATCCAAATCGATCCTTCGTCCCCAAAAAACATGAGGCTGCTGCCATGCCATCTCCACACCGGCCGTTCCTTCACAGCTGCCGGTTTCTGGCTATCCGGACGGTGGGAAGGGAGTCTAGGATCAAAAGTGACAAAGAAACGACACATGTCATCGACCATCCACGCTAGAACTTCGCTTGGCTGTTTACAGTACGTGACCCCGCCAATAGTGCATTGTAGCGTCACTAGGGAGGGAGGGGAACTAACGCCACGACCATCATTACCTATAGATTTCGGGTTTCCGCGTTTCCAATGGAGTATGAGTTTATGCCTGTGTGTAAGTATTTTGTGTTGGAAGAAACGAACTCACATGGATTGATATCTATTTATGTACGAAGATAACTTCAACATCATTTTCCGCGAGGAACTGCCAATATGTTCGTTCCTGTTTAAATCAGGAAAGCTTTGCCAGGACCTTCTTCTAATCACTTTCACTGCGTCTATCGGCTTTGCTCGGGAATGATCCAACAAATCTTTGAAAGGAAGGAATTTCTAGCCCAGACAAAAAAAAAAAAATCATCTTCTTTTAATAGATTTCCTGTATTGCCAAAGCCAAAATTCACTGTAACCGATCCCGATTGGGTAAACTACATTGGATTACAAACTCCCAAATGTCAATGATAGGGTTAAAGGACTCGGGGAGTTAATCGAATACTTTTCCCTGGTGGCATTGATTGAGGCATGTCATTTTTGACAGAGCTGTGGTAGCCCGTGCTTGGGGGAATTACGAGGGGTATACTGTGCCGTCAGAGAAACACAGGCTTATTGAATGTGGGGACAAAAGCTGTACATATGTACATACATAGTGTATGAACCTAAATGCAGTGCGGTTTGTGATTGTGACAAGAAGGAGGCCATCATCTCTAGGGGGTTTGATATTCAGAGACAACGGCCTTCAACTGGACTGGCGCAAGCTTCTAAATACACAGAGACATACTTTTTTCTCTGTGGTGGAGAGCGCGGAAAGGGGGGGGGGGGGTCCAAAGTCGGTGTCGGTGATGGGAAGACCCAAGTCAACGGGGTTCATGGCTTGTGCTTCAAAGGGTGTGTAAAGAATAACCCACACTGACAAAAAAGAAGCACCCCTCCCTAAATTTCAAAGCTAGTCACACACACACGCCCCTAGTCTACGTTAAACGTAAACTAGGGTGCTTGCAGACGGTGCGGAACCATGAGCTCGAGACTAGTTAGTCGTTTGTTAGTTCAGAAGATGGGGTCTGGTTTGGCTGCTATGGGGAGACAAGAGCATCGGGATGCAAAGACACTATATAAGTTATCGGGTCCGCACCTGGTAATCCCATCTTAGCTCCATGAGGTTCCGTCATCATCGTCATAGTCTTCCTTTTCATTTGGAAACATTTATACTTGGATATGAATCTTCGCTTCTACATATAAGCTTCATTCCTATCATCTTTCTTTGTCTTGAAGATATCGTCTATTCACTTCAAGTGCTCGGCAACCCCAGCAAAGTCCTTACTCACTTTACATACAATACCTTTCTACATTATCTACGGCGTCAACACATAGTACAACACATAGTACAACACACATCATCGCTCCCAAAATGACAGCCATTTACAACGATTACCCGTTTAATCCTCTCACCACCCTACCAGTTGATGAGTGCTACAACATCCACCTGGAGCCTATTTACCGCCCTGAATCCATTCTTACCCCCGCTAGCGCCTCATCATGGCCTTCTTCCAGCCCTGGGAGTTATGCTCGCTCGTCACCTTCTTCTCCTTCTTCTCCTTTGATTCGTAACATTTCTCCCAACTTTGCTGCACCAAGCAACTGGATGGACCCCATCATGACTGGAACTCCTACTACTTCGGCTTTCTTGACGCCTTCAGTAACGGCATATGATCATAGCGCCTATGGTGTCGATCTTCCATACCCCAACATGGCCGTGTCAAACCCCACACATAACCCAGCTCCTCATGTCGCCGCTGAACCATATGGTTGTGACTTGGGATGGCAACAATATACTCACTATCAATCTTTTGCTACTCATCCAATCGATGTAACTGCTTCTGCTGCTCCACACAACTCTACTGTTCCTCCTCCTCCTCTAGTTCACACAAACTACGGCCACAAGTAAGTCTCCAGGAACTCTTACAATCTCTTATCTAGTTTTGACTCTAACCATAAAACCTTAGATCTACGTCATCATCATCATCTCTCGTGTCCCCAACATCACCCGGAACCAACGGCTATCCCTGCCGCACCGAAAACTGCAAAGCCCGTCCATTTAAGCGTAAAGCCGATCTTGAACGCCACTACCGCCACGTCCACCTCCCCTCGGCCCAACGTGAAGCCTTCCTTTGCGACTACCCAAAGTGCACTCGTGCTCGTACTGATGCCCCATTTCACCGTCGCGACCACCTTCGTGATCACTACCGCGAGTACCACAAGGATGAAATTGTCAAGCGCGGAGACGTTACTAAGTGTGCCCGGGCGGTCGCTGATAAGCGCGCCAGTCGCAATGATTTGCTTCCTGAGACTGAAGAGTGGAGAGAGAATACTATTAGAGAGTTTTCTACAAACTGTAAGAGAGATTGGTGGAGATGTGCTAAGTGCTTGAAGCGGATGAACAATGGTGTTTCTGAGTGCAAGACTTGCAAAGCACCAAGACGTCCTAGCGCTAGTGGGAAGAAGTAGATTTATGGGTATCTACTTGGGGGTTATAATGGGTGGTCATGATGTTACGAATTTTCTTGCACTTTCGGTTTTTGCTTTTTTGTTTGCTTGTTACTGTTTTTTTTTGTTCAGTACTTGCTTGTTCGCCCCAGACTCTTGTTTTTTCTTTATCTGTTCGATAGTATTGTATTTCGTTAGTTAGTTTTCTTCCTTTTTGGCGCTCTTTTATTGGATGGGTTTTTACCCAAGTCATTGTACAGAGGATACTTTTTAGTACCCCACCACTGTAATCAGATACACTTATATTTTGCCTTTTTTCTCCATACAAATTTGCCTTGCTTTTTGAGTTGCTTAGTGCATATATTTGACAAGTGTTATTGATTCATCCTTTCAAGTGACACAACTAGGTGCACCACTAGTCGTACAAAACACAAAGTGAGGATAAAATAGTAAGTGGCTAATTGCATTCAGCTAGAGGTCGTGCCACTCAAACTGTAATTATGGAAACTAATTTTCCCGTCACCGACAACAGATTATCCCGCAAACGCGAATGAGAAAGAAAAAAAAGAGTATGATAATCATCATCACTATTGGTTTTTCTCGTCATTTTACCCGCAATCCCATCACTTCTTCAGATTATGGCAGATTTTTTACAAACTTGTCGAGGTGCCTTGCTTCCCAAGAACCTTCTAAACAGGGCTTGACCGTTTCCAAAAGAAGGTTAAAAGCAATTATTACAAAAAAAAAAAAAAAACAAGAATGACCCCGCAGGCCTGACAACTTGTATGGCCAGACAAGTCTAGAGCTAACGTCCGAGCTCGACCGGTGAGAGAATCCATGGAAGTCAACTTGCATGGGTCTAGTTGGATGTGTGTATCGGGTAGCGACGTAACCAGGGGCTTCGAATGAGAGATTTCAGGGTGTACATTTAGTAATTTACAAGGGGGCACTCTTAGGACACTCTATACAAAAAAAAAAAAAAAGAAGCAGAAAAGAAACAACATATTGGAAGCCAAGAAGTGCGGAATTGTTCAAAGCATTGAAATTGCCTATATACACCGGGTTGGAGGGCACGTAAAAATCCGTCAAAGAACTGGTTGCGGTTGGACGTGTTTGTGATGAGGAATGATTGTGAGCCAACTATCTGGAAACATGGCCTCGGGTCATTCTGTCAACTTCATTCGTCATTTCTTGCTTCCTGATGTACATGCATACTGTTTCCTGCAGCCCCTTCTCGCTGTCAGGTACAAAGTAAAGTCTGCGCGCCCCATTCAAGCCTTATTGTGTTTTGGTTAGGACGAGAAAATAGAGATGACTGTTGTTCTGTACACTTTGAAAGATTCAAGAGTCTGCAGTCCTACGCTAATAATATGCACCCCGTCACCATACCAGGCACGAACATGCAGCTCTCCTTATTTTTTAGTTGTTATCTCCTTGAGTTGTTTCCATACAACATTTCCCATTTATGCGTGTCTCAAATCGACAACCTAATACTACCAATGTATATTACTATGTCAATATTTCTCAAAACAAAAGAAACCCAAGATTTGAACACGATATAGTCTTCTCACGCCCTTAAACTGGAACTGAATCCATGCATTTTCTAGAGAAACTGGGGTCGTGAGAAAAGAACCCCACCCGGCGAGCGAAAAGAGGAATCGTCGCGAGATTCAATCTAGTCCAAGCGTCCCAGCTAAGCCCATCATATCTCCATTCAAACTCAAGATTCAGTGGATCCAGACCCCTCCAACGCCCGGCATTCTGCGGGCAAAATATCCGAATGTAAACCTCCAATATGACAAAGATTTAGGTCATACTCCAGTATAATACAGTCCAAGCAACAACTGAAAAAGAAACGGTAATGTACAATAGAATACAATAAACGCAGGATAACGGCACAGTTAAAACGATAGTGTCGAAATTCAGCCCCCAAATCTCACCGTGCATCAAGAATCCGCTGACCTTTTTTTTTATACGCTTATATATTTTTCTATAGGTTTTCGGGTTTTCTTCAAATTCACGGGTGATACTTACTACAAGTAGTTTAACCCAAATGCAGGAAAGACAGTCTTTGAGATGAAATCTTTTTTTGTTTCTTGGGACGAAGGACCAAGGACAATGCTACAAGCGGGAGAAAAACACGGGAGCAAAAGGTCTCAACGGTAGATAGACGACAGCGGCTACGACATGGTTACTGTCAACTGTCAAGCTAGTTCAAACCTGGAGAAAAAAAAGAAAGAAAGAAATCCCCGATAAACATAACGCCAAGGAGACGACGAAAAACCCGCATTGTTCTGGTCTAGGTCTTAGACCTGTACTAAGAGACAACACATTCTCTCCATACACCTGGTATCCCGTTCTAGCGTTGCATACAAACTGGCTTTATCTCCAGCTGGAAAACTTGACGTTGTATTCTTACTACTCTATGGCCTCACAGGTGGCGTCATTTCCAATTTCCTTTTGCTGGATAGCCCCCACCCAACCACGCCTAGGTCCGTAGATATTCCAATTAGGGGGATGGATATCGACAAATCAAGAGCGAGTCTTCACTCTCTCTTTGTCGGGTCGTTCCCGTCTTCTTGTCATGAGGCCAGACACTTCCTCTCCTCGTTCAAAAGCAAATATTGCTATTTCCTCTTAGTCGAAGCTTTCTCCATCCTTGCTTGCCCACCACTCTTTGATGTGTGTCTTCTGCTGAACCAATAATTGCCTGATGTAGCAATCGCACTTGGACCAATGACAGCGCTTCACTCGCCCGGCTCCAGACGGACTTAGTTGT
The DNA here is from genome assembly GCA_002018275.1 of Huntiella bhutanensis. NCBI lineage: Eukaryota > Fungi > Ascomycota > Sordariomycetes > Microascales > Ceratocystidaceae > Huntiella > Huntiella bhutanensis. The sequence goes on from MJMS01000015.1 coordinate 121,283, forward strand.
CAGACGAGCCGTCACTCGTTGCTGCAAGGGCAGAGTGGCCTCCATGGTTGGTTGATCGTTAGTCCATCAGGACGCCACCCCCTCGTGCTCTCCAATTGGTTCTGATTCTGATTCTTGCACCTATTTCTCTTGGGCCGTTGGTGGTTGTGGCACATCTCTTCAAGTCGCCGACTACAGGGATGTCTTGCTACCAAGAGAAGATGGAGGTGTGACGAGACAAAGTACAACACGGATAAAAGTGTGCTGATGATGTTACGTGCATACATATGGATACTGCCCCATGGTGTCTGGACCGTCCAATCGTAACACCATTAGTGGCAACAACTCCATACCTGAGATATGTCCGCTTCCGGTATGAATTTCCCCCCGATCACGAACTAGTAACCGACCGAAGGGACCTCCGACCACTTCCGACGACCCGACCAAATGTCGTCGTTCACGCCCGCCTGTCTAAATTCTCCCAACCATCGACCCAAGTCGCGCCACCTGCGACAACCAGCAAGGCTGAACACAACAGTCTCTCTTCTCCCCACAAGTGCCATTTCCACTATGCATAAGCCACAACTGTGCATCAGCCGTACTCGCACAAAATATCTCCTCTGTGCAAGCCATTTCCATCTCTGTCCGGGAAGGCAACTATCCCAGCTCAAAATACACCTGTTCAAACGCCACCGCCGCTCCGGTCTCCGTCTGCACCGCGTCACTGTCACACATCTTTCTTGGTAAATGACGATACCCGTCCTTCATAATTCGCCAACCCCTTGTTCATGTTTCCAAACGAGCTGATCCGGCTCGTCGGTGACTTATACATGCAACTGGGTCAGCAGCAGTCACAATCATTCACTTCACCCTCCTTCATCGGCTTTCTACTATGACCGAATTCCCAAGGGACTTTTCTTTCGGCTTCCTTTCCTTTTGTGGGAGTCGTTGGTTCTTCACCGGCTCCCGCCTACAAAAATGACGCTGCATATATCTTCTTTCACCCACCTGGAAGTCTTCTATCAGGGGTCACTGCCGATCCATATGTACATACATACACAAGGTGCTGAAAACTATCGGCATAAATCTCCGGGTTATAACCCACATTTGTTTGTCTGTGTCTGTGGCTACTTCTGGCTCGGCCCATCATATTTTCGGAAATCGGGACCGGACAACTACTGTGATATGACTGTGACAGCAGTTTGGTTTTGTATCCCGTCGCTTCGGACGCCGTGAGATTTCTAAAGGCAGCCAACAGAGGGCGCCGATGGGGGCTGGCTATGGCTTCGTTGTCTTCCGAGACGCCATCACTTGTAAATACTGGTAGTGTCTCCACATCCACCTGTACCTGTCCCCCGGCCTCCGCAACATGAAATCAACCCTTTATCAGGGTTAAAGTCCTATCAACTTCCCCAGCCGGCTATGTCATCGTCATAGCGCGCCTAAATTCCGCTGTAGTTGGCCCCCTAACGAGGCTTTCTGGTAATGGGGCGCAGTGCTGCAGACGGTAGCCAATCATTACACAATGTGCTTCACGCAACCACTTACGTCCGTGAAAGGATTTAAACCGCGAGCGCATGGCGTTGGAATTTATTAGTATTCCGGCCTTTTCCCGCCGGCTCGATGTGTCAGGTCTTTGTTGAACGCCTGGTCTAAAGTTTCTAGCCGCATTATATGACATATATCTGTGCGAGGCCTCGGAATTCGTGCATTAATACATGTCCATGCACATCGTGACATGATAAATGGTCATCAACACCATCTTCAATGTCGTCATGATATGAATCATATTAACCCTAACCCTACCAAATACGCATAGGCAAATTACTGTCATACCAAAATGACGCACAGTTGTCGCAATGCAGGCATGTACATATATAATTCCTTCCCGTGTGCTCAAAAACGATACATGCTGTACTTAGTAACCAAGCACGCGGTCGTCGTCCTCCGTCATCCAATCTACCATTCGGCCCTTACCCATCCCATTACAAAGCCCCCAACTCCGATCCCCAGACCCCGCCACATCCTCCGTCACCGGCTCCGCGGCAAACAACCCCCCCTCCCATTCCAAAAAGCCCCGTCACAAGCCACCGGAACCCACTCCTAGCCGAAGCCTCCGCTTCATTCCACGTCTACCCCGTCCCTCCCAACCCACGCCGCCCCCCTAAAAGAAGCTCCTAACCTTGTCGTCAATGCCCCCGCTCCCCCCCCAAAACCTTACCTCCCACTTACTCTCCACCCATTTTTTTTTTGCGGGGCCGACCCAATCACCCCTCCGATTTTCGCTGCTTTCCACGCTTCTCGTAATACCTCAATGTAAACAAGCTCGCCGATTATTGGTTGCGCAGTACCTGGCTTCCCGCGCGACCATGCTTGATAGGGAGGAGCCTTTGGAATCCAGGGTGCCGGGGTTCGTCGACTCTCTCGGTCGGAATTTGGATCAATGTAGTCGGCGTTTTAGGAAATTTATGGAGTCATGATGCGGCGTTATTTTGGAATCTCCGGCGTAGTTACGATTTCTTAAACTGTGCTATTTCTTGCTTGAATTCTTCTTCCTCTTCTTTTCTTCCCCTTTCTTTTAGTTTGGTTTAAGGAGCTTTTTTCGAGAGGTTTCAAGTATCACATTATTTCATCATGAACTCCGCTTTCTCCTCTGCCCTGCGCCAGCGCGCTTTCCAGGCCACCGTTGTTGCCGGTTCCCGTCGGACCATGGCCTCCGCCGCGCAAAAGATCAAGGTCAAGAACCCCGTTGTTGAGCTTGACGGTGATGAGATGACGCGGATTATCTGGCAGTCTATCAAGGACCGCTTCATCCACCCCTACCTGGATGTCGACCTGAAGTACTACGATCTTGGTCTCCCGCACCGTGATGCCACCAGCGACAAGGTCACTCTTGATGCCGCTGAGGCTATCAAGCAGTACCAGGTTGGTATCAAGTGCGCCACTATCACCCCCGATGAGGAGAGAGTCAAGGAGTTCAAGCTCAAGCAGAGTAAGTGACATCGGCGCAAATCCCGCGGTATATTAGTCCCCGGTCCCGAATATTTTCTAACCGAATTTCGTCTTTTCACAGTGTGGCTGTCCCCCAACGGTACCATCCGTAACCATCTTGGCGGCACCGTGTTCCGCGAACCCATCGTCATCCCCCGGATTCCCCGTCTCGTCCAGGGCTGGAAGAAGCCCATCATCATCGGTCGTCACGCCTTTGGTGACCAGTACCGCGCCAAGGACCTTGTTGTCTCGGGTCCCGGAAAGCTCACCATGACCTACACCCCTGCCGACGGAGCTCCCCACACCGTCATTGATGTCTTCCAGTTCAAGAACGGTGGCGGTGTTGCTCAGACTCAGTACAACACTGACGAGTCTATTACTGGCTTTGCTCACTCTTCTTTCAAGTTGGCGCTTACCAAGGGCCTTCCCTTGTACATGAGCACCAAGAACACTATCCTCAAGAAGTACGACGGTCGCTTCAAGGATATCTTTGAGGAGCTGTATCTGACCCAGTACAAGGCCCAGTTCGAGGCTGCCGGTATCTGGTACGAGCACCGCCTCATTGACGACATGGTCGCTCAGATGATCAAGTCTTCCGGTGGTTACATCATGGCCCTGAAGAGTAAGTCCCCACCCAACCCCCCACGTCCACATCCAGCGCACCAACTAACCACAACCACCATCCCAGACTACGATGGCGATGTCCAATCCGACATTGTCGCCCAGGGATTCGGATCCCTCGGCCTCATGACCTCCGTCCTGATCACCCCCGACGGCAAATCCTTCGAGTCCGAAGCCGCCCACGGCACCGTAACCCGCCACTACCGCGAGCACCAAAAGGGCAACGAGACCTCCACCAACCCCATCGCCTCCATCTTTGCCTGGACCCGTGGTCTCGCCCAGCGTGGTCGTCTCGACTCTACCCCCGAGCTCGTCAACTTTGCCGATGCCTTGGAGCGCGCCTGCATTGAGACTGTCGATGCTGACGGCGTCATGACCAAGGATCTTGCCCTGGCTTGTGGAAACAAGGAGCGCAAGGATTACGTTACTACCAACGAGTACATGGATGCCGTTGAGAACAAGCTCAAGGAGATCATGGCTAAGGTTTAAATGCTTGCTTGTGAATCTTGTGTGTAAAAACGGGACACCGAAGGAAGATGATGGTGGCCTTTGTAACTATATTTCTGTTCTGTTTGCCGCCAGTGGTTGTTTGTCTCAGTTCGACAGCACCTTAGGTTTTGTAACTTCATACGTACTCTACGATATCCCACAGTCTTGTTTATGCTTTGCCTCATGATACTCTTTTTTAAAATAGTGAAACTTATATTGAAGCATGACCATTGTCATCAATGTACCAATTAAACAGTGTTGATCTTACCAGCGTCCTAAGCACCGGTGGAAATCACACAAGAGAAAACGCCGACCCATAACCAGACTTATCCTATAACTCCCGGCCTGAAACCCATCATGAACCTGTCCAGCCCTGTCCAATCCCAAAAAAATAAAACATAAACAAACCTATGGTCACACCCATAAACTTAAGACTCAACAGGAGTCGAGTCTTCGCCGCCAGCCGAAACAGCAGGAGCAGCATCCCCCGCGGCGGGCGCTGGTGCCAAAGGCCGCTTAGGGTTTGGTCTGCGAGTCTTGGTCTTAATGCCTGTGTGATGACGAATCTTCATGGGCGGCCCCAACTCTTCAGCCTCCGTGACCCGTCTCTTCTTGGAGGGCCTGCGAATAGGCACTTCCTCTTCATCCGACTTTTCTGATTCGCCCTTGTTCCGTTTGTTGGCACGACCGCGGCCAGCAACAGAGAAACGACCAGTCATTTCCTTTGCAGGCGCGCCGGCAACGGCAGTGGCGGTGGCGCTGGCTGAGGTAGATGGCATGGTCGAAATATGGGTCGTCACACCATCTTGCAAAAAAGTCTTGGGAGCATGTTTGCGGAGCCAGTTGTACTCCGAGACGGGATTGGAGAGGATGAAGTCCCGGTTACTGGGGCGCTTGTAGATCTCCGCATCATTCGACGGAATTGGTGGGTGAACATCATGGCCGAGCTTCTGATCAATTTCGTAAACGTAGTTGTTGAGATCATCCATGGTGAGGAAAGTTGCCGAATGAGACTTCCCCTCAGGCGAACACAGGTCAGCGACCGCGGCTGGCTGAGCTGCCATTACAGCCTCAAATGAGGCATGTGGAACGGTCGCCGTTAGATCCCTGAGCGACTTTCCATAAAGAAGTTTTTCATGGGGCTCGGCAAAGTCGATATCTAAAGCTGGCACTGACGGGTCGGCGGAAACATCGAGACTAAGGTCGACACGCTTGCTAACGGGAATTTGTGGAGTGTCATTGGCTGCCAACAAAAGACCCAAAATACGACTGAAGGTAAATAAGAACGTGTGTTAGCTTTGCGGTAAAAATAGTGGGGCAACCCGGGACGATTTAACGACCCCGGGCAGGACCGGTGGGGACATCCCGGGGATCCCGGAAGTGCTTGCAGCTTACTCATTCTCAATTGAAATACGATGAATGATGGAATGGGCAAAAGCTTCGCTGTTGTTGATATCACGGTTGTCTTGCGAAACTCGATCGTAATGCACCATCATCTTCTTGTACTTCTTTTTCCATGAACGGTATTTGGTCTTAGGCTCGCTGTTGGTCTCTATGGCCGGAGGCGGCGCGCTGTCTATCGTTTTGCGCCGGGATTCCGTTGACGACATGGTAGCTAAAATGGATAACTTTTGACTGAAGCAACGACAAAAAGCAAAAAGCAAGCGATGAAAATAGACAGCGGGCGAGGCAGAAAAATGGCCAGAAAAATCGGGATTGATGACTGGACTGGGGCCGATGTTTTCAATCACACGGGTGTCTTCAATAACAACCAAAAAAAAAAACAAAAAAACAAAAAAAAATCGTGGGATGCGCAAATAGGCAATGCGAAAAGTAAAAGGAAGCAAGAAAATCAAGCCAAGAGTCAAGATATGAGTGCGGGCGATTGATGGCGAAATTTTGGAGGTGGTGATGGTGGGAAAAACAGGGGAAAAAAGAGGACAATGCAAGAAAGGAAGGCTGAAAATAGAAAAATCAATGGGGAATAGTAACGAACGACTGGTGAAATAGGTGATTCACGTTTGAAGCCATTGCAGCGTAATCGCGAGGCTAATCCATCGCGAATATCGCGCCCAGACCCTTGTTAATGTCATTGTGCGAGTTACTGCTTTCAGCGTAATTTACTATTCACGTGACTGCACACGTGAGCAAGACATACAAGTTTAACTAGGGTTTTCAGGTGTTGACTTTTATGCAGATGCTTTGCATTGGCCAATTAGAACCCCGCCATAGTGATTTTCCAGGTTGGGCGCCTAACTAAATAAATCAGTGGGTGTACTACCATAGACATATTTACCGTTTTACTAGCTAGAACCTCTTCTCTCTTTCCTTACATATCACAAAGATTTATGTTTTCAAGATTCATCAAAATGTCCGCCGAAACCGCTGCCAAGAGAGTCAAGCTCGACGGTCCCCTCATCGGGACCCACAACGGCCACTTCCACGCCGATGAGGCTCTGGCCGTTCACATGCTCCGCATGCTTCCTGAGTACACCACCTCATCTCTCGTTCGTACCCGCGACCCCGCCACTCTCGCCACCTGCCACACTGTCGTCGATGTTGGCGGTGAGTACGATGATGCTGCCAAGCGTTACGACCACCACCAGCGTGGCTTCACCACCACCTTCCCCGAGCGCCCCACCAAGCTTTCTAGTGCCGGCCTTGTCTACATGCACTACGGTAAGAGCCTCGTTGCCCAGGCTCTTCGTGCCACTGGTGGTGAGGCTAAAGAGGACGACGTTAAGGTCGCTATGATCTGGCGGAAGATCTACGAGAGCTTCATTGAGGCTCTCGATGCCCACGATAACGGTATTTCCCTTTACGACCCCGCTCAGGTCTCGGCTGCCAACATTGAGCCCCGCTTCTCCGCCGGTGGTTTCACCCTGGGTGCCATGGTCGGCCGTCTCAACCTGAACTGGAACGACGCCCGCCCCTCCGACCCCGAAGAGGCCCAGGCTCTCGAGGACTCCCGTTTCCTCAAGGCCTCTGCCCGTATCGGCCAGGAGTTTGAGCAGGAGCTCACCTACTACACTACCGCCTGGCTTCCTGCCCGCGACGTCGTCCAGGAGGCTTTTGACAAGCGTTCCACTTACGACGCCGAAGGCCGCATCCTGGTCTTTGAGTCTGGTTCTGCTCCCTGGAAGGACCACCTTTACCAGCTTGAGGATGGTAAGGCTTCTACCATGTACGTCTTGTACCCCGAGAAGCCTATCCCGGGTGCCAAGTGGCGCATCCAGTGCGTCCCTGACTCGGAAAATTCCTTTGTCAGCCGTAAGCCCCTTCCCGAGACCTGGAGAGGTTTCCGTGATGACGAACTGTCTAAGATTACTGGCATTGACGGTGGTGTCTTTGTTCACGCTGCCGGCTTCATTGGCGGTAACACCTCTTTCGAGGGCGCCTTGGCTATGGCTCGTAAGGCTCTGGAGTAATCCAAGGTCTACTTTTCTCTTTCGCTGCTGACCAGCGTAACTTTCACAACAAGTTATGAAAGTGATTTTGGGGTAAAAAAAATATGATATGGATTCAGGATAGATGGGATATGGCGTTTGGGTTTTGATTTCCGTTTTGTATTATACCCAAGTTTCTGTAGAAACTTTTTTGTTTCCCAAGTATGGGATACATTCCTACACAAAGATTGTGTATCTGTGTTGGATGGGCTATTGACAGTGTTTCTGGTTTTATGAGTTTCGTAGCATATAACTTCCAAATAGAATGTTCACCACAACTTGATTCTGTCACTTGCGACCCACTAATCGTAACACATGTACGACAAAAGACCAAGAATAATTTACTATAGACGACCTCCCATAATAAACAGGGTCTATTTATTGTGTTTACAGACAGCAGACTTTCCTGTCCAAAGACATGGGACAAAGAGTAAACTGGGCAGACAATAACAGCACATGTTTGGTAAACAAGCTCGTGGTGTGGCGCTGTAACGCCGATGAATATCAATAACAAGAATGCAAAAAAGGGAAAAGTCAAAAAATCAAACGCAACCGTAATTCGCAAAGAGCAACATCTCACAGACGCCAACACATGGACACACACGAAGCTATTAAGCTCGTGGTCCAACAAACACTAGTGGGTAGAGAAGTCTCAAGCACAGAATTGTAACAAGAGTCCCGCCCCACCCAGATCGTAGCTTTCTTTCCGTTGTTTCAAAAATGACATTTACACCTGGGGAGCAACAGTGGCATCCTCGGTCTTTTTCTCACCCTCCTCCTCGACCTCTCCCTCAGTCTCGGGCTTAGTCTCCTTGTTCAACGAGCTCTCTTTGGCAGGCGACGCGGTCGCAACGACGGGAGTAACACCGTTGATACCGGCGTGCTTCAGTGGCTGACCATTGGGACCGGCGGGAACGGCAGTACCCGACTCGCGGTGAGGAATGTTCTCGGGCTGAGGGTGCTCGGAACCGACGGAACCAGCGTCAACACTGTCGGCCTTGCCGGCCTTGCTAAGGGCATAGTCACCAGAGTCGAAGTACTTGCGCTCCTTTAGATGCTTGGCGAAGTGGTCGGATTTGGAGGGTAGCTTGCCGTAAAGACGGAATAGGCGCTGCTCGTCGGGCGAGAGAGACTGGGAAAGAGGGGTGATAATGTTAGCAGGAAGAAGCGCAGATGGAATTGAGGAGATGCGTGATTGCGCGCAAGTTGAATGGGTTCGCAGAGGTCGCGATTGATAAGGCGCTGATGTATCGGGCCTATAAGGGGGGGCAGAAGGATGCGGGGGTGTTAAAGCCCGGATTCTATTGTCCAAACGTACCGTGATGTCGACCTTGTTCTTCTGGAAGGGGTTCATGGCTGGCATTTCGGCAGGGGCAATGGTCGCACCTATAAACAGGTAAAGAAATCAAAAATGATGTCAAGATAAACGGTCGAAGTCTTTTCCAGCGACTGTGGTCAACACAAAGCGAAGCTTCAAGAAAATAAAATGCGGACGGAAAATCGAAAATCCGACAAAGCCGTGGTTCTACTTTTTTGTGGTCAGTGACGATGTTTTGGGGGTTTGGGTGCGTGTAGCTCCTGGTTGTAGCTCAGCTTCTCAGTGGCACAGGCGGTTGGTCAAGCTTGGCACTTTAAGTAAGGCCACAAGCTAACAGGCCATTAGCCCCTCTCCAAACGACACAAAGACCCAGTAACTCAAGGCGATATGCAGGATGCGATAGCTTTCAGCGTGAGTGTTGATAGAGGGTCATGCTTAGATGGTTAGTGGCAACTCCGCCATGGGGCTAACTACTAACCCGAGTTAGTAAGCTTGAAAGTGGGGGCATTGTCTTCGAAGTTTCGAGGGAGCAAGGCTACGGGTCCACTTTTTTCATTGTAATGACGTTTTGCCGGAAGCCGATATAAGGGCAAAGCCACGGTTGACGTTGCGTGTCTGAAACCTGAGCAGGTTGGTAGATCATGCTCATATCTATCTCGTCAGATGGGCAGATGTGTCTAGGTTTTCGTACGAGATACAATTTTGAGCGAGATAGGGACGTTTGACACTGGTCTTGATACACATGTGCACATGTCACCATGTACATACTTCTGTATTTGTATAGTTCAAGAAAGTGCAGCTGAAGTTTGTTTCATGACACTTCCAAGTGAAGCGGGTATGTCTTGAGATTAGTGATGTTGGAATTTCGTTGAATAAGGTTGTGAGAATAAGGTTAAGAAATATGGGTAAATTGGCTTTTCTGGTAAATCTCGATTTGGACTACATGATTTATGGTGATCATGAACCTCTAGGGTTGATGCATGTGTCATTAGGGTTATACTTTATAGATTTTGGAAACTGTATGCAAAGTTCGTAGTGTTGAACATGTTGTCAGGTTACTACTTTCAACATCACCTTGACGAATGAATACAACCGAATATAAGAGAAAGTGGAATTTTTAGAATTAGCATGACATCTGTACTTTTCAGATTATGTTTATATCCCTCACTTGGTACTTGAGTATGTGCGTGATCAAGTTGCTGGCTAATTACGGCTTGAGCACTCAACTATTTTGAGAATTGGTATATGACAAGTCAAGCTTATCAACTTCAGTCGTTATAAATCAACGGTTACTCTGACATGGCAACCATAAACTCTTCAATCCTTCTCTTGGCTCGACCACTATGACCTTGAGCAATCATTCTGACGTCTTGAACGCTCAGCCAATCAGAACAGCTCACCAAGACTTATAAGCGCTCTGTGTCTCCGGGATCCTGGTCCCAGGCAAAGACAAATATCGAGGGGATTAAGTGACTGTGTTTTGGGGCTGTTGAATGTGGTTTTTGAATTTTGTATATTCATGATTATGGAAGTATTAGTTGAAGTACTATTCATAGATATAACCAATGCCCATGAGAATCTTTTGAGTATGCACAGTACTTGTTAAAGATACTGTCACAAGAGAGTAAAACTGTACCTAGCACATGTGATGGATCCGAGCCAGGGTCTCGGTCCATGTGTTGAAGATTTTATCAAGTCCCGGGCATGTAACATGAAGTGCCATCACGTCAACCCACTCCACCGATATCGAAACAGAAGCACCGACAGCACCAACCAGCCCAAACAAAATCCTCAAGCCCATCAACTCACTCAGACCATTTCCTAGCCGTCTTTTTTGATCCACTATCGGTTCCCTCACCCGAAAAGATCCCGGTCACTCCCCTGTCGTCCTGTAAGCCCTCCGCTCCATTAGCCGCCGGGAGTATCTAAGTCTCTGCAAACCCGACCTGTACCACCCTGCGTCGGGGTTTTGCGCTGACTCCTACTGGATGGGATTCACCGTTGTTTGAATAAGTGACGCAGGGTTCCGAGTGGAGGGACGCAGATATTGCTACGGTAGTAGATGGCTGGGTGCTTAAAATAGATGTCTTCTGTGTATGTGTGTGTGGTTAGGTAGGACGTGGCGGTTGCTACAAGATACATATAAGAAGAGGGGGTATGTATTCAGGAGTTATGACGGGCTGTAGTGTGTTCTTTTGCTGTTTGTTCTTTACTACTGTTAATATACTTTGGGTGTTTCTATTGGTGGATGACTTACACATGTTGATCATTGGTCAAAGATAATCTATACAACATCTCGAATTCATACAAACCTACACAACCGCCATCATGCAGCTCTCAATATTCCTGTCAACACTGGCCACCGCCTCTCTTTCCTCCGCCCATATTCTCTTCACATATCCCGGTTCCCGCGGCTCAAGCTTCGTCACAAACGATACCTTTCCCTATGGCATGCAATGGACTTACCCATGTAAGTATAATCCCAATAACCAACTTACACCCAAAAACGCACATCGACATGTCCAAGAAAGTCAATCACTAACACTATCCTACCAGGCGGCGGCATCCCCCTGTCTACTAACCGGACATACTGGTCTACCTCCGGAGGAGCCTTAGCCTTTCAACCCGGCTGGTTCAGTGGCCACGCTACAGCCCTGTTATACGTCAACATTGGCTTCGATACCGATGGACCTGACGGTGGCCCTATGAACTACTCAACACCCCTAGTCGACGCATTTGAACTCCAGGGTCCCTCTAACAGTCCGTACCCCGGGACATTGTGTCTTCCTGACGTCAAGATACCAGCAAACGTTAGTGTCACGACGGGCATGAATGCTACTATACAGATTGTTGAGTTGGCGGCCCACGGTGCGAGCTTGTTTGCGTGCTCAGATATCACCTTTGTTGATCCTGGTGATGAGAAGATTCCAGAGCTTAACAGTTCTATTTGCTTCAACACAACAACCTTTGGGTTTGGTGAGGTGTATACGGCGACTGTCAAGGAGCCATCACCAGTTAAATCAAACGGTGGAGATAAAGTTGCAAAGAGAATGGTGCAACTTATGGAATATCTTGGGTTGGTTTAAGAGGTTATGAGACAATGCACTCGTCATCCTATTTTAACTGTATATATCTTCGGGTGCACTTTTCATTTTAATGTAATATCAAATTATTCAGCAACAGAAGGAACTTCGAGTGTTTATTATGCAATGATCCTTGCGACGACCGAGAAAATAGAACTCGAGCCCCAGTATCAAAATATAGACAAAACGACACCAAGGAAAATGCTTTCTATACTGTTTAAGCATTAACGAATATACTTGCCGATGGTCGTCGCAATTTGTGAACAACCTCTATAATCCCATCATTAGATGATGTGTTCCTACCATCATCTTTTAAACTTCAAATATACAATAGGAACATCGCAAAAAAGAAACCCACAAATAACAAAACCCGAAACAATGTGTAAAATAACAAAACATCAGACACAACACCACACTACCCACGACATCTCTTAGTTGGCCTTCTTAGTCGACCGAGCAAAGCTCAGATCAATCGAAGTGAGAAGGTACACCGCGATAATAGTGCCAAAAGTGCTGGCGAAGATGGTCAAAGGCTTGCGGAGAGCGGCGGTAGTGGAGTAATCATACGCAACAAAGATCTCACGGTCGTGCATCTCATCAACAAGGTTCTCAGCCTTGATGATAACAGCAGTACGGCCGACAGTGTCAAGGTAGGTGCGAATCTTGGTGACACTAGTCTCGACAATGGAGGACTGAGGAAGAGTGCTGTAAAAGCGGACGTTTCTGTGCATTCTGTTAGTGATCATTTAAACAAAAATGTAAAATATTACTTACTCAGCACCCTCGGGAAGCAGAATTTGAATGTTGACCTCAGAGTACTCAACACCCTCAGACTGTCTAGGGCCATCAAAAGCAGGGATAGCAAGAACGTAACTGTTGCCACCAGCGCTGCGGACAAAGTCAGAGGCATCAGAGTTCCAGCCAATGGTGAAGGGGTACTTCCAGCCGCCGAAGATGGGGTAACGGGGCTTGGCCTCAAGACGAGCTTCACGGTGGTTGGCGCGGTAGTGGGAGGTGGAGACGTTTCCAATGACATCGGTGTAGTATGGGTCCTGAGCACCGATGGGCAAGTTGAAGACAAACTGGCTAAGAGCGTAGGTGTTGGTGCCCATGTACTGAGACTGAGCCCACTTGACACGGTTGAAAAGAGTCGACAGGTTGGCACCACGGTGGTAGAGCTCGTAGTTCTCTTCGAACGCGATGTTACCACCCCAGTGGCTGACCTCAACATCACGGTCAAGAGTCTTGACGTGCAGCACAGGCTTAGTGAAGTCGTAGCGAACACTGGCGGGGTAGACAGAGTTGGCCTCCTTGGCACTGAAGGGACCGTAGGTCAACTTGTGACCAGCAACGTTGCTGAGACCATCGATCTTGGTGTAATCCGCGATGGAGCTGGAAGGGAACTTGATGTCGGTCTTCTGTTTCATGGTCTTGTAAGGAGACTGGAAGTAGGCCGAGAAGTCAAACTTCAGGTACTGGCGGTCATCTTGACCAATGGAAGCGGGAAGAGGTCTGAAAGCCTCCAAGAGGTTGTAAGTGATACCCAAAGTCAACTGCTCACCAGAGGCAAGAGGAGTAGGGAAGGTGACTTGGTAATACTGGACTGGGCTTCAGATTATAGTATTGTCAGCAACTTGAAATCGCGAATGCGCCTGCATAGCGGGGTATGCGACAAATTCAACTTACCTAGACACATCATACGCCACGGGCGAAATGGTGAAGTCACCATACTCGGAATCCCTCTTGTTCTTGATCTCGAGACCACCAACGCGCGGGAACTCCGAAGCATCAAACGCAAGGAAGTACTCAGTCTGTTCCTTCTTATCAATGTTTTCCACTTGGATGTTGAGGGTCTCTTGAGCAAAGCTCTTCTCCAGAGAGAAAATGCGCACAAGGTTGCTGTTCTTGAAGACCGCGGGAGGAGTGAACGTGGCCGGCAGTTCAACCGTGGTCTTAGAGACAATAATGTCAGCGGTAGCGGCAGCGCCGGCGACCAGGCTGACAACTACCGAGTAGAGGGAGAGTCTCATTGTAAACGGATATAGGATTTGAGAATGTTGACGCTGTTGGACGGTACGAGACGTGGGTGTCGAGATGGGCAGATACGTGCAAGACGAAAGACGGGCGGCTCAGTGAACGTCAAGTTGCAGCTGAGAGATTTTGATTGGCCAATGTTACCGGATTACTAGTATACCGGAAGCAGATATCAAAGACGAATAACGAGTCCAAACACTGGAAAACAAAGCGTGTTGACTGGCGATTGATCCAATGCGCTTCACACTGCTACAGAAAATGCATACGTTGCTGGATGTTAGACACACGAATGCCAAGACATGAAATGACAGGGGTCATACAAGTTGCAGGCTTGCGCAAGCTCGCTGCTTAGCTCAAAGTGGAAGGCAAGCTGTCTGAAACGCATCAGCCACGATATTGCTCAACATGTGGCGGCCAATTCACTGATATGTGGCGCTGGTTCGCTGCCCCAGGTTTTCAAGCATGGATCCACTTGTTGGGCTTCATCCGTCGGCGCTTCTTCGAGTTTCCCCATACCTGATGTGCAGCCCCAGTGATTCCTTTTAAATCCCGCTCCATACAAGCCCCATATATAACGGAGCAATACAGGAGGACAGGACTCGCTAGAATCCACATAACCCCTGTTTTAGTCGTCCTTAGATCAAGCAAAGTGACCTGCTGACTGGCTCAAAACTTCAAGATGGCGGGGGAAGCGACACATGTCAAGTCCGATCTGGGGTGTACAGATTACCCCGGGTTGGCCCTGTGCTCGGGACTCTCCGCCAGAGCCTCAATTCCAGAAGATTCACGGCATTGATTTTATGTCCCGAGAGAGATTAGTTCTGACGGCGATTCAAGGTCACATGGTCACACATATCACCATATAAAAGTGGCCTGAGATATGGGAATAACGATGAGTGACTAGTGGAACCACATCGTGTCGGCCAGACGTATGCTTCTCGGTCTAATGGCGGAGTCTTTATGTTCTGCCAAGCGCCGGTGCATCGAATCTAATCTTTAGGTCCAAATACTTGTTAAAGTGTAACAGTCCCCCTTGGATTTTGTACATCTATTTCTACACATGTACATAGATGAGAAGCATGCAGATCTTCCTATTTTCTGTAGAGATCTTCAGTAGTCACCCGACTGCATGCTGTTAAACGTCACTGCAATGTTCCCCAGAATCTAACTTCGGTGATGTCATTCGCCAAGTTTGACATCGGGTTGTTATACCGTGAGAGAACTTGGACATGTGACCCCTCAAAACCAGCCCCACCGGCTCGGGGGCTGCATCCATGAGGGGTATGAACAAAGCCTCCTGGATGATTCGTGCGCACTGTCATTATTAGCCCCGAATGAAGGCGAATTGGATCCGATGTGCCGCTGTAGAGGGGCGGGGAGAGACAAAGCTTACGGGGGGCTTCTGGTAGATTGTAGACAATAATGCGTCAATGTGAAGGATATGGATGCCAAGGTTTGTTGAGCCGCCGGACTAGAAACGCCTTGTACATATGAAATGTCCAAGATATTGACTGTGAATGCAAATAGCCTGAATTTCACCGGATCATACGTATGGAGATACATATATGTATATCTGCAGCCATCATGGTCTCATGCTGCGGTTAGAATCTACTTTTCTTAGCTGAAAACTGCAGGTCTAGCCCTCTTTCCCCAGACTTGACCCCGGGGCCCCACGACCGACCCATCGAAGAACATGGTATTTTTCAAAACTAGTCTTTAAGGCCTCACCCCATTACCCAAGCTTGTTCGTGGCCATCCCACCAGCCAGCCCCAGATTGCCCCATTCCCTCCAAAGTTGTGTCCTTTCAGACACCGCGCTCTCGTGTAAATACAAATAGTGAAAATTCCGCAGTTCTGAAGTGCTTTATTTGACTCTCCATCTTTCTACTTTGACATTTACTTTATACCCAGATATCGCGTATTTATACTTACGTACTTTTCTTCATATACCCTCCCTTTTTATTTCCCTTTCACATTATATATCTACATACTTAATTCAAAATGGTTGGTCTCGGTGCTCGTCCTGTTCAAGACCGTAAGGGTAAGTTTTAAACATAAATGTTTTGTTTATCCCCTTTTCCACGGCTTTGCTATACACGTTACGTTTTTCTATCCCTCGTGAGACTTGGTATATTTGCCAAGATTGGCCATCATGAGGCCTTCATGTAGTGATCTCCAATTACTACATAAGAAAGTTTGGTGCTGTCTCCAAACCAGCTGTAACAGTTTACAGTTTACATAATACAACCGGACACTGTAGTCAATGAGGAAACCGGTGTCCGATGGAATGTCTTGGCTACATTCTAAAGCCAAGGCTTCCCTATACACCCATCTCTTAAAACTTGTGACTCCAAATATTCAAGTAGCCACTACTTTCATAGTCTCCTTGGGATGGAAACTGTAACCGGACTTCCGTCATCTTCCTGTTTGGGACATACAAGTCCAGGTTCACGCATCCTGTTGGTTGCTTTTGTCTGTCGCATGCACCCACTGTACCACCGTTACTGGTTCCGGCCACAAACTATGCTCATCTCTTCGTTTAGCTTGTGTGCATTCAAATGCGCTACAACTTAAAAGCTTAGTGCTTCCAAGTTGAAGTGCTTAACCACCAATGGCAACGGCCTAGCTTTCTGGTCGGCACTCCCCGCAATTGCGCTTGCCCATTGCTTCTAGGCCATGTTTATCAACTGGATCCTTCCCCACTGCACGATGACGAGAGTTGTTTCTTGTGGACACCCCAGCGCCTTCGGAGTATGGAGACCTTGTTTTAGTGCCCCTCTCCTGGTGCTGTCCTCTGCAGCCCCTGTCCAATTATAATCCTCTTTCTCGCCCGCTTCTCATCCACGACCTTCACTTATCATCCATCAAAATTGAGCCTCATTTGAGTTTTATCACCATCACGTCTTCAATTTTCTATTATCGAGTCAAGTTGTTTGCTTGGTAATCCTAATTGTGTCTCTGATTTGTGTCTCTGTTTTGCACTATCGACTTGCCAGTTTAACCACAAACGGCTCACCTCCATCCAATCTAAACCCCATTAGGTTGAAGTTCTCAATCTTTCTAATCACTCTTCTAAACCGCTACAATGGCTGATTCATCACTCCCTGATCACAAAATCGCTCCGGCTACAAAGGCCAAGTCTTTCCATCACCAAAGCAAGCTTTTTCCATCTCATCTTCACTGATAACCCATATAGTCTCATCCTT
The DNA here is from genome assembly GCA_002018275.1 of Huntiella bhutanensis. Taxonomy (NCBI): domain Eukaryota; kingdom Fungi; phylum Ascomycota; class Sordariomycetes; order Microascales; family Ceratocystidaceae; genus Huntiella; species Huntiella bhutanensis. The sequence goes on from MJMS01000015.1 coordinate 138,450, forward strand.
TTGCTAACCATGGATGCTACAGGTTCAACGGTCGACATGCCTGCCAACATTGTAGCTCAGTTCAAGAAGCTCGAGGAGCTGTTCTTCGTCGACACCGCCAAGCTCAAGGCCATCACTGGCCACTTTGTCAATGAGTTGCGCAAGGGTATGTTGTCCAAACCCAACCTTATTTCATCACCGTGATACTAACAAGGTTACACAGGTCTGTCGGTCGAGGGAGGAAGCATTGTATGTGCCCGCAGCTAATGCCAATTGCCCCGCGATGGTCCATGTGAATTTGCTAACCTAGATCAAAACGATAGCCCATGAACCCCACCTGGGTCATGAACATGCCTACTGGTCACGAGACCGGTACTTTCTTGGCTCTGGATATGGGTGGTACCAACCTCCGTGTCTGCCAAATCACTCTGACTGACGTCAAGTCGGAGTTTGACATCATCCAGTCCAAGTACCGGATGCCCGATGAGCTCAAGACCGGCGACAAGGAGGAGCTCTGGGAGTACATCACTGACTGCATCATGCAGTTCATTGAAACTCATCACGGTGATGCCTCTAAGATGGGCACCCTTCCCTTGGGTTTCACTTTCTCCTTCCCTGCCGAACAGAACTACATCGATCAGGGTGTTCTGCAGCGCTGGACCAAGGGCTTCGATATTGCCGGTATTGAGGGTGAGAATGTCGTGCCCATGTTTGAGGCCGCTCTGGCCCGTCGTGTAAGTGTTTTGCGAGTACTATATTCAAGCACAAACAAAAGCTAATAACCTTATAGGGTGCCCCCATCAAGCTGTCTGCTTTGATTAACGACACCACTGGTACTCTGGTCGCCTCTGCCTACACTGACCCCAAGATGAAGGGCGGTTGCATCTTCGGCACTGGCTGCAATGCCGCTTACATTGACGTGTGCGGCAACATCCCCAAGCTCGCTCACCACAACCTTCCCGCTGATATGCCCATGGCTATCAACTGCGAGTGGGGTGCTTTTGACAACGAGCACGTCATTCTGCCCCGGACCAAGTACGATATCCAGATTGACCAGGATTCGCCGCGTCCCGACCAGCAGGCCTTTGAGAAGATGATCTCGGGTCTGTACCTGGGTGAGATTCTTCGTCTCCTTATGGTCGACCTTCACGAGAGCTCTGAGTGCAACCTGTTTGCTGGTCAGGACATTTCTGCTCTCAAGAAGCCCTACACCCTGGATGCTTCCTTCCTTTCCGCCGTCGAGGAGTAAGTTTGGTGCCATATTTTTTATATTTCATCTCATGTGATCTGGAGTCAATCCAACACTAACATTGTAATTCAGGGACCCCTTCGAGAACCTCCAGGAGACTTCTGATCTCTTCCAGAACAAGCTCGGCCTTGCCCTCAACAAGAGCGAGCTTGAGCTTATCCGCCACGCTTGCGAGCTGATTGGTACCCGTGCTGCTCGTCTGTCTGCTGCTGGTGTCGCCGCCATTTGCAAGCACATGAACTTCACCAACTGCCACATCGGTGCTGATGGGTCGGTCTTTAACAAGTACCCCCACTTCAAGGAGCGCAATGCCAAGGCCCTCGGCGAGATTCTTGACTGGCCTGCGAAGGAGAACCCCTCTGACGAGGACCCCGTTGAGGTCCTGGCTGCCGAGGATGGTTCCGGTGTTGGTGCCGCCCTGATTGCTGCCCTGACGCTTAAGCGTGTTCAGGAAGGTAACCTGGCTGGTATCCTGCACCCCGAGAACTTCAAGAAGTAAGTTTTTTTGTTGGTAGGCAGGGTTGCTATTAAGGCCAATTTTAAAAAAAAAAAAGAGTTTTGTAAGGCCAATATTTACGATAATATGACAAGCGAGTTGTTTTGTGACTACTTTTTGAAATGATTTTCACTTTTGTGTTTTATTTTACTTTGTTTCTGTTTTATTGGGGCATTTGGGCGGTGGGTAAGCGGTAGACTATAAGTGTGCATGTTAGTCTTTGCTCTAGATGTGATGTCAACGCGTAGAGACTTACCATCCAATGTCCAATATCTCCGTCTAACACCCTCCCATTCACCCTTTCCGGCCTCGGCCATATCCTTCATATCGACGGGAATATCCTGCCATTCGACCTCCATACCAGCCTCAGTCATATGCATGTCGGCGACCTGGCGGTAAACGTCGTAACATACTTGTCTATCAGCACCAAGGCCGTTAAAGAAGCCAAATCTACCACCGGGAGCCAAAAGCGTAGGCACGAAGTCGGAGAAGAACATCTTGAGCTGTGTATAATCCTCACCAAAGGTGTCAAAGTAGATAGCATCATACTGTTCCCCAGTGACAAGCAACTCGGGCAAGATACCTTGCCACTTACCACCATAGACCTTGAATGCACCCTCCTCGGCACCACTAGCCTCCCAAGTAGGGCCAAACTTGCACTCGGGGCTGGTGGCAACGTATTCCAGGACGGCGGGGTGAGCCTCGATAATGTGGTGTCTGGACGGCTTGGTATCGGCAAACATTCCATCGACAATTCCCATGCCGAAACCGATGTTGAGGATGCGCGCGCCGGAGGGGAGGCCGGGGAGGAGAGCGTCTACGCTGCGTCGCATGATGTTGGTTTCCCAGGCCATCATTACACCGTTGTTTTCGGCGTCAACGAGCTTGCCGGATGTGTAGGTTAAGGAGGATTTTAGGTAGTCTTCACTGTTGACGTCGCGGGCGGCGGTGGCTTCCGAGGTGGACTCTGGGATGGGGGGTTCTTCTTCGGTTTCGGCTTCGGTCATTTCGGCGTCGTCTTCTTCTTCGGTGGCGTTGACGTCTTCGCTTTCTTCGGTCTCCTCGGTCTCCTCGTCATCGGAATCTAACTCTTCATAACCATCATCATCAAACAAAGAAAGAAGCATCTCCGCACGAACACCCGCATCAACGCAGAGCCGGTAAAGTTCCTTTCTCCCCAATCTCAACGCAACACATCCCGGCGTCTCATCATGGTCATCCAAGTCATTCCAAATGGCACCACAGAAAAGTAACTCCGAGATAGTCTCCCGGGCCTCTTCCACACAGCCATCTTCTCCTTCACTTCCATCGTCATTGGGGTCGGCGGGACCACAGGCGCGGATGGCGGCGTGAAGGGGCGTCTCCCGTGTCGTGGGGTCCATGCAGCTGGCGCTGCCGGGCTCTTGGAGGAGGGTGCGGAGAGACGGCTTGTCGTGCGACCAGGCGTGGAGGAGGATCTCCCGGGTGGGAGACGGGCAGGTCGTGGTTATCCGGGCGGAGAGCGAGTCATCGATGGGGAGGACCGAGTCAGCCGGGGCTGTGGCCGGGGTGGGGGTTTCTGAGGTGGTCATTTCGACTGGGAGGTGGGGTTGTTGATGCGGGGTGTTCCGGTGTAAGACGAATTTTTTGATCTAATATCGTCACATGGGAATAATCCGAACCGGGGTGTTAATTGAAGGGTTAACTATGTCACTATAAGGGTCTTTCGTCAACACCGTGTTATGCACCCTAAGCACTTTATGTATGGACCCTAAGGATTCACGTACGACGTGATGCACGATCCTGCAGGAAACAGGTCGCCAACGACACGTGCATCTAGCTTCCCCATGATTGGTCCAAAGCAAGACCAAATAAATCGAGTTAGTCCCCCGATTGGGGCGGAATACAACGCTAGCCGTTCGGCTGACAACAGAAGAGCAACGGTAAAGAGCAATAAATTACGCAGTAGCAAAGAAAAAAAAAGGGACACCCCCCCGGCTGCAAAAAAGCTTGATGGAAACTGGTTGCGACGGTTGATGCAGGGTCGTCTGGTTTATATGCAGAAACACGAGGGATAATTCAGGGCATTTGCTGTTGAGAAGTGGACTTGTGGATTCTTGTTAGTCAATGGTTTGTTCGTGGCCCTGGTTTTGGCGTGGGGAGTGGGGGTTTCTTTGGATGTTCGTGAGTGAGGTAGCTGCGTTGGATGATTTGCGATATTGGACTGGATTGATAGTTACGGAACGTGTTGGAAGAGTTTTCTACGAGTGATTTACTAGAGAGGGTTATATACATATAAGAGGGTGTCTATTTCTTGAAAGTGAAATCATGTACATACATATGGGTTTAACGGACTGGTTAACGGAGTCCAGAATATATTTTGTTTATCTTTAGTTGTCCGTTGACCAGAGAATTAAACGAGAACAGACGTTAGTCAAAAATTCACCACCCGGTCTTTCCCTTGCGCTGTTGTCGTTGAGGGTTACATTCCGCAGTGGATGCTTACTGTCTCATGGTCCTGTACATCAACAGCTTCTTCCTGTGCGCGTTCCTCTTGCCGTTCCGCCACATTCAAGTACGTAAGAACCCGCCCTGCAGCTCTGTATTAGTTATGTTGCGCCATATGAAAAGAACGAGGGAGCGCCCCGTAAAACAATCCCGCTGGAAATGAAGAGTTTGATATATTTTCTGGCTTGATCCAATGGGGACATCATTTTCGAGTTTTATCATCATGTTCTTCTATTTCCGCAGAAGCTGAGCTCTTTTTTTTATTTTTATGTGCCCTCTTTCTCCTACTTACGCTGCAGTAACGCTACAACCTTGTTGCTTTACTAGCACTGACGTTTTGGATTCCTGGTTCAGGCCTAGTCAATCCCTCACTACTTAGCACAAAAGCAGTATAATATACTGGCGTCCGCGTCGTCGTCGCCTGGGCTATTTTCCCGTCGATGCTCATCATCCAAGACCTTAAAACTCGAAATACCGTCTGGAGAAGCACCCGAATCGGAGAACCTATTCCCAAAGTACGACCGGGATTCATAGTCATGAAGTTTGGCGAACAGTTGCGCACCAGCGTCATCCGCGAGTACGAGTGGTCGTACATTGATTACGATGGCCTGAAGAACGATCTTCTCGACGGCGTGCGCCGCGGCAGCCACGCGACTTTGGCCGGCGACAATGGAAAGGGGAAGAAAAAGGCCACTGCCGCGCCGGGCTGGTCGGAGGAGGATGAGGCGCGCTTCGTGGATAAGTTGGATTCTGAGCTGGACAAGGTGCACACCAAGCAGAAGGTGAAGGCTATGGAGATTTCGCGCCGCATTCAGTTGAGTGAGAAGGAGGTCACTGAGGTTGTTGGGAGACTCAATGAGCGGACGGTTGGCGAGGATGCGCCTAGCGAGGAGGAGTTCATGTTGCTTGAGCAGGATCTCAGCGAGGTCATTGCCGATGTGCACGATTTGGCCAAGTTTGTTCAGCTCAACTATACTGGTTTCTACAAGATCATTAAGAAGCACGATGTAAGTTTCCAACGCAGTGTTTTGTTTGACATATACTAACCTATTGTTTCATTTGTGTAGAAACTCACGGGCTGGCATCTTAAGCCCGTCTTCGATGTTCGTCTCAAGGCTAAGCCGTTTTACAAGGAGAACTACGATGGACAAGTTGTCAAGCTTTCTAAGCTGTGGGATCTGGTTCGCACCCGTGGTAACCCCGTTAAGGGTGACAGTTCCGCCGGTGGTAGCCAGGGCAGTTTCATTCGTCAAACCACCAAATACTGGGTTCACCCCGACAACGTCACGGAGCTTAAGCTCATTATCCTTAAGCATCTTCCCGTTCTGGTGTTCAACCCCAACAAGGAGTTTGAGATTGCCGACTCGGCCATTACCTCGATTTACTACGACAACCCGGATACTTGGGAGCTGTACGAGGGTCGTTTGAAGAAGACGGAAGGTGCCGAGGCTATTCGTCTCAGATGGTACGGTAGCATGAAGACTGACACTATCTTCGTCGAGCGCAAGACTCATCGTGAGGATTGGACGGGTGAGAAGTCAGTCAAGGCGCGTTTCGCAATCAAGGAGAAGAATGTCAATGCCTACATGCGTGGTGAGATGTTACCCGCTGCTCTCTTTGAAAAGGCGCGCAAGGACAAGAAGAAGCCAGAAAAGGCGATTGCTGAGGATGAGCGGTTGGCTAAGGAGGTTCAGTATGAGGTTCTTAAGCACGGGTACAAGCCTGTTTGCCGTTCCTTTTATAACCGTACTGCCTTCCAGCTGCCCGCTGATGCTCGTGTTCGTATCTCGCTGGATACTGAGTTGACTATGGTCCGTGAGGATAATCTTGATGGATCTACCCGCTCGGGCGATAACTGGCGTCGTATGGATATCGGCATTGATTGGCCGTTCAACCAGTTGACTACCGGTGACGTTGAGCGTTTCCCATATGCGGTTCTTGAGGTGAAGCTTCAAACGCAGATGGGCCAGGAACCTCCGGAGTGGGTCCGTCAGTTGATTTCCAGTCACCTTGTCGAGGCCGTGCCCAAGTTCTCCAAGTTCATTCACGGTACCGCCACCATGTTTCCTGACCGTATTAACCTTCTTCCTTTCTGGTTCCCCCAGATGGACGTGGACATTCGCAAGCCTGTCACTCACAACTTCGGTATCAAGCGTCCCTCTATTGAAGAGGCCGCCGTGTCAACCTCGGACGATGACGACGATGACTTTGCTTCAGATGATGATGAACCAACTATGCCTAGCTCTAGCCGTCCCGGCGAATCTTCCCGGTCCGCAGCTAACCCACTTTCGGGAGACGCTGAAAACCAAGTCAGTGACCAAGTGGCGGCTAACGACGCGTATCCTATTTATGACTCGGACGATGATTATGATGAGGATTATCACCTAGAAGAGGCCCGTCGGGTAGGTGGCATGACGTACTATGCTGCCGTAGCGCAGACGAAGCTTTCCAAGGTGGCCACGGCGGTGAAGTCGGCTGTTGGCGTTGTTGTTCCTAACTCTCGTGGCTCGGCAATTCCTCGGAACGCCCGGTTGCGCATGTTATACGGGAGCCAAGAAATCCAAAGTAAGCGGTTCAAGGCTCCTAAAGGCAAGAAGATTCACGTGCCAGTGCGCATTGAACCCAAGGTCTACTTTGCGGCGGAACGAACTTTCCTCGCGTGGCTTGAGTACTCGATTTACATTAGTACTATTGCTGTCACGCTACTGAACTTTGGCACTAAGCCTACGATGGCATCGTTCATCGTGGCCGGCTCGTTTGTAGTGTTGTCGGTTATGGCGCTTTTGTACTCGGTGGGTATGTACCTGTACCGGAGCCAGGCTATCCGGACTAAGCATGTAGCCAAGTACTACGACGCATGGGGACCATCTATTCTCTGTGGAAGTCTGTTTGCGGCTGTGGCGTTGAACTTTGCTTTTGAGGGGAGAGAACGGGGTATCTGGTAAATTGGGATGAGTCACAGATGGGTAACTTGAAATTGTCATGTGTATAGGCAGGCGGGTAGCAAATTGTGAGTTTTTTAGCATTTTGGTGTATTTTGATCTTTTATATATATGCTTAGCCGTAGCGGCGTCAATGGTTTTTTTTTTGACTCAAAATTGAAATTACTTTGTTTGTACATATATTTTGGGAGTTCACGTGTATGCGACTTGAAATGATCCAAATGTGATGTTATATTAACGTGCATGATTTTTTTCTTCAAAATGGAACCAATAGACCAATACTCAACAAAATACAATCTAGAAGTCAAAGCCTAGATGACGAAGAGAAATAGAACAAGTCAAACAGACTATGCCAGTAAAGCAAGTGAAAATGACACAAACAAACTAAACAGTAAACATGTAGACATGGCAATACCTGAAAGCCAGAGGTCACGTCATCAAGGACGAAATTAAACATAAGAAAATACTCAAGAAAAGACAGACAAAAAAACCGGGGAATCACTCGTCACCAGAAATCAAAACACAAATCATCCGACAAGCTCAGTAACTCCCAGGAATCATAACCGCCGCATAAACCGGCTCCTCGGAGGCTACCGGGGCAGCTGGGGCAACGGATTCTTGAACGCCGCCGTCTCTACTGGACCCACGAGAGCTGATACTCCGGGTGTCTCCGTGGATGACGGCGGGTAAAGGTGGGGAGATTGGTGAGAAGCCGCCGGAAGTTTCCTTCTTTGGGGTTGCGGAGGGGGCTTTTGATGGGGGTGATTGGAGTTTGAAGCCGGTGGTTTGGAGGGGAGCTAGGGGGGGTTTCTCGGAGGTAGTAGCTTGGATTTCGAGGACGCCGCGACCGGGGGTGAATGGCGAGGCGTTGGCGGCGGCGGCGGCGGTGTCAATGTCGTTCATGGATGTGAATTGCGATGGGGGGAAGCGAGGAGATAGAGCGTAGGCGGAGTATGCGGGGCTTTTGGGGGGCATGCCGGTGGGGAAACCGGGGGTGTTGGGGGCGGATTGGAGGCGGAGTTGGGCGAGGTAGAGATCGGAGCGGGCCTTGTCGCGGGAGGTCATGGTCTTGCGGAGACGACGCTTGGTGTAGTATCTGTAGAAAATTACGGTGTACAGGGAGATGCAGATGACTTCAATGACAATCTCAATGATCATGCAGATTAAAGCCCAGTTCTGAAGACGGCAAACAAGAGCATAGTCGACCTTGTCAGAAAAGACCTGCGAACGCTTGTTATCAACACATGACCATCCCCACATGTCCTTGTTACTACTGTTATTCCGCGTGTACTGGAAGATTCCGGCGGCGATGGCCCAAAGGACCATGGATACGATGAACCAGCCAATGGCGAACATGGTATAGTAAGTCTGGACCTTCTCGGCACGACGGTGGCCACCACGGCAGTAGCCGACAAAGACGAGAATACAGGCGAGGAGAGAAATGCAGGACATGGTGAGAACGAGAACTTGTGGCCAGATCTGGGTGCCTTCGGCCCAGGCGGGCATGGAACTTTGGCTGGGGAGGGATCTGGTGGTGTTGAAAATTGCAAAGGTGGAGGACATCATGGAGAGGATGATGAGGGAGCAGCTGAAGTTTACACCGCGGAGAGCGAACTTGGCGAGTCTTACGCGGGCTTTAACTTTCTACATGGGGGGGGGGGGGTATTTGGTTAGTTATACGGTGCAAGATGTAGCAATACTGGGTATAGTAACTCACCAAGTCACGAGCCTGTTCCTTATCAGTAACAGCCTCTTGTTTCTCAAGTTTCCCTTCTTCCTGGAAAGTCGGACTAAGCATGCCCTCGTATCTACGATTGCCACCAGGTGACTTCAAAGCACTTTTAAGTGGTGGGTACATTCCATTGGGACCAGCGGCAGGCATAGTAGCGAACTGTTCCGAGGGACCACCGACACCGTTACCGATGTAGCCGAATCCAACTTCAGCTACCCTCTTCTCGCTAAAGGGGGAAGCTCCATCGACAGGAGAGATTACGGCGGTAGCTTCGGCGAATCGCGGGGTCCGTGGGGGTTTGAGGGAGTTGTTGGTGCTGGTGGAGCCGTTGGATATGGTACGGGATGGAGACGTGAGGTCGAGAGCACGAGGTCTCCTTTTCTCGTCTTTGGGGTTGTTAGTTTGAGTAAGTTTGACTATGTCTGAAGAGTGATGACTTACCTTGTGACGACATAGTTGTAGCTATTGTTTGTTAAAGATGATGATAAGAGTTTGGTTGTATAAGATGGAGTATGAAGTGGTAGGTAGTGCAAAGTAACAAAAAACAGCAAGCTTGGATCAGATAATAGAAAACATGAACAACATAAAGTGATAGTATGATTTTGTAGTATGAGACCAGCTAAAGAGAAGAAGGAAGAAGAAGAAAAGGAAGAAGAATAGGAACAGCAAGTAACAAGCAGACTTCTATTTGTTAAGTAGTAAGCCACTAGACACGGGTAGTCGCAGGTCTTCAGGAAATCAGGAAATGAGGGTACCGACGTGAAGAGGCGGAATATGGCTCCTTGTGGCGGACTGCAGGCAAGTTATTTTTAAGAAACTGGCTGGGAAGGACTATAGAATTGCGGCTGGTGTATAATAAGAAAAAAGGAAGAAAACGGGGTATATAAGACAGGAAGATCTGAAAAAGAAGAAGAAGGAGCAGAAGAAAAGGAATTCTAGGAAATATACCCCAGGTCAAGATGGGCGGCACCAGCACTATGATATGCGAATACAAACGCCGGGGTTGAGAGATAATGTCCCGATTACTTCTTAGTTGAAGACTCCCCAATGAGGAAATTTACTGTAAATGTGAGTACATAGGATTTTTTTGGAATTTTTGGTGGGGGGTGAGGTTGTATTACTGGGTGTGAATGAGTGATGCATGGTTTTTTTAGTAGCTCGGACATGTGAGAAGTACGGCCGACTAGACAGTTTACTATAACGAAATCAGAGTCAAGAGATTACTACGGTGGACCAATGTGGTTGATGATAGTGGTCATGACGAGACTATAACGAGACATGGCTTGTCAAGTAGGTTGTTGATATCACCATGTCATCTCAGATACTAACTGACCCGGCTAAAAGATGTCGCAATACACGTTCCACCTACATATATAACTACCATGTATCGGCGGCTACCAAGGTATCTAGAACCTAGGTAATTTCGTATAATCGTGACTTCATCTAGACTTCATCTAGACTTCCCCTAGACTCGACAAATCTGCCGATATCACGAACAGCCTGGACTTTTCACTACATGTTCACTTAGGATTTAGTCCTTGTGATAGGTCGAGGAACCCTGTCCGAGTTAAACGCCCGAATCCTATTGAGGACGGCGACACATGGAGGACTTGAATTTTGACTTGACTGGTTGTTGGGTTTCTGTGGATTTGCGGCACAATGAGCTGGATACACTACTTTCTGGCTATTCACGCAATGGATACCGCCTGGGTAGTATTGTTCAAGGTAACCGGCTGCTCAGACCACTAAAAGTACGTGCGTGAATGGATTGCCGGACTTGCAGATAGCTGAAGTCCTGTAGGTCGAGGAAACTTGAGTCGTAACTAGATAAACTATAGTATCTTCTTACATGAGTACCTTCTTCTTCTTCTTCTTCTTTCACCTGCATTCTCCATGCAACGTGTATGTATATATACTCAACGCCTAAATAAAATAAGCTTCTTACTGATATACTCTACTTACCAAACTTCCATCCACTGAACCCAAAAAAAGATATACCCATTGCCAAGCCAAATCCTTGTCTTCCCCGCTCTCATTGGTTACTTGACCCCATTCCCAGCGGTAACAAAATCACATCAACGCCGTCCAATCTGTCCAAATCCAGAAACTGAACTTCTCAAGTCCCATCTTCAAGCTTTCCTAGCCGCCGGCGCTAAGCCTATTTGGGAAACACAAGAAGGGTGGCTATCCCATCTGATTGGTCCGTTATCTGATTGTCTGACGACAAGGACTTTGTTTCCTATTTACGCTGATTTTTTGTTTCTTTTTTATCGAGGTAGTCATATGATGCAATTGGCGGCTCGCACGTTGATTGTCCTTGCGTTCAAGATTTTTTTTTTTTGCCATGTCTGGGGCTTTGGATTTCGTCGTGATGTCTTGTCATGTTGAGCTGGGTTACACTACTTTCCGGGCGCTTATCCTGTTTTCGGTCTGCCACTTGTTATGGAATTAGCTCGTGGCGATGCATACTGATGCAGCCAAGCTAGCCTCGGCGGTAAACATGACATGTTGAGATGTCTTCCTTGAGGAGTGTTCGTCAAGCTAGTAATTAAAGACTTGAGGTGGGGCTTAAAGACTTTTGTATATATGAGCCTCGCTTGAACTGTGTATTGACGATTTATCGGTTGCCTCCTTGAAGACTATCCTGCCGTCAGGACCGTCTTCCTTCGTTTGTTACTTTTGATTACACATTATGTTTGTGTGTTACCGTCGTTGAAACTAGAGATATCTTAGTATAGTTGGTATAGTTAAGATTTAACTAGAAAATGGGAGTAAACTTTTGAAATCCAAGGTTTCAAAAACCTCGCTGTTGGTTTTGGTCATTCTTGGGTATTCTTCTTCTATGGGGACACCCACTAAAGAATATACATGTACATGTACATACATCTGTACACAAATTACCAGAAAATTCTCGGCTGGATACTTTCCCGTAAACACCCTAGTGGTAGCTACTGTTCTCCCGGTCACTTCCATATCTTGGCAGATCTACTTCCGAGGAACCACGGCTATCGACACGGGACCTTGACCGCGATTTAATCCACCTAGCAGTGGTATCCTACAACATACCGGTATTTCCTGTGCATGATTCCATCTTGTAGGGTTTCTCAAATTCCATATAGAGTGACAGTAGGATCTATTCATCACAGAGCTGTTTCGGTCCTACTGATCGACCTTCCTATGCCACTTGACTCCACTAGGACAACACCTTCTTAAGCATATAACCCCGAAACTATATTTCCATAAAACTACTCATTTTGATGAAGTCCTGTCAGCTATTCCTAATCTCATATACCCTCACATCTCGCCCAAAACTCCGCTCGTTTTTTTCTACGCCGCCGCAAATTCCGAAAAGAACTTGAACCCAAAAACCACTCAATATCTCAACAATCTCAAGGCCCTATGGCGCAACGGTAGCGCGTTTGACTCCAGATCAAAAGGTTATCCGTTCAAATCGGGTTGGGGTCATTCCTTTTAGTTTTCTTGGCTATCATCTTTGACATCGCCATGATGTTTTTTTTTTCTCACCTGCGTCACACTGTTAGGGTTGTCACCAATTAACCCACCCCACCATACGTCATTAGCTCCCGATATTTTACCGTCTTTACGTATCGCGGGGCAAAGACCCTTTCTTTTCTTATCACGTATCGCACAAGTGGGGCGCATGTGAATCGTTCAAAGACTGACTGTCTTGGCTCATCAACAATGGCTTTGGCGAAATGGCTTTGTCTGAGTTTTGTGTGTTTATAGGCCATCTAGTAGATTAGTAGAGCTATACAGATAGTTAACAGCCAGAGCCTCAATGCCCAACTTGGGTCACCATGGCTGATAGCTATGAATCATATTTTGTGCACATTTGAAATCCCCGTGAATTCCCCAATGGATAGATCTGGTGCAACCCGAAGGTTCACTATAGTAAGCTCAATGGTCACCACTATAAGCAGACCTCTTGTGACCGCTCTTGCACAAGAAAACGCAATAGTCGTGATGCAAACCTCCTAAACTCTAGACAAACCTCTCTTCTCACAATTCTAAACAACAAAGCAAAATTAAAACTCACCAAAGTAAACCACTATTTTTCCCATCTCTCACTCTGTCTGGTCGGTCAACTCCAGTAACCCGCAGGATTTGTTAGCACAGTAGCACCTACCGATGACTAACAGGCACTGATTTTTGCAACAGACAGAATTTCAAAATCACAATTTTCGGCCAAAAACCCCTTCAGACATTCAACAGCGAAGTAACCCATTCCGCTAAAAAACCCACGCGTCGCGGTAGAAGGACCCTCCATCTTCCTCATCACCGCTTTTGCTTCCCATCCAATTCGGCAATTCTTTCCAGAGACACTCTTTGATCTCCCCTACAAAAGAAGAATAGAAGTGTCCCACTACTAACTACCTACTAAAGCCCCCACGAAAGATACTTGTGACAAGCCTGTCTGTTTCCTTTGCTACAGCACTCTTGTTCGCCCCGCCCTTGACTCATTCATCAACACTACACACCCCCTTCACAAAATTCATCATGTCTGCCACCGAGGAGCCCAGAATCGAGGACCCCGTCGTTGACGTTGACGTTGACGATGTCGCCCAGTCCGGTGATGAACTGGCCGATGAGCCCAAGTCCATCCTGAAGAACGTCGCCCCTCCCGCCCCCGAGAAGCCGTACCTTCCTCCCCAGACCGACCCCAAGGACCTCGACCTTAAGACTCTGTCGCCCCTTACCGCCGAGATTATTGCCCGCCAAGCAACCATCAACATCGGTACCATTGGTCACGTCGCTCACGGAAAGTCCACGGTCGTCAAAGCCATCTCCGGTGTCCAGACCGTTCGTTTCAAGAACGAGCTTATTCGCAACATTACCATCAAGCTCGGTTACGCCAATGCAAAGATCTACATGTGCGACAATGACGCTTGCCCCCGGCCAGGCTGCTTCCGGAGTTATAAGAGTGACAAGGAGGTTGACCCTCCTTGTGAGCGCGATGGCTGCGGCGGCACTTACAGACTTCTCCGTCACGTTTCGTAAGATGATACCCAACATATGACGTTCGAAGTCGAGACATGTACATATGGATAGCTTGCTAGTACTAGCCAGTTTAGTCTGCTACACTACTACAACTGTTCCAATGACTCGTCCGATCAAGACATCCGAGTTCCTAGCTCCGTACTAACTAATTCTCTCACCCCAATTAGCTTCGTCGATTGCCCCGGTCACGACATTCTCATGAGCACTATGCTTTCAGGTGCCGCCGTCATGGACGCCGCCCTCCTGCTGATCGCCGGTAACGAGTCTTGCCCCCAGCCCCAGACCTCTGAGCATTTGGCCGCCATTGAGATCATGAAGCTGGACAAGATTATTATCCTCCAGAACAAGGTCGACCTTATGCGTGAGGAGGCCGCCAAGCAGCACTTTGAGTCTATCCAGAAGTTCATCCGTGGTACCGTCGCCGGAAAGTCGCCCGTTATTCCCATTTCCGCCCAGCTCAAGTTCAACATCGACGCCGTCAACGAGGCTATCGTCAACACTATTCCCATCCCCCCCAGAGATTTCACCCAGGACCCGCACATGATCGTCATTCGTTCGTTCGATGTCAACAAGCCTGGTGCCGGCATTGACGAGCTCAAGGGTGGTGTTGCTGGTGGATCTATTCTCCACGGTGTGCTTAAGCTCGGTGACGAGATTGAGATTCGTCCCGGTATTGTTGCCCGTGACGACAAGGGTGCTCTCAAGTGCACTCCCATTTTCTCGCGCATTGTCTCCCTCAACTCCGAGACCAACGATCTCAAGTATGCCGTGCCCGGTGGTCTTATCGGTGTCGGTACCCGCATCGACCCTACTCTGTGCCGTGCCGATCGTCTGGTTGGTTTCGTTCTGGGTCTCAAGGGCAGATTACCCGAGATTTACTCTGAGATCGAGGTCAACTTCTTCCTGCTCCGCCGTCTTCTTGGTGTCCGTACCGCCGATGGTAAGCAGGCCAAGGTTGCCAAGCTGGCCAAGAACGAGGTCATCATGGTCAACATTGGTTCCACCTCCACCGGTGCCAAGGTCGCTGCCATCAAGAACGATGCTGCTAAGCTTATTCTTACTTCGCCCGCTTGCACCAACGTTGGCGAGAAGGTTGCCCTGTCTCGTCGTATCGAGAAGCATTGGCGTCTTATTGGTTGGGCTACTATTGCTGCGTAAGTTTTCATATTCATCTGATGTTTTGTTTTTATGCAATTACTAACTCTGTACCCTATTTAGTGGTGTCACTCTGACTCCTTCTTCCAGCTAAGCGGCTCACAGCACGAACTGCATCTCTCCATCATCTCGTCGTTTCGTTTGTTCTGCCTTTTCAAAAACAGTAATCTTCCCATCTTGCCAAAGAAACGTGTGCTTCCAAATCCCACTTTCTACCCCCATTGTCCCCTCCGCAAGTCCGTGTTGATTTTCTGTCCCAGGACATACATAACACAACATGTCTCCGTCCTCGATATCCAAAAGAAAAGAAAAGAACAGAAAAGGAAAAAAAAGTCTCAAAGTCCAAACAGCGAGGGAAACCAAGTCCCTAACCTGTCGATAGTGAAGGAAGGATCCGACAAGTTTAGGGACTAGAGAGATGCAGAGATCTTTTCTTCACCAACCAAAAAGGGGGATGTGAATCTTAAACATGATGTTTTTTGTTCACGAGATGGGGTTGTTTTCGTTTTTTTCTTTTCTTTTCGTATGGGTTCTTTTTCTTTCAGTTCTTTTTGTTTGGCTTTTCTGGGTTTATTCTAATGAGACGGGAAACGCTTTTTATGCATGCCACAAGGCCAGGGAGGTTTGTGATGCGTCTTGTTTTTTTCTTGTTTGTTATGACGGGTATGTGAGGTTGTGAGGTTAGTTGTGAGGGACACACGTCTGTTGTAGAGATAGAGTGTAGAGAAAAAAGGGTTCAAAAGTGGTTTGTTGTTAGATTGTGATATTACTGTTGTGTGATTATTGACAATGATGTATATATGTATGAAGTCCACATGCGTTGATACTTGGAAATCTTCACCAAACCTTCTACTTTCTCACCTTCTGAGCATGCTTGACCAGATTCTCAATAACCCCCTCCAAAGCTTCTTTCTCCTTAACCTTCTCACCCTTACAATTCGTCCAATGTACAATTGCCTCCTGAACCTGTTTCTGCAACGCCACAAGTCGAGCCTTATGCTCCAACAACTCATCCTCCGTCATCCCCAAAAGCGCCTCCTGTGTCCTCCCACAAAGTTGTTTTGCCGACTGCAAGTCAACCGCACCCTTCGCCTTCTCCTTCTTCTTCGTAGACTCGTTCACGCCCTCACTGGATACACCTTCCTTCTTCTCACCACGGACATCTGATGAGCCGCGGGGAGATTTATCGGTTGTTGAGTCGAGAGATGGGAGGACAAGTTTCTTTTGCTTGGAGGCGGGGAGGATCTCGTCGAGGTCGACGGGGACACCGAGGGATACTAGGAAGAGACGACGGATGCGACTGCGGATCCAGTCTGGAGGGGCGAGAGGGGGTGGAGCAACTAGTTGGGTCCATAAGGAGGCACTACGGGGAGTGAGGAAGGGCGTGTTTTCTTTGGGAAGAGCGGGTAGTTCGAAGGTGGCGGTTACCTCTGCGGGGTAGAGAATGTTCATGTAAGTTTCAAGGCGTTCAGGAAATTCCTCTTCAGAGAGACCTTCGAAATCGGGGATAGGCTGTAACAGTTGTTAGAATCAGATATTGACATGAATATAGACACGTGACTTACAAATGGAAGCATAGGAGTGACTGGCATAGCAGGTGAAGCCGGCGGCATGGGATTAGGCGTTGCCACTGCCTCTGGAGCCTGAAAGGAAACATCACCAAAGGAACCAAAACTATCCCCATCCCCACCTTCCTCGAAATCATCAAAGTCACCAAAGTCATCAAAGTCATCGTCCATTGGAGGCTCAAGAGACATTGCTGCGGGGTTTTGCATGTGACGGGATGATCTACGTCTTTGACGGGGAGAACGTGGGGATCTTGGAGAGCCTGGAGCGGAAAGAGATGCTGACCGAACGGAACGAGGGGAACGAGGAGAATGAGGTGATAGAGGAGATCTGGGGGGTTCTATAAGATGTTAATACATTGAGCTTGATAAAGTTGTAGTAGTTTGACATACCTAGTGATGGACTGGCAGTAAGATCGGCCATGTCAGTTGAGATGTGAATGATAGGCTGTAATGGAGAGCTAGGAGCCACTGGTGTCCCTGGGGCCTCTGGCGCCTCCAGTTGTGAGTCGAAGATTGGCTCTTCAGTTGACTGCATGGCGATATCTGAAGACTCCTTCTCGGGAGCTTCAACGACCGGCTCGGGGTCTTCGTGTGGGTGTACAACAGTGGTCGGTACTGGGTGGCCTCCAGGTAGTGAACTGTGTTCTGGTGCGACTTGAGGGTCATCAAGCTTCACTTCTTCGAGGGCCTCTTGTACCTCTGCAACATTGGTGCTTTCATCTTGTGACTCGGCTGGGATCGTTTCTAGGGAATCTTGCTGTTTCTCTGGCGTAGTCTCGGTAAGACTTGGGCTTGGTGGTTGTGGTGTATCGTTGACTACTGTCTTCGATTCAGCAATTTCTGCTGGCTTCTCGGTTTCCTTCAACACGAGAACATCAACGGGATCTTCCTCGGCAGTCAGATCTGGTGTTGACGTCTCTTCTGCGATATTCTCATCTTTAACCTCATCCTCTGAAGCTTCCGCCTTCACCACCGGCTCCTCGGCATCTTTTTCCGAAGCCTCAGCATCAGAGGGTTCATCCACTGTTGGTGGCTGTACTGTGGCCTCACTAGGTGGCTCAGAACCAACACCATCATCGTCGCCTTCCTTTGGCGCAGACCTCTTAGGCAATGGGCTCAAAATGTCAGACTGTGCATCTGAAAAGTGATCTTCAGACTCGTCTGTGGATGCTTCGGCTACGTTCAGGGTTAGCATGCATGTTCTGTGGAATTTCAGCATGTAGATTGTGTACCATTATCTTGACCACCAGGAGCGGTGATCTCCATCGTGGGAGGGGTCTCCACCTTGTCCTTGGTCTCTGTAGACTCTAAACTCATAATTTATAAAGGTGATAAATGTAGTATAAGTGAATGTAAATGCTAAGCGGTGTGACGCCTTCCCTCCGGAAATATGATTAAATTATGAATAGACTGGTCGACCGAGAATTATATGGTCCGAATTCTGGTAGAGTTCAACATATGTTGCAGGACAAGCTGTTCAGTGACGCATGAAACTAGGACAAGCCAGGGTTGCTTAGAGCGCGGGTTGTGCAAGGACAGATACTGATTGAAAGAGAGAACTAAAAGCAAGATTATAAATAACAGCCAACTATCCAGATATATAACTATAATCCAATAGTCATTGATATCAATATAGTCACGTGTGTTGTCCAAATATACCACCGTCGTTCATCACATGTGGTCGTTGGCGGGGGTGATATTATAGTTAGCGCCACTCCAGCTTTGCTACTCGCCACACCAAGTCCCGGCATTCTCACTAAATAGTGTGGCGCTGATCGCGACCATTCGCGCGCCTAAAGTCTAATCCTGGCACTTAGCAACGACAGGCTTTGGTTGGCAGGGCCCTGAGCTCCATTGAAAAAAAAAAATAGATACATTCAACAATCAATACCTTCCTGATATCAACATTTATATCAGTTGTTTTTTTGTTTCCGTTTTGTCAAATTCCGTGCCCGACGCCAACGCAGTTACCCAACTATTGCACCAGGCGCCTATTTGGTCTGCATTCGTTAATTTCTGCATCCATCGACGTTGATATAGCATTTCTTCTTTTCGACACTTGCGACGCGATCAATAAACCCATTCAGCCTTGCGACTGAAATCACGACATCCCCATCGCCAATCTCTAGTCTTCCAGTAACCCTTCGCAAGCCTCTACACATCACCATGTCTTTCAACTTTGGTGCCAACAAGCCTCCTGGTGGCGGCCTCTTCGGCAACAACTCTTCGACCAACGCCACCCCCAGCTTCTCTGGCTTCGGTACCTCCGCCGCTCCAGCCTCCGGTTCTACCACCGCCACTTCCGGCGGTCTCTTCGGAAACACCACTACCACCCCCGCTAAGCCAGAGGGCGGTCTCTTTGGTGCTGGCGCTACCAGCGGCGGCATGTTCGGCGGTGCCGCTGCCGCTCCGGCTGCTACGACTCCCACAACCACCACCTTTGGTGCCACCACTACGCCAACCACTGGCGGTCTCTTCGGTGCCAAGCCTGCCGGTGCTGAGCCAGCCAAACTTTCTTTATTCGGTGGCGCTGCCCCCGCTGCCGCCGCTCCTGCTTCTGGTGGTCTTTTTGGCGCTGCTGCCGCTAAGCCCTCTATGTTCGGTAACAGCACTTCTACTCCCAACAAGGAGGGTGGCCTTTTCGGTAACACTAGCTCTACCACTCCTGCTGCTGCCCCTCCCGCTGCCAAGCCTGCCACTAGCATGTTCGGAGCTTCTACGACCGCTGCCTCTACCACTCCCGCCGCTCCGGCTCTCGGTGGTGGTCTCTTTGGTGCCGCTGCTACACCTTCTGCTACAACTGCTGCCCCGACGTCACTCGCTACTACCACTACCACCGGTGGTCTTTTTGGCGCTTCTGCGACTCCTGCTGCCCCCTCTGGTGGACTTTTCGGCGCCGCTAAGACTCCTGCCGCTCCTGTCGCTTCCACCACCACGCCCGCTACCGGTGGTTTGTTCGGTGCTAAGCCTGCTGCCACTACAACTACCGCTACTACTACTCCCGCGACTACCGCTACCGCCGGTGGCCTCTTCGGTGCTAAGCCCGCTGCCACCGCCGCTGCCCCTGCCGCTTCCACAACTCCCGCTGCTGGTGGTCTTTTCGGCGCCAAGCCTGCTGCCACCTCCGCTCCCCCTACCACGGCTGCTACCACTACTGCCCCGGCCGCTGCTGGTGGCCTTTTTGGTGCCAAGCCCGCCGCGACAACTACCACTACCGCACCTGCTATTTCCACGTTGAAGTCGGTTTCAGGAGGTCTGACTGCCTCGGCTGTCGGTCCCGCCCCCCAACTTCCTCGTCTCAAGAACAAGTCTATGGACGATATTATCACCCGCTGGGCCTCCGACCTTTCCAAGTATCAGAAGGAGTTCTCTGAACAGGCCAACAAGGTAGCCGACTGGGACCGTCTTTTAGTAGACAATGGCGAGAAGATCCAAAAGCTATACCTAAGCACATTCGAAGCTGAGCGCGCTAGTAACGAAATCGAGAAACAACTTATGTCTGTCGAGAGCCAGCAGGATGAACTTGAGGCATGGTTGGATAAGTACGAAAGGGAGGTCCAAGATATGGTGGCTAGACAACACGGTGCCAACGATCAGCTTGGTGGCCCTGATCAGGAGCGCGAGCGGACGTACAAGCTTGCTGAGAGACTTTCCAAGACTCTTGATGAGAAGAGTAATGATCTTGGTAAGATGGTGGATGAGATCAACGATATCTCTTCGACCCTGAGCAAAAGTAGCAGACCAGAAGACCCCGTAAGTTTACTACAATACGTCGACATGTCGAATATCTCACTAACCACTTGTCTTTTTCTACACTATAGGTCAGCCAAATCGTCAGAGTTCTCAACGGTCATCTCACTCAACTCCAATGGATCGACACCAACACTTCGGCCCTCCAAACCAAGATCATTGCCTCTCAAAAGGCCGGTGGCAACCTCAGCAGCCAATACGGCATCTCAGAAAACGATTCATCAGAGAGCTTCTACCGGTCATACATGGGCCGCAAGTAGGCGGGCTATATGTCGTGGTGTGATGGGATTCGGTGTATGTTGTAGACTGGGACAGCAAGAGTGTACAACGGAAGGGTTTCGTTATCGTGTTGTTTCATTGCGTTTGGCTTCTTTTTTAGCACGGGTTGGGAGCTTCGGTTGGCAAGACGGCGGTTCTTATTGGTCATGTCACTTTGCGTTTTTGCTTGCTTGGGTAACTTATTTGGTTGGTTTTGTTAAATATTGTGATTTTTTATTTCCTCACTTCAGTAATTGTTTATCATGGTCATTGTGAATGTAGGCAAAGGGATTTGGTGTGTTGTTACAATAATCTGGTATTTGATTCGACTGTATTGTTCGATCCACTTTCTCGGAGAGGAAGAGGTCCGGATAGAAAAGAAAAAAAAAGTGCTTTAGTTCTTCTTGGATGGGTTCTCAATATCGTCACTTTAGGTCCCCAAAACGTTAGTTATGAGAGTATTTAAGACTTGGTGATGGTGTCACTGTAAGACATAAATAAGGTTAGCAAATACTGCAGCTAAGCTATGACATTATAGTCAAAATGTCAAAGAGCCGGGAATGCCGGCTATGGTTGTTCGGACGAGTGGAGATGCGGGAAAGTCCGAAGGGCATGTGTTGAGAAGAACATTGAATATGGCGGATAGAAACTTGATGTGTATGTGTGAAAGAATTGTATGCGACATTTGTCGATGAGAGTCGGGGAGAAGCTGGGTAAAAGTGCTGAGACAGAGAATATGACGATGGCATTGATGATAGGAATTGGGTCGATGATGGAAGAGAGCCAGGTCGAAGCTCCAAAAAGCTTAACTTGTTGATCTTGTTCGGTTAAAACAGCTGTGTCGCATTCCGGTAAATCGTCGGTTTCGCACCGCAAATCGGCAATGATAATCGTTCGGCAGACGTCGGCATCACCGGTAATGTCAAGTCCGCAATCCGGTCCGAAAAAGAACATTAATGAACACCAGGGGAAACTCACATGTGGTCAGACAGCTCCTGGAGGTGCTTCTGCTGCTCAGCAAGCTTGCGCTTCAACTCAATGAGTTTCTCGTGCTCGCGCTGGCGAATGCTGTAATCCTCATTGGCCTTCTCGCGCTTCTGGAAAGCGTCACTGGTGGGGGTGTGATTCAGGTTAGTCCTCATGTCCTTTATTCATCTGCGGGGATACAAAGGGACCGACTTACCCGGTGCCACCGGTCTTGGGGGGAGCGCCAGTATCACCGGCAGCCATGGTACGGGCAGAGACGGAGAAGTTTCTGGAGGCGGCGGCGCGCACAAGGTTCTTGGGGGCGGATGAGCGGAACATTGTTGGTAGAGTTAGGCTGACAGTCGTTGATGAAAGACTGTTTGTGAATCGAGTGAAAGGCTTGAGAATTATCAAGGATGAAAATTCGGGCGAGGCTACAGTGAAGGGGGTTTTTGAACAAGTGTTGGACGAGCAATCTCCAATAAACGGACTTATGTAAGATGCGGGTTATATGCGCTTCCCTTGCGACCCTTTCGGGCTGCCGGGTCCTTGTTTAGTTACGTCGATTACTCTTATAGGAAGCTTCGGAAGCTAGTATGGCTCGTTGAGGTAATTCATTGGCTTTATAGGGAGGGGTTTCTGTGGGAATGCACGGCTGAGATTGATTTATTGAGTTTTATTCATGCTTGTGGAGAGCTCTGTTGGCGGTTACCTCTGTGGGATATGTCATGATCCAGTGAATAATGTGGGTATGTCACGATATTGGGGCTTGTTTACAGTTGAGTGGAATTCAATAGAATGGCAATCATTCAGTCACGCCATGAAGAGGATATCCGTGAAAACTGAGTTTAATCTGAAGATTTCGTGATCACTTCTGTCACGGTATATCATGTTGTCAATTGTCAAACTTTCATTTTGAACTGCTTTAAGCTTGATGTCAATCAACAAGTCTCATGCGGGGCAGCATAGCCTGAGGCAAAACAACCACCGGTTGTGGTCACTTGTAGGGTTAGGGCATAGCACCACCGTCATAAGCAGATGATCTACGAGATGGCGATAAACAACGCCAATGTCGTCATTGATAGGTGCAAGACACATAATGGAACTACTAAAAAGGCGAACATAAGTACACATGGGATTTTCTTTCCGCTGTTTGTGTTATGGATACGCATATCTATATGAAAGCCACCGAATAAATGGGATCAAAACTATGGGATCAATTTAGATGCTTGCGGGATATGCGAGTTGAAAGTTCGGCCCTAGTGTAAACATTAACGTCATCAGTACTGTGTTACTTGCCGGCAAAGCCTTTGCAAAAAAACCGAGACACAGCATGAGAGAAATCACAAGCCAATCTCCCCGTCGTCCTGGCGCATAAGTCCCTATAGTTGCGGATGTGGTAATTCTAAGAATTTAAGTCCGCTAGTTGATGCTATGTTCCACGGTGTTCGGGCAGTACTTCAAACAAACGTTTCGCTCTACGCCAAAGGCGTCCTGCGCCTCAATAAATGTACCCGCTTGACGAAGACTAGTCCTGCGTGACGAACCAGCTGTCAGAGTATCAGATCGGTGTCTGGCACTACCAGCTCGCGGGGCCAAGCCGCAAGCCAGGGCGGGATATGCGTCTTTCATGCTGGCGTGTGGTCTTGCATGCAACAACAATTCATTGTTCGGCACGGGCCAGATGCATACAAAACGCAAACGAAGACGATCCTGACAGGGCCTGGATTAGATGGGCTTCTCTGGATCTAGAGTTTTAGTGTACAGAAATGTTTAACACGGGAGATTCCAGGATTGACAATAGTGGTAGTGGTATGTAAGCGTCTTGGACGTCGTGTCTGATTAACAGCCCAATACACTCACCGATAACTTCTTGGGGTCACACGAATATACTACATCCAAATGCACACTAGTCAATGTAACGACTACTAAAGAAGCATAATGGAAACGCCGCGACGGCGGGGTTATCTGAATCATTGCTAGGGTCAGGGCGTGCCCAATCCGGCAAATGCGTGTAGAAGAACGAAGAAACATGCGGAAGACGTTTGGTTTGGAATTCCAGGAGTGAAAGCCCCACCTTCCTTGCCCCTCCCCGCCCTTACCTTTGGGCATTTTACTCCTGGCAGGTACTCCTGGGTTTGGGTTGCAACCGCCTCCCCCTTCCCCCCCGTCGCTTGGGTTCAGTGAGTAGTCATGCTATGACATGGCAACCTGGGCGCAAGTCGGTGTACGCGATAGGGAAAGAAGATGGCGGCAGTATCTCAAAATTCGCTATTTGGAAGACACATACAAACGCAAGTGCGGGAAGGAGGGATTTGGCGTTCTACTACTGCCATAAGGCACCGCCAATCTGAATATAGAAGTAAGTGTAGTTGCATAAGAACGATTAAGTAGAATCCCATGGACGAAACAGAACGGGGCTGAGGGAACAGGGACCTCCCACCTATAGCTTATAGCATTGGGGTACCTAGAGTTTGTTGACACTTGCCACAAAAATAGAAGTTACTTGTTTCGAGGGGCCAACCAGGTGAGAGATTCCTCCGCGACATGGCTTGGGCATTGACAACGGCACATTGTAGGCCCTAGAGTAGGCCTGAAGCACCGCGTCCAAAGCAATACGGCGCCAGTCCACCCGCATCATGGTTCTTGCCCAAACCATGGGCTTATTAAGAAGCCGTCCCGTCACCTCTTGCCATCCGACCCTTCAAAGCATTTCCCATACTTCTTCCAATTCCACAATCCAAATTTCTACCAAACTTTTCCTTCTTCAAAAACCTCACGACTCTTGTGTCTTTTAGCAGTTGACTGCCTTTACGCTTTTCTAATACCACCACTCTCTTTCGGTAAGTATTATCCCATCGATGATATCATCATCTATAGCGTAGCTATTTGATGCTGGTAAGGAGATTATACTCCTTTTGACCACTGTTGAGATGCCTGCTGCAAAGCGCTACGACCCCATCAGCCATCAAAAGAGTTGTTGTTACGCCTGGTTGCATGTCAAGTGATATAAAAAATGACCATCCGGACTCGACATTGACTATGATGCGTTACTGAAGCTACTGGATTTGCCTATCGATTGAGCCTGTCATGCAAGGTTCAGATGCCTATTCATTGATTCCATCCGGCCGTCCAAGTTTCGTGGTCTCAATCTCTCTCTCTCTCGATGGGTGGAGGTTGTCGTGAGTTGTTCCATTTACGGCCAGATTTGACCCCGCCATTCCTGCCCCCCCGTATAAGCTGCTGCTAGGGGTTGGTGGGATGACGAGGGGTCAATTCGACCACGAGATGATGGACCAGCTTGGGCTCTCGTCTGGACAGGTTGTCGCGACGCTTAGTAGTGCTAGCGTGGCCATCAATGCACAACAAGGAAGAACAATATGCGCTTCTAGACTCCTATCTGGTTGGCTCCATCATATCATCGATGCTATTCATCGATGCTATTCATCGTTTATTTGGGGGGGTTACTAGCCGAAGGATGTCATCTCCCCGCCAGCATTAACAGGTCCAAGCCTGGCCGTGCCCCGTCCCAAAAGTCATCGTGCAGACCAGTTCCACTACTGGCCAAGGCCTAAGAGTAGCTGCTTTGGCTGGATTTTTGGGCGGCTAAGCCCAGCCACAGCTCCTGTTTATGGGTTGTTGACAAGGCCTGGTCCTGGATTGCGATTTGCTGCAGCAAGTCGTCGCCTACCCACTTTCAAACGACTTCGTTTGTTTATCTGCACATTGCGACGACCTGTTCCTTTTTCCATTCTTCTTCTGCTTTGATTCCTTGATTTTCTTTTTCGATTCTTCTGTCGATATCTTTCTTGCTAACCGCATTTTTCATTACTCTTTTTACAGTCATAACACATACACATATTCAAAATGGCCCCCACCGTTGATGATGCCGTCTACCAGGCCAAGCTTGCTGAGCAGGCTGAGCGTTATGAAGGTAAGCTCCCCACTTCCAATATCCGCAATATAAGCCGTTTGCGGCTTCACCGACAACACGATTGAAACACCATGGCTAACATGATGCTCTCTCTACAGAGATGGTTGAGAACATGAAGGTTGTCGCCTCCGAGGACCGTGACCTCACCGTTGAGGAGCGCAACCTCCTTTCCGTCGCCTACAAGAATGTCATCGGTGCCCGCCGTGCTTCCTGGAGAATCGTCACCAGCATCGAGCAGAAGGAGGAGACCAAGGGCAACACTGCCCAGGTTACTCTCATCAAGGAGTACCGTGTCAAGATCGAGGCCGAGCTTGCCAAGATCTGCGAGGACATTCTCGAGGTTCTGAACCAGCACCTCATCCCCTCTGCCAAGAGCGGTGAGTCTAAGGTCTTCTATCACAAGATGAAGGGTGATTACCACCGCTACCTTGCTGAGTTCGCCCTTGGTGATACTCGCTCCGACTCCGCCGACAAGTCTCTGGAGGCGTACAAGGCCGCCACCGCCGTTGCTGCTGACGAGCTTCCTCCTACCCACCCCATCCGCCTGGGTCTTGCGCTCAACTTCTCCGTGTTCTACTACGAGATTTTGAACGCTCCCGATCAGGCTTGCCAGCTCGCCAAGCAGGCCTTCGACGAGGCCATTGCCGGTAAGTTTAAACCATTCTTTTCGCTGTTTCCAACGACATGATCTAACGCATATATACAGAGCTTGACACTCTTTCCGAGGAGAGCTACAAGGACTCCACTCTCATCATGCAGCTTCTGCGTGATAACCTGGTAAGTTTCCACTCGCAATAATTAGCGTTGCGAATGTCATACTAACTGAAGTCTCACAGACCCTCTGGACCTCTTCCGAGGTTGAGCCCTCTGCCGCCCCCGAGGCTGCCCAGGATAAGGCCGCCGAGCCCGAGGCTGCCACCGAGGAGCCTAAGGCTGAATAAACATAATAATGCCAATAAAGCTAGCGGCGCGGTAGCAAATTAATGCGTCAGATACATAACGGGAATGGCTGGATCGGAACGGCTAGGAATTATTGTTCGGACATCGGGTCTGTTGTTTTTGCGTTGTTTTCTTGTTTATCTTTTTGGGAGTTGTTAAAGACAACTGTTAGGAACCAAAGTCATGTTTTTCCTTTTCTTCAAGACATCGGGATGAAGTAAATAAGCTGTAATCTTGGTCTTTTGCATTGGCACGCGAGATTATGAAGTGGTAGATGACGATATGTGCAGACATTGGCGTCTGGTAAAGGATTGTGGTTTGACAACGCTATGAGATGTGATGTTGTGCCCTTTCGCTGGAACCAGGCCAGCTCTCATACATAGGAGATTGGAATATACGTAACAAATGAATTCATCATTAATCATGTACATACATACATACTGTACCAAGGCTTGGTATTTTGTCTGAAGGATGAGGTGAAGTCAGGGCTCTTTTGAGCTTGTAATGCTTGTCATTATGCATGGGTATCATTTCGTCTATCAAAGTTTCTCTTTCCGTTCTCAAGCTACCATATGATTGGATTAATGTTTGAGAACATACCCGTTTTTGGTGTAACCAATGTTGGATGAACAAGGGCTACTTTAGACCGCATGTCTATCGCCCGAGATGACGAGGAGCATGTGCAACTTGAATGCTAACGTTCAATGTGCGGTCTGGAATGACACAATAAAAGAGACTTAGGTATTTTGAGTCTTAGTCCTCTTCGTCATCAACCATGGCAAAGTTAACTTTCATCCACAAGCTACAATCCGCACAACCCACCAACAACTCCCCGCCATCCCCGGCCTCCTCAAGATCTGCCTCGCCAAATGAAAAGCCACGGTCATTCCCACACCGACAGCCCCTGAACCACTCCTCTATGGCCTCGTCATACTCTAGATCATCAAGATCGAGGACCTCGGCAGTTTGAAAGGAGCCTTTACGGGTGAGACGAGACGGGTTGGTCACGAGGAGGGACTTGTCGTAGGCGGCACGGAGAGTTGGATCGCTGAGATGGCGGAAGGCGGTGGAAATTTCGTCGATTGTGTAGATATGGGTGGATTTTGTTGATGAGGAGGCGGGTGTCAGGGACTTGTCGGGGTGGTTTTGGAGAAGGGAGCGGCGGTAGGCACGTTTGAGGAGGGTGACGGTGGTGGCGGCGTCGCTGTCGCTGAGGAGGGCGGGGGTTATGCCTAGGATCTCATAGTAGGTGGTGTTGAACATGGTGGTTGGTTCGTCATGGAGGGGCTACGCCCTGGAGGAGGGGAATAGTGTGATTGCGATTTGAGGGGGCTGTTGACATGTGACGTCTGTTGCTATCCCAAAAGGTCAATTTTGCGATGATCTTGGAGGATCATTAGGGTTCAGGGATTACACAAAATTTCGATGAGAGACGGGGTTAGTCATGTGATGCTACGGGATGACGACGAGGACGAGGTTTCGAACATGATTGGGTCTTGAAGACATTGGTAATAGTACCGAGAGACAAGAAACCGTAATAGAAGAGATACAACAACATGACTGTCCAGGGTAAGACCCGGTAAATCCGTAAATTCTTGCCTGGCGATAATGTACAACACCGGGAGCGTTCCAACGCTTCCATATAACAAACCAAATAAAAAGACAATATAGTACAAGTGATAACACCAACAATGACCCTCTCGACACCAGAAATAAACCGTCTATTTGGGGAAGTCCTTCCAAAAGTGCTTGCCGGTCTATATGCCAATGTGTTAGTAGCTGAAGATGTAGCCAAGTGATAAATAAATATCCTACCTTCTTCCATGCTGTGATAAGCTTCGGCATGCCCAGCATAGCTTCTCTCCGCTTTGCAATGCTACACATGTGTTGTTAGTTACGGTTTGGTATACATTATATTCGTAAGACTGAACGTACTTCGTATAGAGATGTCTCTCGAAGGCGTGACCCTTGACACGCTGGCCAACACCAGTACCACGGACACGCAGACCATGCTCGACTCTGTGACCGAGAGTGTTGACAGTCGACTTGGGACCGTCAGGCAACAACTCCTCCACACCATGTGTTCTCGCCAACTTGACCAACTCCGCCTGTCGTCTCAACGAGTAAACCGGGTCAATCCACTTGCCAGTCACGGGGTGCTTGTACCAATGGAATGGATTCGGCCGGTCAACCTGGTAGCCGGTCTTAAGTGCACCTTCGGCCACAATCGTGGCCGGAGGGTACCGGGAGAGGAACTTGAGGAGGGGCTCGGGGAGCGTCTTGGCCAGGGCCACGAGGCTGTTGGGGGCGGCGCTCATGGTTGGATCAGATGCGAGGGGTTTTTGGCTTCTGGAGAGGCGGTTTTGGGAGGTGGCGGAGAGACCTGGGGGCTTTTTGGAACGGGCGCGTCGGCGGGTTATATGCCGGAGGTTCAAATTGCTAAATTGACGTCTGCAGGATCAATCCAGCAAGGCTGAGAGCCATTTCTGTAACAGCCAATCATATGTTGTATACGTGACCGGGGTATGCACCTTAACAGGGATTATTCTGCCTGGAATTTTGGACGTAGCCTTGTCAACTTCCAGTCGCAAAGTTCAAATCGCTAATTCTGGGCTGCTTACTCGTTACTAACGTGAGTACTTAATACCATTCGTTTCCGCTCTTTTTCATTAAATATTTCTCACAAAATGGAACCACAGGCCAAGAAGCCCAAGTTTGATCTCGACGATTTCCTCCGCAAAAAGAAAGAAGCCGACGAAGCTACTCGCAAACCGAAATGGATCCCCAAAGCCCAACGTGAGGCTCTCGCCAAAAAGCAGAAGGAGGAGGACGAAGCGAAACTCAAGCAGTCAAAGACAATAGCCGAACAGCGCGACAAGAAGTGGTTACATGGCGACAAATCGAAAGATAATGCCTACCAAACACAGACTCCCCGGACAGTGACCGCCGCACACCAGGCGATGCGCGCGGAACGAGGCACCGGGAAGTTTGAAACCGAGAAGTGGCTAGCTGCGGGCTTGACGCAGGCTGATATAACAGAGGAAAAGAAATGGAGAGAACATTACCTTGGTCCTGACGTCAACAAGAAGTCTACCTTTGTAGTGAAGCGGAAGCGCACTAGAGCTGGTGAGCAGTTCAATTTTGATTGGAATCTTGCTGATGATACCACGCGGACGGATACTGTCACCGAGCAACCACGGAAACAACAAAAAACACAAACCAAGCAGTTCTATACCTGGGACGACCGATTCGATGCGGCGGCAGAGGAGAAGCTCAAGGAGAAGATCCGGACGATTGAGCAGATGGACAGGGAAACTGGCGTGGAGCGTGGACGGGCGTTGTTGGATGAGTTCTACAGAGGAAGAGAGAGAGCTATTGAGAAGGATAATCGGACGGGTATGGGTCGCCATTGGTCTACGAAGAAGCTTCCAGAGATGAAGCAGCGTGATTGGCGTATCTTCAAGGAGGACTTTGGTATCTCAACTAAGGGTGGAAGTATTCCGAACCCCATACGCAGTTGGCAAGAGTCAGACCTTCCACGGGAGATTCTTGACATTCTGCAAGATGTTGGTTTCGCTGACCCATCTCCTATTCAGAGAGCAGCTATCCCGATTGCTCTCCAGGCCCGCGATCTCATTGGTGTTGCCGTGACTGGTTCGGGTAAAACGCTTTCTTTCCTGTTGCCTCTTCTCGTTTACATCTCAGACTTGCCGCCACTTGATGAGGTTAATAAGAACGACGGTCCTTATGCTTTGATCCTGGCTCCCACCCGTGAGCTGGTCCAGCAAATTGAGAAAGAGGCGCGGAGGTTTGCTGGGCCTATGGGTTATCGGGTTGTGTCTATTGTTGGTGGTCACTCTTTGGAAGAACAGGCGTATGCCCTACGTAACGGTGCTCAGATTATTGTGGCTACCCCTGGTCGTCTGGTGGATTGTATTGACAGACGTTTAGTTGTTTTTGCGCAGTGCTGCTACGTGATTATGGATGAGGCTGATCGGATGATTGATCTTGGTTTCGAAGAGCCAGTTAATCGTATCCTAGACGCACTTCCATTATCAAATGAAAAACCTGACACAGACGAGGCAGAAAACTCGGCCGTCATGAAGCGCTATCTTGGAACGTACGACCGGTACCGCCAGACTATGATGTACACAGCTACTATGCCAACACAGGTTGAAAGGATTGCCAAGAAGTATCTTAGACGTCCTGCTATTGTCACAATTGGTAATCTGGGTGAAGCTGTTGACACTGTCGAACAGCGGGTTGAGTTCATTTCTGGTGAAGATCGGCGTAAGACTCGTCTTAAGGAGCTTCTCATGTCACACAAGTTTACGCCGCCCATTATTGTCTTTGTCAATATCAAGCGTAACTGTGAGACTGTCGCTCGTGATATCAAACATTGTGGGCTTACGGTTGCTACTCTACATGGTAGCAAGACACAAGAACAGAGAGAAGCAGCGCTTGCATCTGTTCGTAACGGGCAGACACAGGTTTTGGTTGCTACTGATCTGGCTGGTCGTGGTATTGATGTGCCAGATGTCAGTTTGGTCATTAACTTTAACATGGCTCACTCCATTGAGAGTTATACGCATCGTATCGGTCGTACGGGTCGTGCTGGAAAGAGTGGTGTGGCGATTACGTTCTTGGGGTCGGAGGATTCTGATGTCATGTACGATCTCAAGCAGATCTTGACCAAGAGTGCTATCTCCAAGGTACCCGAGGAACTAAGGAGACACGAGGCCGCTCAACAGAAGCCCAACAAAGCCAAGGCACAGAAGCCTTTAGAGTAAAGTAGGAGTTTAGCGGTAATGATATCCATGTAGAATTTAATAGTTTGATAATGCCGTATGAATATTCACTTTTGCATGTTGTATGTATGTATGTACATACCCCCACCTTGACCCGTTAAACATAGTGAACTACGTGAGACAAGACCACTACCCGACCACTGCATTTTTGGCTTGCAGGCGGACTTGAGCCACCGCTATATCGAACTCCGCAAGTATCATATAATTCGGTTCTAAGTCTTAGGCAATGAGACATTCCCCACGCTTTGCATTAGCTACCACCCGCAGGCAATATCCACAACACATGGAAGTGTTCTTCATGATCAAGCCATGCAGGCACAGGGGTCTCCTTTGTTCCGAGGTCCACTTGGTTTGCGGAGGATGTTTCTAGGTCCGTGGGGTTGGATGGTCATTTTGACGACAACGGGACATCTGATAACGATGATGATGTTGAAGGAAATATTTGGGGTTTCTGTAGATGGAGAAGAAAGTTGGATAGAAACTTCGGCTCCTGTGACTAAGTTTAAAACTAGCTGTACATAGACCGAAAGGCGTAAGAGCCAAAGACAAGGCGTTATCTTTGGCAGCTCTAGTGGGCCATGTCTAATGATCAAGTCATTAGGGAAAGAATATAAAAGACCGGGAAAAGTATCTTTTTCGGTAGAGGAAACCTCCAGTTATCTATGTTAAGCATTTTTATGATCAATTCTAGCGAACAGCGGTAGTCCATTCTAAACACCAGTCGTTCTATTTCCATCTCTAGGTCGTCGCATTCGTTCTATAAACCCCTAACTCGTTCCGCATCCCGTCCTGCATAGTCGAGGACCGAAATATCTACCACGACAGCGCCGACAATACATGCAAATCAACCATTGCATATCAGCCACCGGCCAACAACATTTGTGCAACCGACAGAACCGCAGTTTCTTCCAAGACCTGCATTGAACACGACCAATTCCACATTGCGACCTTCCATTATATATCCAAAGCTACCCTCTTTTTTTCTAGGTCGAGAAGATTAAGAATCCTTTGCGACAGAGGCTCAAGACGACAAACACGGACAACATACTCCGCCTATACTGCCCACCATCCTATTTTGTCTTTAGAACTACGCAAGACTATACATCCTTGAAGCTTCCAAGCGCAAGCCATTTATCTGCTCGTGCTTCTATCCGGCCCCACTTGATATCCAGTATTTAAGCTTGCTGCCGCGCTTGCAATTCCATTGCCTTTTGTCATGGAGGCTCTCGAGACGACTTCTGGTGGCCAGATAGAAAAGGGTTCGAGCAAGAAATCTGGCGCTGCTACTGTCATGGAGGACATCCTGTATGGTTCGGTAAGACATGTGCCGTTTGCTGCATATACAAGGTTTTTATTTTTTGACTAACACCTTTTTTTGTAGACGGCGGGAATCGTCGGCAAGTACATTGAGTATCCCTTTGATACTGTGAAGGTCCGGCTGCAATCACAACCGGATCATTTGCCGCCCTTGTTTAAAGGTCCCATTGATTGTTTCAAGCAGTCTATCCGGAATGATGGATTTTTTAGCCTCTACCGGGGTATTTCGGCTCCGGTTGTCGGTGCGGCTATTGAAAACAGTTGCCTTTTCTTTTTCGAGGGTGTAGGACGGAACCTTATGTTTAGTACCGGCCTTGCCAAAAGAGATGCGCCCTTGGGTCTGGCTAATTTATATTTGACCGGACTGTTCGCTGGAGCTTGCACATCTGTTGTACTTACCCCGATTGAGTTGGTCAAGTGCAAGATTCAGGCTCCTGCAGGCAAAAGCTCGGGAAACCTCACTCCAATCTCCGTTATCAAAGATGTCTACCGACATAACGGTATCCGTGGCTTCTGGAACGGACAGATGGGAACTTTGATTCGTGAGGCTGGTGGTGGCGCCGGATGGTTCGGTACCAAGGAGACAGTATCAGACTACTTTTACCGGCGCCGCGAGAACCAACAACGGGCAGCAGATGTTTCTGTGTCTCCACGGACGGAGGCCCTCCCTATTTGGCAACAGGCGGTCGCGGGAGCTTCGGCGGGTGTTATGTACAACTTTCTTTTCTTCCCAGCAGACACGATCAAGTCACGGATGCAGACGGCTCCGATGACGCCGGGGGCGACGCAGAGAACGTTTGCGCAGGAGTTTGCTTCAGTGTGGAAGCAACATGGTATCAAGGGGCTTTATAGGGGGTGTGGTGTGACTTGCTTCCGGTCGGCACCGAGCTCTGCTTTCATCTTTATTGTCTATGACGGATTGAAGAAGTACTTCCCCTTGTCTTGAGTTTGTTGTGGGAGTTTGCATTATTCACTTTGTTAAAATGTTATGTTGGGCGTTATGGTCGGGTTGATGTTTAGCATATGGATAGATTCTTAATTTGCATCTGATTTGATACTTTCAAGGGACGTCTTATGTCTTGCGGTGACTTAAGAACGCTTGACTTTAAAGTCCCAGTTGTTGAGATAGCCAGCGCCGGCACTCAGATAAGTCGCAAAACTCAACCATCCAATATATGGCACCATACACCAACCTGCGACTGGATCTATCTTGTTGAACAAATACGCAATATAGGTGTTCAATCCAACCAAGGACGCTACATTAGCAGTAGCAGCAACTGGACGTTGAAAGATGAAGAACAACGGCATCCATAAAAAGTTCATACCCAGCTGGATCGTGTAAAGATATGCGCTTTTACGAGCCAATCCGGTAGTCACGGGGGAACTGAGACCAATTGAGATTGCCCGATGAGCAGCATATCCCATAAGACTTGATGGATGTTAGTTTTAGCTGCGTATCTAATAACTTGATGATAACTTACGTGTAAAGACCAGTCCAGGCTATGGGGAAGGCAATCCGAGGAGGCATCCCGGGTGGTTGAATAATCTCCAGGGACGCAGCACGTTTGTTGCGGGCCGCTGAGAAGTGTTAGTTGATATGGCCATCGTTGGTCGATAGTTATGTGTGAAAGTCGCCTACGAGATGTGGTATTGCCGATTATACTGCCAATTACTACGGGGAGAAGCATACTGGCAGCACGGTTCTGGAAAACCGAGTCCGGGAGAGTTATATATGGTAGTATAGTAGTCATTTTGAAGTCTTTAGAAAAGAATTAGTGAGATATACGCACACCAAGACATTTTACTTTAATATGTGATGTTTGCTAAATTGACGATATTTTGGGAGAAGTTGAGGATAGACTCGAGAAGACAGGAAATCAAATCATAGTGACCTTAAAGGGATACAACAACACTACTCACCTTAGTTAATCATAGTTTGAACAAAAGTTCAGAAGGATAGAATGGAGAGACAATAGCCACCGATTGAAAGACTTTATAGTCTAGACCCAACTTGCGTCATACCCACGTCTATACATACACACTTCAACCACACGTTTATCGCGAAAACGGAAACGTCCAATGTCGCCCCACAGCGGCTCGGCAGAACCGGAGTTTGCTCCACAACTTATTTCCCCATGTTATGGATGGTATGACTTTAAACCTGAATGGTATTTCACAACTACAGCTGCAGCATCTACATTTTCACTCAATGCATGACACCTTACGCTGCAGAAAAAGGATCATTAATAGCCACACTCAACCCTCACGCATGATATTTATACCTATGTATGTATCTCCGCTCATTGCGTGCATCGCATGCAACTAACAATGGCCGCCCGTCTATTCCGTGATGGACATCATTCGGTTTCGTTTCTGGCAAGTACCGCACTTATGGTTCCATTGATTCCTTCCGTCCCCAGAAACGCGTCCAACTTCAGGCCATGGAACCTTCTGTTCGGTGCTCTGTCGCCCCTGTATCTGCACATGTGACCCTAGTTTCGGGGCTTATCAATTGGTGGCTAAATTGGACAGGCACGGTTTTCCCTGAAGCGGGAAGGCCCCGGCAGCACCACAGCCAAAAGTTCAGTTGCACGTCCAAATTCAATATAATTTGCCGTCGCGATATTTTTTTTTTGTTTCTTTCCTTCCTTTTTTTCTTCTTTTGCTACCTTTCTCGTCTTTTTTTGTTTTTCATTGCTGATTCTTCATCACATTTCATCGACATCATCACTTTGTTGATATCGCTGGCATTGTCTGATACTTCTTACCAGACTTTCTAATTGTTCGTTGTGACGTTTTTGTCAAAACTATCCGTCGTTGTTTCTTTTGTCGCGACGGCATTTTTCGGTGATTCTTAGCCAAGTTCGTTCCCCCCAATTAGTTTACTCTCTAGCTTCCTTTTCTTTTCTTTCTCTTATTCCTACCCCATCCCCTCACATTCATTAGGCTTGGCCTACGTTGCCTTCCGGTTCCCTTTTGCATTATCACATCGTGTTCCCGATGTCTTCCTAGTTTTAGATGTTTCTTTTCTTTCTTTCTTGTCACGATTGTGCTCTCTGGTTTTAGCAGACTTGGATCTTGCCTTTTTATTCTTCATTCTAGTCTCAATTGAGTCCGACAGCCGTAGCCATGGAGTGTGGTTGATCTGTAGCCTCTCTCCTGGTGTGGCTTACGGCCTTTTGCCTTTATTTCCCCATCAAATTCAATCTTATCGACGGCGCCATGCTCGACCTAACACCATGAGAATGGTTATCAAGACGCTCCTGTATAAAACACATTATCCATTTTCTATAACAAACGGTAGCTCGTTTGTAGTGGCTTTTTTTCTTATTTTCTTGTTGCTTACTTTCCTTCCTGGAGACGCTCTTGTTACTTTTCCTTACCTTATCATTTTGTCTCTCATTTCTGGACCACTCTTCTAACATCTCTGGTCGCTTGTTCCTCCATTGATTAGGCTTTCTTTTCAGTCCGGTTTACATCTGTGACTTTGTTCTTCTCCTTACACTTGGATCTCCAGGAACTCTGTACTACGATTCTACGCCAACACGACCTTGTCCCTAATACGCCCCGACAATGGATTACCGCGACTCGCACAGGTCTCCCAACGGCCGGATGAGATCTAGAGAGGACAACAGAGGCAAGCACGACAGCAGAATGTCTCCTGAATATTACCGCGATAGAATGCGCTCTCCATGTATGCTTTTTTCTTGCTGGGCCCTTCTTTTTTTGCGTTTTGTTTCCTGGGGAATATTGTGGGGGCAGGACCTGGATCTATCTATGGTGATTCTTATCCTGACCTTTCTGGAATTCCTCATACGATTTGTATGAACTCTGTACTAACATTATATGTGCTATAGTCCATGAAAGAAGCTATCGTCGCCGTTCACGTTCTCCAGGTGGTGGTGTAGATCGGTATGAGCCTCGTGGTCGTCGCGAGGAATACCCCCCGCGTGATCGCGATGATCGGCCTCGCCGTTCTTCGCCTCACATCGACCGTTACATTCCCGGAGAGTCAGTGGCTTCTATTCCTGCATCGAACCCTATCCCCGAGCCGGGGAAGCTTCCTTACCAGGTTGGATTTTCATACTTTGGAGAGTGGTGGCGCATGAACGAGAAGATCAAGGAAGAAAAAGAAAGACAACGTACAGGTCGCCGTCGCGAATCTGACCGCAACAAGAGCTCTCGCGAGCTTCAGGAAGAACGTGACCGTGAAAAGGTCAGAATTCAATCCGCATACGACAGATATAAGGAGGACCTCCAGGCCAAGATGGCTCGCCAGTTCGTATCTGAGCACAAGAAGGAGCAGTGGTTCAAGGAGCGGTACGAACCTGTTACTCGGGATGAGTTCCGCACTAATCTTGGTGAATATCGTCGTGGGGCTTATGCCCAATGGGAGCAGGATATGGATGCTGGTGTCTTTGATCGTTTCTCTCTGGAGGGTATCAACAGAAGCGAGGCCAATGCTTCTGCCTCCCAGGAAAAGGAAGAGGGTGAGGCAGCTCCATCCGCCGAGATCATGGGTGTCAGTGACCTGGTTCCTGGTCCTGGTGCTGATATTCGGGATGAGAACCTGTACCAGCCTACCCTTCTGATCAAGACCATTGCACCTCATGTTAGCCGCCACAACCTTGAGGCCTTCTGCAGAGAAAACCTTGGTGAGGGTGAAGGTGGCTTCAAGTGGTTGAGTCTTTCGGACCCCAACCCAAGCAAGAGATACCACCGTATCGGTTGGGTTATGCTCCACCCTGCTCCCGATGCTATGCCTAGCTTAGACCGTCCCGACTCTCGTGATGCCGACTCTGAGATGCCTGACACTAAGCCCAACCTCCAGAGCACAGCCGATAAAGCCCTTGATGCTATTAATGGCAAGACCGTCAAGGATGAGGCTCGTGGTGACTTTGTCTGTCATGTTGGTGTTCACATCCCACCCAACAACCCCCGCAAAAAGGCTCTTTGGGATCTATTCTCGTCGCCTGAGCGCATTAACAAGGACCTTATTTTGGTTCATCGTCTGGCTAACAAGTTTGAAGAGGACTTCGGTATCGAATTCAGTGGTATTGCCCGTGTTCAAGAAAAGGTCTCTGATCTCCGCACTGCTGGCCTTCTCAAGCCTGCAAGCTCTTCTCGTACCCGCAAGGAGCGCGTTGTTGACATGGACATTGAAGATGACGGTGAAATGCGGGACGATGAAGGCGAGATTGACGATGATTTCAGTGACGAAGCTGAGTCTGAGGATTTCGTCGCGCAGAAGAAGGAGCTCGATCTGCTAATCGAGTATCTGCGTCGTGTCTTCAACTTCTGTTTCTTCTGTGTGTTCGAGAGTGATTCGGTTCATGAATTAACACGCAAGTGCCCCGGTGGTCACCTTCGTAGACCTCGTTACACTCTTGGTGAAGCCGCCTGTGAAGTTGCCACGGCTACTGTTAACGGCGACCCTTTCCCCTCCACACGCAAGAAGAGCGAGCCCATGGAGGAAGGTGAGGCCGAGCCTTCGGATGGCGATAAGAAGTTCCGTTCGGTTGCTACCAAGGCTGAGCAACAACTCCTCCGTGCGTATAACTGGGTTACTACCTTTGAGGACAAGATCATGCAAATCCTTGAGCCTCACAATGTTGACCTGAAGAAACTTGGTGGACGTCTCATTCAAGAGGCTCTTGACGACGAAATGTCCAAGTTCGTCAAACAGGAAGATGAACACAAGTGGCGCTGCAAGATTCCCGAGTGCACTAAGCTTTTCAAGGAAGATCACTTCTGGAAGAAGCACGTTGAGAAGCGTCACGTTGATTGGTATGAGGGTCTTCAACAGGAGTTTGCGTTGATTAACGCTTATGCCACTGATCCTTCACACATTGCTCCGTCTCGGACTGACGCCAACTCCAATGGCCATTTCCCCTCTACGGGAGGTCAAAATGCTACCGGTACGCCCCGTGGCTTTACTCTGCAGAATATGTCTCACGGTAGCAGCTCGGGCTGGGATGGCCGTGAAGGTAGTGGTCCAATTCGTCGTAATGGTAACCGTACCAACAACCGGTCTGGCCCGTATGATCGCCGTACCCCCAACGGCTCCGGCAACCGCTGGAGCGATAACCGTAACAACAAGAGCATGGGCAATCGTTGGGGTGATGGTGGCTCTGGCGGTTCAACTTCTGGCCCCCGCGAAGCTGTTCAGGGCCGTAGTTTGAAGAGCTACGAAGACCTCGATCAAGTTGGCAGCGGTGGTGGTAGTGAGTTGAACTACTAGAGTATGGGTGTCGGCATTCTTCTATAGCTATAGGGTTTTGGAGTTTAGGTTTTTGTTTTTGGGTTTCTATCCTACATTTTTTTGTCGTGTAAGCGACACATATTGTAATTCTGTTAACTGTATTAATCAGTTTGTTTGATTAAATGACATTGTTACTAACATTTGAGTTGTACAACA
This sequence comes from Huntiella bhutanensis, assembly GCA_002018275.1. Lineage (NCBI taxonomy): Eukaryota > Fungi > Ascomycota > Sordariomycetes > Microascales > Ceratocystidaceae > Huntiella > Huntiella bhutanensis. Next base: position 177,467 of record MJMS01000015.1, read on the forward strand.
CCATTCGTGATACCCTAACTTTGTCGCGAAAAGGCGAACAGGCGCGAAAGCCGTTGGATGAATTATAACCCTTATGTAGGTCATCCAATATATCATTCAGGTCTATGTCTTCGGTGAACTTCTTTGCCTGACTTATTGTTTTTACAATCTGATAATGACCCAATATCTGCCGTTCCCTTAGTGTTTTCACTTTATACTCTAATTCCATCATAACATTGGCATCTCCATTGTTTTTATAACCGACTAATCCTCTTCTTATCGTCTTCATCCAAAACTAATCACGGGCCCCCCGTTCTACATTCATCTCCTTCGACTTAAGATTCTCGACATCTTTGCCGTAGGACACACGACAAACCACGTGAGATAATTCACTACCGAGATAAACAATCGGGCATACCAACCAAGGCGACACAACCCACCCTTGAATTTTCCGTATGTCCCCCGTCACTACCGATTTATGAGATGCATCAGACTAACAACCCAGTGTATCTTCCCTGACGTCACCGGCCCACATCGCGACGAGACAACCACTTAGGTTGTGTATATATATAATGACCACCCATCCACGGAAACGACGCCACGATGATATTCTCCTCCGGGTATCTACAACGCCCTCGCAGCTCTGTCAAACAACTCTACCCACGCCATCCAACATAGCGTCAAATTCCACATCAACCCCCCCACAAACCCCCATATGGCTCACCCGTCGTCTCCTGCCACTTCCATGTAAAAGGCTTCGCCCATTAGAACCCGTTGTACCTGTTCAAAAACCTGCGCCGCCTACCCCCGCCCCCATCAAACTTACTCCTTGCTCAATATGTCACCGGCGGCCGACCAAGAAAAGTGATTTGCCGGGGTACATTGACTGTTCGGGGTGTCTGCAGCGGGCATGTTATGTCTGTGTACGGCGATGTTCAGGATGGGGTGGTCAGGGACAAGGACAAGGTGCGGGGAATGGAGAGAATGGCTTGTTGACTCCGGGAGCGGAACAGCCGGAGAGGCTAGGTTTTGAAGGCGGTTGGAAAGGTGGGAGGGATCATCGGGAGATTGTTTGTAGCAGGTGTTGTGTCGAGAAGGGAGCCGACGGAGACGTCGTGTGTTTGGGGTGTTTGGGAGATTCGCCTCAGTAAATTGGTGTTGTTAATGTTGGATGTCTTTTTGGTGTTTGGGGTTTTTACTTGGGTTTTGTTTTTGGTGTAATAGATTTAGACTTGTTCAATAGACAAAATGGCTGACAGCCATAAATTACATAATACAGGATTGTGTTCAACGTTACTCAAGTGCATGTATACATCAACGAAATGACCAAAGAGGAGAAAAAGAAAATCATGACAAAGCTATACCAAAAACTAGAAACCGGTAACAAAAACAAACAAGAACAAACCCGAAAGGCCCAAACCCACATTGCAGGTAGATCTGGATTATGCAATGAAAAACTCAAGTCTAATGGAGAACAACCAGCAACGAGACACCGAGGGGAAACCACCAAAAGAGACATATGATCGCATTAGTTGTACTGCATGTACTGGGCCGTTGAGTTGAACTTGAGGTTCCCCTTGATAACCTTCTCGACGGAATCCAAAAAGTCCTTCTCCGTAGCCACCTTTCTTCTCGCACGAATGGCAAACATACCGGCCTCGGTACACACGCTGCGAAGCTCGGCACCAGTGGCGTTGGGGCACAATCTGGAGATAAGCTCCCAACGGATATCCCGCTCTACCGACATAGACTTGGCGTGAATGCGGAGAATGTTGGCACGACCCTCAAGATCGGGTAAAGAAAACTCAATCTTACGGTCGATACGACCAGGACGCATCAAAGCAGGGTCCAGAGTGGACGGTCTGTTGGTGGCAAACATGACCTTGATGTTTCCACGGGCGTCGAATCCGTCAAGCTGAGTAATCAGCTCCAACATGGTACGCTGAACTTCGTTGTCACCACCCGCACCGTCGTCGAAACGCGCTCCACCAATAGCGTCAATCTCATCAAAGAAGATAATGCAAGCCTTCTTGGTGCGAGCCATCTCGAACAGCTCACGGACCATACGGGCACCCTCACCAACGTACTTCTGGACCAACTCACTGCCAATTACACGGATGAAAGTGGCGTCTGTTCTGTTGGCAACAGCACGAGCACATAGAGTCTTACCGGTACCAGGAGGTCCGTAAAGTAGAGCACCCTTAGGAGGGTCGATACCCAAGCTGGCGAAACGCTCAGGTGACAAGAGAGGCATCTCAACAACCTCACGTAGCTTCTCAACCTGCTCCTTGCAGCCACCAACATCACCGTATGTGACGTCAGGCTTTTCTTCAACCGTCATCATGGTAACAGTGGAATCGATCTTTGGCGGCAGGGGAAGCATGATCTGGTACTTCGTTCTGTCGACACCAACTCTCATGCCCTCCTCGATATCCGTCGGACTGATGCGTTCACCGAGACCGACAACAAACTTGGCTATTTGCTTGATGTTGATGACATATTTGTTTTGGGCTTCACCACCGCGGGGATCCGTGATAATCTTGGTGCAACGGGCGACTTGCAGCACTTGGTCTTCGCTCATGCGTTGGCGATCGGCTTCAATATCCCAGAGATGGGGTGGCGCAAGACCGGTATCGGACTCCTAAATACCGATTTGTATTAGCAATGCTGGGTTGAAGCTGAGATTGGGCCATGTGCCTATGACGTACCTTGACACCAATGAGCTCATCTACGCGCGCTTGCTTTTCCTTGATTTGTTGCTCAAGCTTCTTGATATCAGCGCTGTATGGGGCCGAGCCGTAAGTCTTAAGGACTTGAATATCCCTAGAATTCATGTCAGCTTCATTGATTCGCAAATCGCAACCGCTGTCTTATGTTGGCGATGTCATGCAGCCTTGTGGGTTGTGGTGGGGTCGCGCATACTCGTCGGTGAGAGGGTCGATCTTTTTCTCCTCTACTTCGTCATCATCGAATTTCTTCGTGTACTTCTCCCAGTTTTGACCGGTGGCAGAAGGCTATAGGTGAGATGCATGTTAGTTGCGGCGGCCATTGTGCGGGATGCTTCGTTCTAGGCTAGACAGACCATTGTGTTGGGCTTGTGGCGATGGTGATTAAGAAAGTTCGCGAAATAGGGTGACAGGTGAGACCAAAGTCAATTGGCAGGGTGTAGGATTTAAATTGGAATATTAAGTTGTAGAAAGAACGAATTTGGTGATCTGGGATGTGGTGATGATGGATGAGCCGGACAAGACGAAGCTGCAGCCAGCAGAGTGATTCCGTAATGCAAGCTGCCTGAGCATCAGCACCCACTACCCAAAACGTAAGCTATAGCTGCGTCCGGTACCTGCGGCTACTGGTGCCCTGGTCCCTTGATAGTTCAATTTAGTGTAGCAGCGGCAGCTGAGCGACAGCTGGCAGACATATACTACTTTGGTCGCGTGAAGCAAACCCTGGACACCTAGCCTAGTCACCGCCTTAACCCTGGTCATACCTCCCCGCCAAGTTGGGTCTATGGTGGGGTGGTGAAGAAGGGGGGCAATTCCTTCCTCCTAGGCAAAATTGTCTAAAGTATGGGAAAGCTTCATGGAAGGCTCCAGAGTAACACGGTGAATTCATAGCTTTCCGGGTACAGCCTTCTAGTTTATAGAGGGACTTTCCAATTGGCGCGGGGCACTGACGAACTTTTTGTCAGCTAGTTTAAACAAGACGCCACTGTAATACAACACTATACCACGAGATTCTGCCGTCTGTCATCACGATCCCACTATCGTGTCTTCCCCTATCCCACCTTGATCCTGCTCGCTACACGACAACCCGTGATACCCAGAAGCCTCGCAAACTGTTGGAATTATTGATGCTGTTTAAGTTTTTTGATCTCTTCAACTATTCTGTTTAATAATACCCATTCATTCACATTGCAAACATGTCAACTATTGCTGCTACGCCCTCTGGCGGCAACACCGCCAACGCCTCCTTCAAGGTAAGACTTGAAGCTTTTTCTATGAACAAGAGTTGTCTCTGAGATGGTCGTGACTACTATTTGGGTGTTTTCTTGGAAATGAAGCGTCTTTATGCTATAAGGAAACTATCACCAGTCGCCTGGGTTTCTGATACCCCCCGCTAATGAACAGCCGAGCGTCACGACCCTCAGATACATCCCTCATTGATTCCGACCTAAATCACTAACCAGCGAATTACCTATTAGGATAAGGATAAGCCCACCGCCGTCCGCTCGGCCAACATCGTTGCCGCTCGTGGTAAGTAACCACCCCGGATCGCATATGTGCGCTCGGAGCAGTCTTCCCTTTCCTTTTCCGACTTATACTCTGACACCCTCGAATCATAGCCGTCGCCGATGCTATCAGAACTTCTCTCGGTCCTCGTGGTATGGACAAGATGATTCGCTCCGGAAAGGGCGAGACCATCATCACCAACGATGGCAACACCATGCTGAAGAGCATGTCAGTCCTTCACCCTACCGCCAAGATGCTGGTGAACCTGTCTTCTGCCCAGGATGTTGAGGCCGGTGACGGTACCACTTCCGTCGTCGTCATTTGCGGTTCTCTTCTCGGTGCCGCCGATCGCCTTCTTGGCAAGGGTATCCACCCCTCTGTCATCTCCGAGTCTTTCCAGCGCGCCGCCGCTGCCGCTGTCACCGTTCTCCATGACATGTCCCAGCCCATTACCCTCAGCGACACCGCCTCGCTCCTCCAGGCTGCCAACACCTCGCTTTCTTCCAAGATTGTTTCCCAGTACTCTAACCTGCTCGGCCCCATGGCCGTCAACGCCGTCACCAAGGTCATTGACCCTAAGAACGCCGACAACGTCGATCTCAGAGATATTCGCGTCATCAAGAAGGTTGGTGGCACTATTGAGGATAGTGAACTTGTTGAAGGTCTTGTCCTCCACCAACCCGTCCTGAAGAACGCTGGTGGTCCCTCCAGAATAGAGAAGGCCCGTATTGGTCTTATCCAGTTCCAGCTCAGCCCTCCCAAGCCCGACGTAAGTTTAACCCTGTCCATAGTATGAACAGAGCACCCCACTGACAACCTAATAGATGGAGAACACTATCGAGGTCAACGACTACAGACAGATGGACAAGATCGTCAAGGAGGAGAGACTATACCTCCTTAACCTGGTGAAGAAGATCAAGAAGGCGAAGTGCAATGTCCTCTTGATCCAGAAGTCTATCCTCCGTGACGCTGTCAACGATCTGTCTCTCCACTTCCTTGCCAAGCTCGGCATCATGGCTATCAAGGAGATTGAGCGTGAGGAGGTCGAGTTTATTTGCAAGTCCACTGGCTGCAAGCCTATTGCTGACATCGACTCTTTCACCGAGGACAAGCTCGGTACCGCCGACATGGTTGAGGAGACCCAGTCTAACGGTGCCCGCTTCGTCAAGATCACTGGCGCCAAGGCCACTGGCAAGACTGTCTCGGTTGTTGTCCGTGGTGCCAACTCTCTCATTCTGGACGAGGTCCACCGTTCTCTCCACGATGCCCTGTGCGTAATTCGCTGCCTTGTCAAGAAGAAGGCTCTCATCGCTGGTGGTGGTGCTGCCGAGATTGAGATTGCGTCACAGCTGAACAAGCAAGCCCGCGAGCTTACTGGTACCGAGGCCATCTGCTGGAAGGCCTTTGCCGATGCCCTCGAGGTTATCCCTACCACCCTGGCTGAGAACGCCGGTCTTAACAGCATCAAGGTCGTTACTGACCTGCGTCACAAGCACGAGAACGGCGACCGCAACGCCGGTGTCTCAATCAAGTCGGGTGGTGTCAACTCCAACATTGCCCGTGAGAACGTTCTGCAGCCTCTTCTTGTTAGCACTAGTGCCATTGAGCTGGCTGCTGAGACTGTCAAGATGATTCTGCGGATAGACGACATTGCCATCAGCCGGTAAAAATAGACAATCTAGCTGGCGAGTAGATGAGGCGTTTTTATGGGACGTATGCGAGTAATATAGACTTATTTGGGAAGCGGAAGGGGCATTTGGGAACTTGATACGTCAAGTTACTCTGGTTTGGGTCAGGTTTGGTTCTTTCTTGTTTGGCTGGATTGGCCGGATCTTTTGTGAATAGAAGTGCTCGTTTCCGGAAGTAAATATGTGAACGAGTGGGAGGTACATTATGTAGTACATTACTTTACTAGGCACATAAAAATGGGCAAAAATCCCCCATGCTTAATGATGATTTCGTTTCTGGTAGTAGTTACTTTTGTTGTATCACAAGTAGTTAGGCGGAACGGGACAAATCTTTCAAATCTCTCTATATGACATAGGAAAATAAATGAGGGAAACAAGAAAACTAGATGCTCCAACTCCGGATAGGCTCTAAACACCCATTATCTGCACTCACATAGCCCAACCAACCAACAACAACAAGACACATGCTCTTCTTTTTTATGCTAGTTTTTGTTTTTCGTCTTTCCAAAAATCATCATCGAATTCCTATCTCGTACACAAACACAAACAGAATAAAACCCAACAACAGGATAGACGGAAGATCACAGCCACAGAAGCAGTGGGTGAACAAAAAAAGACACCTTTTGTCCAGCCGTAACCAGTCCAGTCCACCATGACAAAAATACACAAACAGAGAGTACCATAGTTGCTTTCGGGGACCATGTCTTCTTTATCGTATACGACGGCACGTCCACAAGTCTAAACAAACAAAAAAAGCAACGAATGATACCCCCGTCATATCAAAGGAAGTTTGGTCCAACTAACTACCACCGGTTTACCGGCGGATGTTAGTGGAAGCGCTGGGAGGGTTGTAGACGAGCTTTCTCGACTTGAGCCAAGCCCACTTGTAGCGCTTGACCCAGATGGAAGCAGCGGTAAGACCGGCAGTGACGACGAGAACCTTCATACCCATCTTCTTGCGGTCGTCCATCTCGGGCTCGGCAGCCCAGTTGAGGAACTCGACGACATCCTTGGCCATCTGGGAGGTGGAGGCGGGAGTCTCGTCCTCGTACTCGACAAGACCGTCGAACAGAACACGAGCCATGGCAATACCGGTACCGGGGAAGTAGGGGTTGAAGTGCATGCCCTCAGCAACCTGAGCACCGGCCGGGGGCTCATCGGGGTAACCGGTAAGCAGCGACCAGATGTAGTTGGCACCACCGTGACGGGCCTTGACAATCAGAGACAGATCCGGGGGAAGGGCACCGTTGTTGGCGAAACGGGCAGCCTCCTCGTTGGCGTAGGGAGCGGGGAGGTAATCGGCGAGCTTACCAGAGCGCATCTCAATGTCACCCTGCTCGTTGGGCTCACCGGGGTACTCGTTCTCCTCGGCAAGAACCTTGGCCTCATCAACAGTGAGGACGGTACCGACCAGGGAGCGATAAGGCACTCTGCTCAGGGAGTGGCAAGAGGCGCAGACCTCTCTGTAAACCTGGAAACCACGGCGAAGACTACGGACGAATAGTTAGTGGGCGGTTTTATTTGGTGGCATATTGCCGGAGTAGATCGGAAAGTCGAGTATTCCGATATTAAAGGAAATGTAGGATGCTTACGCCTGGTGGTCGAAGGTCTTAAAGGGCTTGGCGTGGACCCAAGGAAGGGTAGGGGAGTGAAGACTAAATGAATGGTTAGCATGGCGTCGCGGATTCAGGCTCGCGGGCCATCCTGATTAAGAGATTCTCTCTTTCGATATCCATTGTTCTGCCAATTGAAGCCATTGGGTCGTAAAAAGTGGGTTGTCTAAAACGTGAGAGTTGAATTTCGTCTAATCGAGATTTCAAGTGTGTTTGGAGTCGATCTTGTTGAATAATTCCTCAATATGAGCTGCCGGGGTATACGGAACGGACGACCGGGGCAACGGTGGGGCGAATTGGTCCAAGAAAAAAAATCGATTTGATAGGGCGATGAAAAAATGGCGAATGATGATGGATGTAATAGCAATGGCAGAAACAATGGATATCGAATTTTTCGGATGACCGTAACGGAGCTTTATCGTTGGGATTGAAAACTCACCCCTCATCGGCGGGGGTGGAAGCCTCAGCAGTTTCGCCGTAGAGGTGGTAGTACCAAGCCATGGTACCGGCAGCGAAGGCGGTGGAGCCAACAGCAGCCATGTTCAGGCGGGCAGTATGAGCAGCATCGGCAGAGGCGTTGGCGGAAGTGGACGCGGCGCGCTAATTCGGGGACGGAAAGTCAGCCATTACGGGTTCATAAGATGATAGTGAGCGAGTACATGGAGGTGTGTATGGATATCGATGGTGTGGTGAACAAGTGTGTACGGTTTTAGATTGATATATCGTGTCTTGACGAAGGAACAGTCTGTTGAAGACGGATGCCGAGGTATTCCGGACGGGTATAGGTGGTTGGGGCGGACTGGAATAGCGGACGGTATGTAGTCGGGAAGTAGAGTGCATCCAAGGGTATCTAGATAGAAGGACTTCTACAGCTTGACATTGTTGAATATAATTTAAAACCAGTGATAGGTTTAATCCGTGTATAGCCGTACACAATTCGATAGTCTCCATCACCATAACGACAGCCAGTAACACAATATATGCCGGCCATAACGGTGCTCGGGAAAACGGGAAGCGGAAGTTGAATGTACCTTGGCCACATTCACGGCGCCAACTCTCGCCTGGCTGAGGATGCGCGACCGGGCGAACATTGTCGATGTGTATTATTTTACAAAAAAAGAAAAAAAAAGAAAAAAAACACAAGAACTAAAAGAACTACTCCTTCAACCCGGAGAACGACAAGGACGGAGAAGGGGAGACAAAAAAGGAAGAAGAAGAAAGGCGGGTTCAGTAAAAAAAAAAGGGTCGAGATTCCAAAAGGAAGGAAGCAATTGGGAGGAGAGACCGTGGTAGGTGCCAGTAACGAGAGAGCAAATTAGTAGCGTTCAAGACTTTGCGGAGCCAGTGGGCAGGGACGTAGAGGCGGAACGGGGACCCAGTAAGCACAGGTCAAATTGATTTTATTACAAGGCCAATGGGGGTTACCAGGACGAGTTTAGCAGACTGACGGGCTACTTCGGGCCACGGGATTTTACAAGTGGACCGGAGATTATCGAAAACAGATTATCTAGCTTCTTGTTTCCAGATTCACGTTACTCCTCTTCAGCTTCTACAAACAGCAGAAACTACCTCAGCTTTGTGGTATTACGTTATATCTTGTCTTGTGCCACTTAGACATATAAAGTAGCAATACAAGAAACTCTAAACCGCAGCATCCACCAAAGCCGCACAACCTGCCATTCTCAGACCAAAAAAAAAAATCCAATGGCAAACCCAAAAGAACTCCTCCCAAAAAGCCTCTTTTCTTTTTTTGTACCCGGTCGAGCTGTTCAGGGTCCAATGGGAGCGAAAGCGGGCCGTGGCCTCAGGCCCGATTTAGCCCGGCTCTCATTGGTTGAAAATCATGTGACCGCAGCCTTTATCTTCCTTGATCCCTTGTCTGCAGGCATTAAACTGGGCTGTCATGGAGTGCTGGCAGCTGCCACACTTAATGATGACTTTTGCGATTGTCTGACATCCAATAGGCTGGGATGATGGTGGGGCTCGACATGACTAGCTGCTGTTGATTAGCGTATGAGAGTTCAGCATTAGCATGCTTGGTGAATGAGAGTTGACCGGGGTCTTGGCTCATATAAGATAACAACACATGGTGAGGTTTTTGGATTTCAATGACACGATAACAGGAGATCAAAACACATGACATCATTGATTTTTTTAATGCAGTTTCGCAAAGCTCCCTCGAGGTTTAAAAGAAAACGAAATCATATTTTGATGTCTCTAAACTAATGTTACACATTTCACCGGTTTTTCTCTCTCACTGTCTTTAAGCAGACGCCTTAGCCTTGAGCTCCCGGCGGGCCTTAACAGCCTGAGCTAGGTTCTCCAGAGTAGACTCGGTGTCATCCCAGCAGATGCAAGCATCCGTAATACTGACGCCGTACTTAAGGCCAGCCTTACCCTCAGCGGGGACCTTCTGGTTACCCTCGTTGATGTTACTCTCAATCATGACACCCATAATGGCATCCTCACCGCCCGAGATCTGCTGAGCCAGATCAGCGGCAACCTTGGGCTGGTTGCGGTGGTCCTTGTTGGAGTTACCGTGGCTGCAGTCAACCATGAGTCTGTAACCCAGACCAGCCTTCTTAAGAGAAGCCTTAGCCTCAGCGACGCTAGCAGCATCGTAGTTGGTACCCTTCTTACCACCGCGCAGAATGACGAAGCAGTCCTCGTTACCAACGGTGCCGACAATGGCAACAACACCAGGCTTGGTTACTGAGAGGAAGTGGTGGGGGTGGCGCACAGCACCAATGGCGTCAATGGCCACACCGAGAGTACCGTCAGTGCCGTTCTTGAAACCGACGGGGAACGAGAGACCGGAGGCAAGCTCACGGTGCAGCTGGGACTCAGTAGTACGCGCGCCAATAGCGCCAACAGAAAGGCAGTCGGCGAGGAACTGGGGCGAAATGGTATCCAGCATCTCCGAGGCAATAGGCATACCACGGTCCGTCAAGTCAACGAAGAGCTGCCGCGAAATTCGCAAACCCTTGTTGATCTTGAAGCTATTGTCGATATCGGGGTCATTAATCAGACCCTTCCAGCCAACAGTGGTGCGAGGCTTCTCGAGGTACGAGCGCATGACGATGAGAAGTTCATCTTTATGTTTTTCTTTTTCTTTAAGTAGCATGTCGCAGTACGCCAAGGCGGCCTGGGGGTCATGAATGGAGCAGGGACCAATGACTACGAGAAGACGGTCGTTGACATCGTGACCATTTACTACATCAGCGACTTCCTTGCGGGAGGTGATGACAGTGTTCTTGGATTTCTCGGTCTGGGGAATTTCGTGTTGAAGCAGATCGGGAGGGGTGAGAGGGTTGTAGCCCTTGACTATAGAAAGAGAGCCCAGGTTAGTTTGCCGTCAACAATGAATTAAAAACCCGGTAATACGTACTTCTCCAGTCTTCACTGGAGTCAGTGTTGCCAACGTGAGGGTTCGGTTGAAAATAGGCCTGTAAGTTCACAATATGTGTAAGTCATTTTGGTTCCTGTCAAATGCAACTACAGTGGGATGTGACGTACCATTGCGCTTATGATTTCCGTGTATAGATGACGGAATACAAAATGTTAAAAATGCAGGTATAAAAACAGGTAGTGAACAAGACTCTGGAGAGACAGGCAAAGTAAATCTATAGGGTGTCTATCGCCTCAAACGTAAAATGATGTAGCAAAAAAGGAAAAATGGTAAATTAAACACGTGAAGGTGTTAAAAACAGCTCAAAGGTGATTCTAAATAAGAAGATAGAAAAAGAAAGAAAACCAAGCCAAACCAGTGTCAAAAATCAGCAGATACTCGACGCTTTATCCTTCTCAGTCCCAAAGCGGACACATGCCTCATCCTGATAGAAAACCAACCCAGGACCATGAACAACACCCCAAAACTGATCCCATTCCGCCATTACAGTCACCCTATGACGCAGCCGGTTAGCAGAATGACTGACCCGGGTCACAGTAGTGGGGGTGTCTATTTTCTCGCCTGGGGTCCCGTCCGTGTGTTACATTTACCAGTTCGGGAGAAGGCGTGTTTTGTGTGCATGTATGGGGTTCACAATTTGTTAGACTGCGTGGTCCGGTTGCCCCTCCAAGTTTCACCGCTTCACCAAGCCGCGTACCCGTCCACCATTACCATACCGTCGCAAGATTCTAAGCCTCTCTAACCGCCAAGAACTCGAAATTTTCTAAACCTCGAACCATATAGGACTAGAACCACCTTGGTGGCAATTTCCTCTTTTGGACATGAATTAAGAACCTCCTTAGCATTCAACCAATAATCAGGCATTCACGGAGATATTTGTGTAAATGGAAACCGGTTCATTGTCCGCGTGGGCTAGACCTGCAGCTACAATTGGGTCTTGAACAAGGAACTGAGTATTGACGATGCACGTCTTCAATAGACGATGGATATAGCTTGGAAGGGGTGATGCGTCAAAATGTGGGGTTCCTGGGGTTAGTTATGACTGGTTATATGACTGTTACGGGAGCATCCGGGAGCTAACCATTACTAACGAAAATGAGCGGTATTTTGATATTACAATATTTACAGGAAATTATGTACAATGTGTTTATTGAATACCTGCGCACTATTGAACGGTGTTTCATAAATATTCACATGTGACATTGCTTTCATCCCCAGGCATCGCAGTTGAATTTAAAGTTCAACCAATGAATGTCAATAACCCTAGCATTCAACATGCAGGTACAACCCTACCAAATATAATCTGATCTCGAAAAAGATCGCACAAGCCGAATCGATGAATCGATGTGTAAATTATGAGCAAATACTAAAACACTTCTGTAACTTGCACTTCCCAAATGCGAATAACCAAACTATACAGGAAATACTTTTTTGATCAACGCCAAACCTCTCCCACCAGCGTCATATCCACTGAATAGACGTCCCAATCTTGATACAGATAGTCATTACAAGTAAGAACTGCAGCTAGATGTCACCATACAAATAAGCCCAAAATCATGCCAACTGCGCCTGAAAACAGAGAAAAAGAAAACCAACAAATCCAATCCAAAACACCAAAACAGGACAATATAAAAAACAGTTAAAACCCATGAGTGACCCAAACAAACCAAACGAAAATGACAGCGTAAACATGTGGTAACTTAAGCAGCAACGGACAGAGCTGGAGTAGACTCAAGGACTGGCTCAGCATCAGCTTCCATTTGAGCTGCCATCTCACCACCTGCTTCACTCTCAGCCCAAGCACCCCAGAGTCCGCGCTTTCCACGGACCTTGATCATGTCACCGAGATCAGAACCCTGCTCAACCTTGATAGCATCCTTGGTGGCGAGAACCAGACATTCGAAGAACATCTTGGTGGCATCTGCCTTGGTAGTGCGACCCTCAGGTAGGAGATCCTGGAACACGACAGCAGTCTCATTACGTTTCTGCGCATCATGCTCGGCCTCGGGACCGAACATGTCACGGAGGATGTGAACGGCGTGTTGAGTACCAAGAGAGACAGGGCCGCTGTCGGCGGGGTGCACGAGAGGAGCAACAGTCTCATCAAAATTGGGACCAACGGTGATATCCTCACGCTCAAGAGTCACATCATTAAGTTCCTGCTCTTCCTGGCCAAGCTCTAAAACGGTCTGTTCAACAGCAATGGTCTCATCAACAGGAGCCGGGACGGTGGTGTTTCCGTCAAACTCATCCTCAACATCAAGCTCAAGACGAGGAGACTTGGCAGCTTCGGCATCCACTTCGCTCTCAGCGTTCTGACGCTTACGCTTAGGGTCCAAGGGGACGCGAGTAGTGGTCATGGAAAGAAGACCCTTGAGCTCGGGAGCCCAAGCCGCCGTACGTCTCTCCAAGACAATGCTACCGGAGAAGTATCCGTTCTTCTGGTTCTCCATCAATGAAAGCAGGTGGGCATCGCGGGGGACAAAAGTTTGCGGGCGTAGGATGTTGTCGTGCTTTGCTTGTTGCTGTTTGATCTGAGCACTCGAGAGCATGGTTTCTTCATCGGGAGTGATGACCTTGGCCCTCTTGGCACGGGCAGCAGGGCGGCGGGCGACAATCGACTCCTGATCTTCCTCCGGCTCATAGAAATCCGTCTTTTGATGGCGGCTGTACTCTTGCTCAACCTCACGGGCAAAATCCTCGTCAATATCAGATAGTGGGGACTCAGAAATACGCGCCCGGCTGAAGTCCATAGAGGGACCGGTAGCGGGTACAACCGAGGGGTCATCTGCCAGGTTGAAGTGGAAATCGTCATCTCCCATGTGGATATCACCCTCATCGTCGTGGATTTGAACAGTATTATCGCGGAGGTCGATATCCAGCGAAGCATCGCGATCAACAGATTCCTTGCCCTGTCCACGCGCGACCAAGTCCATCTCGGTGAATTGATCGTTCTCGACAGACTCCATCACTCGACGACCCGTTTCGATCTCAGTCTGATTAAGCACACCGGTGGGTTCGTCGAGGTCCATGCCAAAATCCAAATCCAGTTGAATGTCGTCCAAGGGAGCAAGGGCGAGCTCCTCGTCTAAATCGTCGTTAAGATCTAGGAATTGACTGTTGCTGAAATCCTCCTGAAGATTGATATCGCGGTTGCGGGCGTGACCTTTGCGACCAAGGGAGGCGCTGACGGCAGTGGGATCCTCCATCTGGGACAGTAACCAGCCAGCATCCGGAGGGGCGGGAAGCTCAAGGCTGTCGTACTGGGTGATCTTGTCGGGAAGCATAAGAGCTTCGCGTGTTGGGGCATGGAGGGTTGTGTTCAAGTCGTTGTTGCCGCTGGTGCGGAACGCCTATAAAACATATGCATTAGATAATTGAACTCTTGTTAGCACTAACAAATTGACTTACCATCTTGATCTTGACCAGAGCCTCATTACAGTCATCTAAAAGATAACGCGCCTTGCGACTGTAAATTCGGACGACACCAAGCAGAAGTTGACCACTGAGACGAAGGGCCATGGGCGCCTGTGATGGCGTAATGATAGCTTCGATAGATTCACCAAGATCTGATTGCAAAATATGTGTCTTGGAAAGCTTGCGCTCGAGGTTGGCCGACAGCCAGACTCGGGCCAGAGGGCCACTCTTTTGGAGCAGCGTCTCGGAATAGAACATTGTGCAGAATGTCGACTAGTACACTATGAATATAGTCAAAGTAAAGAATGACTGCAAGATAGTCTTTGTAATGCGTAGAATAACTCTAATGATGCTTTGCAAGCCGAAGAGTTAGAAAAAAATATTGGCGCGCGTGCAATTATGCGATGCGACGATCAAGGTTTGCGGTGATGTCGATATAGAGGGGAACTAGATTAATTGAAGTAAAGTGCGAGAAATGTGGGTTGTCCTGGGAGCGTGAGAAAAAGTGGATCAAGTACAAACAGCCAGTTTAGCGACGCGTTGTGAAGAACTGAAGCACTGGCAGGGGCTTCAGAGGAATTCAACTACAAACGCTTATGGCTCAATTGATGATGGCTATGTATGTGTAGTAAAGATTTGAGTATAGTTTTAACAAAGTCAGATGATGTATAACAAAACTCGATGTGGTAGAAATTGTTGCTTGTGTAGATGAATTCAACAAATCGCGTGATGAATTAGATCTATCATAGCTATTTTCGTTGGTGATTTACAGAAGCTTTCGCATTTTAGAGGCGCTGTAGCCTACGCGACTAGTGGCATGGGATGCTTTTAGGGCGTCTACAACAATGATCTCATTGCGGTTTTAGATCACAAGCTAGGCCAAATCCCGGTGGCTGGGGGCAACCGTCTTTCAGTTACTGGTAGCATAGCAACTGAGGCTTCAATGAGCCAAAACGGGCCACTCCACTTAGAGCCATGCCCGGTTAAGTTTCGGAAGTAGTGTCTGAATGAACCTGGAATGGAATGCAAAGATTGACATAATTCGACGTTTCACAATTCCTGGCTTTGATGGTCTTGACTATGTATGGTTCATGGCAAAGACAACAGAGACCTCTAAACACGTGCTGCGCTTAAACCGTAGATCGTGAGCTGTAGAAGAAAGGGAGGCGACTCTAGTTGTTGCCACATTGAATTGCACATATGACAGCTGTCGGTTGAGTTGACAGCTTGCTTCCGAGATATCTCGGTTTTGGTATGCTATATACGAATCTACGAGTGGTTTCTGCCAGATGGGTCTTGGAGGCCATCACCTTGGCGCAGACGCCACAGAAGAGGGGCTCTAACTACCACAAGTTGACGGTTGAAAGCGCAGAAATGCCTGTTCCTCGAATTGCTGATGTATGTATGTACATATGTACATACGTATGTGCACACATAATGTAAACTCTCTCTGTAAGATTCTAGGCCGAAGCTATAGTTCCCCCACAAAGCAAAGATCGTTGTCCATATGATGCCAAACCCAAATCCTAGTTCGTATTTTCCTTATTTTGTTATAGCTTTGCTGGTCTAGAACTTTGAGAGAACACCTATCGTTCACGAAAGCTTTACCTTACGCAACCAAGTACTTTCCCCTGTTGACCCTGCGTCCAATTGCTTTTCAAATGATCCGGTCCAAAGTATCAATTGCCCAATTGGCTGTTAGTTTTGCCAACGAATGCGGGAGAGCTTATGAACCCCCAGTGGGGAATACGTTCGTAGGAAGTCAGAATGGTTCCTAATTTGGCCGGAACTCCTTCTTGCCTTTTTTAGTTGAAACTTGGGTTCTTTCCTGATCCATATATAAACCATCATCGTGACCTGGGGGTTCCGTTTTCTCTTGTCCCAACATTCTGATGCACATGTTGGACCTTTTTACACATATATCTGAACTCAAATACATCTCTTTATAAACTAGCTTTTTTTTGAGACATTGACGGCACCTCCTGTCCGTATTGCCAGCCGATTAATACCCCCTACAATAAAGTGCCCTGCCCCCCGCCGACCCTAATTCCAAGCTCCGCCAGCTCGCATCCGATAACGAGCATCGACCACGACACTTGAAGCCTTGCTCATTGACACCTGCCTTTTGCACTTGTTTTCCCGTAAATATTTTAACAACTAAAACGGCCCTGCGACTCCCAATTGGCCGTCAACACGCGTTATGAGTATACCAACGTGGGGTAACCGCGGAAGCGGCCCCAATGATATGTTACTTCCGACTATATCGAGCCCCGGCTTGCCTCCCCCGGATGCGGCGGACCCGTTCGGCAGCCGGCCCTCTCGTCACACAAGAACGACATCATCCCAATCAAGGGTAAGGAAATTTGGAGCTTCTACTTTGAAGTGATTTCACGTGCGCGTGTCTGATGTGGCAGAAACATTCATTGTATAAATCATGTTACTGACATTAAAGCTCCTCTTAATAGTCAATCGCCGAGCAATACTCGGCCATGAGCCCCACCCAAGTGGCCACCCGACTCAATACCTCTCTCACACATGGTCTCTCACCAAACGAAGCCCTCAAACGAATATCCGAATACGGCCCAAATGAGATCCCACATGAAGAGCCGGAACCGATCTGGCTGCGCTTCCTGAAGCAGTTCCAAGAGCCTTTGATTCTCCTACTTCTTGTCTCCGCCGGCGCTTCATTGTTGCTAGGCAACATGGACGATGCTTTGAGCATTGCTATTGCCGTTACTATCGTTATCACTGTTGGCTTCGTACAAGAATATCGCTCGGAAAAATCTATTGAGGCTCTCAACCACCTTGTCCCGAACCATGCCCATCTCATCCGCTCCGGGACAAAGGGTGGTGTATCAACTCCAACATGGCCACCTATGGAAGTTGGCACCATGGATGAAAACGGCCAGGAAATTGTAACACCAGGGGAGGAGTCTCTTGAGGCTACCTCTGTTAAGGTCATGGCTGCTCAACTTGTGCCTGGAGATCTGGTCCTTTTTACAACTGGAGATCGCATTCCCGCTGACATTCGGGTCACTAAAGCTTCGGATTTGACTATCGATGCGTCCAACTTGACCGGCGAAACGGAGCCAGTCCGTATTATCGCTACAGCTACTGCCCCCAACCAACAATATCTTGGTGGAAACCTCGTCCCTCCTCGCTCCGCAGCTACAGCGCATAATGATGCTGACGGTAGCAACATTGCTTATATGGGAACTTTAGTGAAGTCTGGTTATGGCCAGGGAATTGTGTTTGCCACTGGTGGCACTACAAACTTCGGAGCTGTGGCGACGAGTGTATCGAGCACCGAGAGTCCCCGCTCGCCTCTGCAACTATCCATGGATGATTTGGGTTCGCAACTTAGTAAGGCCTCATTCGTGGTTATTGGACTGATTTCGTTCGTTGGTTGGCTCCAAGGAAAAAAGATTCTGGACATTTTCACCATCTCTATTTCTCTTGCTGTTGCCGCCATTCCAGAAGGTCTTCCTATCATTGTTACTGTTACTCTAGCTCTGGGTGTCCACCGCATGGCCAGACACCACGCCATTGTTCGTCGTATGCCAAAGGTTGAAACCCTCGGCTCCGTCAACGTCGTTTGTACCGACAAGACTGGCACCTTGACTACGAACCACATGACTACCACTCGTGCTTGGTACTTTGGTGCTGATCGGGTTATCAATGTCGAAAACGAGACTGAAACTCCCGATGTTCTGACTGATAACGCTACCCTCCGCATTGTTCGTATCGGAACCGTTGCAAACAACGCTCGTTTGGCACGCCAATTTGCTGACGGAAGTGATTCCGCCAATCGCGCTCATGCTGTCTTGTCCTCGACACAGGACGCGAAACATGGCAACACTATGACCCGTTGGGTTGGCCAACCAACTGATGTGGCCATGATGGATCTTATGGATCGTTTCAAAGAACTTGATGCTCGTGAGACTCTGGGTGCCCCAGTATCAGAAACTCCCTTCAGCTCTAGTCGCAAGTGGATGGGTGTTGTCATGGCCGACCAGCAGAATGGCGAGGAGTTTGCTTACATGAAAGGATCTATTGATCGCGTCCTGGAAGCCTGTGATACTTATGTTGACCGTGATGGCCGTCAAGTTATTCTGGATGATCAGCGCCGCCAGGAAGCTATGGAGGCTGCCGACGCTATGGCATCTGAAGGTCTTCGTGTTTTGGCATTTGCTTCCGGAGTTGTCAGCCGTTCCAACCGCTCTAAAAATCGCAATGGCGAGTCTGATGGGATGAACATCGAGGCATTCAAAGATCTTGCTTTTGCTGGTCTAGTTGGCATGCGTGATCCTCCTCGCCCTGGAGTTTCTGAATCCATTCGTAGATTGCTTCGCGGTGGCGTCAAAGTTATCATGATCACAGGAGATTCAGAGGTTACGGCTCTTGCCATTGGAAAACAACTTGGCATGTCAATTGCTAATGTCAAGGATGCGGCCCCTGGACAAGCTAGTATCCGCCCAGTTCTTAGAGGTGAAGACGTCGACAGAATGTCTGAACATGAACTGGCAGACGCCATGCAGAATACGACTATCTTTGCACGCACTAACCCTGATCATAAGCTCAAGATTATCGAAGCTCTGCAGTTACGTGGAGATATCGTTGCTATGACTGGTGATGGTGTAAATGATGCACCGGCCTTGAAAAAGGCTGATATCGGTATCGCCATGGGTCGTAATGGCACTGATGTGGCTAAAGAGGCTGCTGACATGATTCTGACTGATGACGATTTCTCGACTATTTTGCATGCCATCGAAGAAGGTAAGGGCATTTTCTCCAATATCCAGAACTTTTTGACTTTCCAGTTGAGCACCAGTGCTGCTAGTTTGGCTCTGGTCTTCTTCTGTACGTGCCTTGGCTTCCGGAACCCGCTCAATGCCATGCAAATTCTTTGGATCAGTAAGTATTTTCCCATTAAAGTCACTCGGAAAGCATAAACTAACTAGTTTCTAGACATTATCATGGACGGGCCACCCGCCCAATCGCTTGGCGTGGAGGCCGTGGAGAAGGATGTCATGCACAAACCTCCTCGTCGGCGTTCCGATCCTGTGCTCACCCAGGCCGTTATCTCTCGTGTTCTTTGCTCCGCTACGGTTATCATGATTGGTACTATGTTTGTATACTATCGTGAGATGGGTGATGGCACTATTAATCGCCGTGACACTACCATGACGTTTACTTGCTTTGTGCTGTTTGATATGTTCAACGCCTTGGCCTGCCGGTCGTCTACCAAGTCAATTCTACGCGGTGAAGTCGGCCTCTTTTCGAATTCCTTGTTCAACTGGGCTGTTTCTCTGTCAATCCTGGGCCAGCTTATGGTGATTTACTTCCCTTTCCTCCAGGAGGTTTTTCAAACTGAGGCTCTTGGCTTTGGTGACTTGCTATTCATGGCTATCATGTGTAGCAGTGTCTTCTTCGCAGACGAAGCCCGCAAGTTCATGAAGTACGGTCCACAACGAATGGGTTCTGGCTACTCGCAGGCGGTGTAGTGCTTTTTTGAGAAGGGTCGTTTCTGTACCAATATTGCAACATGTACGATGTTTCAAATGTACGACCAAGAGCTCTGTTTGTTTTGTTTGTGGGTGTTTTGTTAGATTTATTTCGAGGCTATGCTTTCTCTTTACGTACCGGAGTTCGAGAGAGGATACATTTGGAGTGCCGGTTTGGTTTGGTTTGGTTTTTAGATCTTGTTCAAGACATTAGAGTTTGGGGGCGGTGTATTTTGTGAAAGAGGTTAATAATGGATTTGATATGGCAATAGGCGGTCATGACCGTCGGTCTACGGTAACATCTAGTTGGCACTTGATTTCACTGTGTTTCTAGTGTGAGTGAAAACCTTATGAAAGTCGAGATATGACATTAGTAACTCGAATGATTAATTTCCTGTAGCTCAAGTCTGTGTGCTGTACTCGACCTCATACTCGAGACTGTTTTGCCAGGTGTTATACCCGTCGGGATTTCCAGCAGTATAGAATAGGCTGCGGTCATAGGGAGTTATCGGCAAGTTATGTTTGAACCGATAAACCAAATCGGGGTTACTGGTGAACTGTCGTCCAACGCCGATAATCGGCTCCCATTCAGTCACCTCTTTCATTCTGTTTCTTGCCTTATCCGCATTGAAGCCTCCCGTGAAAAACACAGGCTTACCCTTTTTCCACGCGTCCAACAACAAGAACGGGTTGCCCTCGCCACCATCTCCTTCACTTCCATCCTCATACCAGACTAACCGTGGTTCAATAAGGTCGATAAAAGCGACATCAAGCTCTGAGGCCTTAGAGATAATGTCCCGGAATTGGACCCATGTGCATGTCGTTGAAAGTGCCCCAAGGCGAGAAACGGACACCAACCCGGGAGGGACCAACGGCGGTAACGAGGGCAGAGAGAACTTCATGGGCGAAACGGGACCGGTTGAAAACGGAGCCACCGTAGGTGTCGGTGCGATGGTTGGTGACATCTTGAAGGAATTGGTCGATTAGGAAACCGTTGCCACCTGTTGATGTTAGCTTTGGTTCTGTGTGTATTTTTGGCATATTAACTCACCGTGTAGCTGGACACCGTCAAAGCCAGCTTCGATGGTATTCTTCGCGGCCTGGGCGTAATCCTTGATACATTCTTTGATATCCTGCTCAGTCATCGCGATAGGGGTTTCTTCCTCGGGAGACGCTTTGAGTTTCACTGCACTCGGGGCATATAACTTGGTACCAGCCTTCGTGACAACGTCATACATCCCACCACGTCCTGTGTTCCATAGCTGACACCACATAAAGCAACCCTTGGCATGTACCGCATCGGTGATTTCCTTCCAAGCGGCAATCTGCTCTTTGTTCCAAATACCTCCGACGTTGGGATAGCCGACCCACCGTTTCCCGATGTGGCATCCCTCGCTGATGATCAGAGTTCCGGGAACTGCGGCACGTTGGATATAGTGTTCTAGAAAGTGTCAGTATTGAAACATGAAGCGATAGAATAGTCATGAACATACCTTTGACCATAGATGTAGGAACCCATTCATCGGTGCACCGCAGACGAGTGAGAGGTGCCATCACGATGCGGTGCTGGAGCTCACAGTTCCCTACTGTGATGGGGGTGAATAGTTTATCGGTATCCATCGTTTCAGAGTTCAATATAGCCAGAATGAGAATGTGAATTTGAGGGTGGTTGGTGAGAATAAGAGTACGTCTTTTGACGATATCTCGTGTCTAATATATCCCCCCTTCTTCCCAAGCCCATAGACACTTCAACTACTACATGTACAGCATCTTGCATCTTGAACTGCCAAACTAATCATCACAAGGGCGTACGCCTTTACATCTACACATCATCCCATATATCATCTTGCTTTGTCATGTAGACATTCAAAACTGGTTGACAACAATGGAAGTTATTTTGTTCCCTGTTAGGGCTGAGGAACATCAACCAGGGCAATACGAGCGCGGGAAGGTGGGGCATGTCCGGAAGGTCGCCCTGGCCCACAGTTCTTGTCATTATTACCAACTTGTTGTCTCCAATCCCTGGAAACCTTATTTCAACTCACCTAAAACACTTGAGATTACAAATCTCCAGGTAAAAACTCCGATGGGACCACAACATTAACAATGTGAGCTGTCAAGGGATGGCTATGTCTGGAAACTCAACTTCCGTTTGATCGAGTTTTAAAAACTCCGAGTGTTCACATGTCGGTATGAACTTGGCCTGAAGCTCTGATTCCATGTTACGAAGAGACTTTTCATTGTAGTATGACAGATGAAGCTCAGATACTCAGTCACACATGTCTACAGACACCACAAAAGGTGTGCTGTTGTGATTGTTGCTCAACTCAAAACCTTGTGAATGTTCGATCTAACAAAATAATGGCAATGTCATACTATTAATTAAGCTGCACTTGTTGTTATCGCTATCTTCGTTGATTTGAAAAACATAGTGCCATAGTGCCATAGATTTATCGATTTTATCTGATTTCGATCATCACTAACACCCCGATCATTAAAAAGCACATAACCCTAAAAAGCAACACCACATACCCTATTAGGTGGCTCCCCTGCACCACTCAAGCCCCAGCGTCATGTTGATATCGATAATGGAGCTTCTGGATAGGTTGCTTCCAGATTGGGACAACCACATTCATCAGTCGTCATCTCTATTAAATTCCATGTGACAGTTGTCTCTGACGTCAGATTGTTAGTGCGACGTCAATTTATTTTCTGCCAGTCTAGTTATCGGTGTGGACACGCAACCATTGTTTGTAGCGCCAATTTCCTTCTTTAGCTTCTTGCGCCGAGTGTTGCTTGCGCCTTTGAGTACCTCAGTGACATCTTGCAACTTTTCGGTTCTCTTGAAAAGAACACAACATACAAATCTACGATTAGACCTAGTTCACACGACATAATATACCCACACAATGCCTCTCCCATCTCGAGTGCCGCCGACGCCGGGCCTCCGTATCCCGGCCGATCCGAAAGCCCCACCATCAATATACAATGCCACCGATATAAACTCCATCCATACAGCCCTCGCCACCATTCGAAATAAAAACACAGTTACCACCAATAAATTAGATACTCTGCTAGCTTCGCGAGCCTCATTAACACGAGAGCTGCAACGGCTGGACTTCCTCCGGACAACACTCGATAGTCAGGCCATTGCTGTGCGGGCTGCAAGTTCCCAGATGGTCTCTTCAGCCGCCGACACAGCTGGGCGCTTACGGAATAAAGTGCGCGAGTTGGATTTGGAAAAGAGCAGAGTTGAGGAGACTCTGGGTGTGGTAGAACAGGTGGCAGAGTTGAAAGCGTGCATCAATGGTGTCGTGGGAAGCATGGGCGCACCACAAGATTGGGAAGGGGCAGCAGCGTATATTGAAAGAGCCGCCAGAGTCCCAGAAGACATTGTCAAGGGCGGGTTTGCAGCGGCAATCGTCCCTAGTGTGGAGGTACCGGATGCGCCGTGGGTTACGCTGGAAAACGCAAAGGAGAGTTTGTGTGGGTTGTTTTTGAGAGAGTTCGAAAAGGCAGCGGAGGAGGGAGATTCACAAAAGGTGACGAGGTTCTTCAAACTGTTCCCGCTCATCGGGAGGGGGGATGTGGGACTGGATATCTACGGAAAGTTCGTCTGCCAGGGGGTTTCGGGGACGGCAAGGGCTACCTTGAAGCAAGCTACAGAAACACATCGAACAGAGGGGTTCTTTTACGCCAATGCGCTCACCAAGTTGTTTGAACACATTGCGCAGGTGGTGGATAGTCACGGAGGACTCGTGGAAAGACATTACGGACCCGGTCGCATGACGAGAGTTATCGAGAGATTACAACAGGAGGTAGACATGCAAGGTGGTATCATCATCGATTCTTGGAGTGACGAGAGAGATGTATCAAGATGGTTGACGGACGTCAAGAGTTATCCATTTTCATTCCTGGTTCAGAGCTTCTTGCCCCAGCAGCAAAGGGGAGTCCCGAGAGTGGCATCCCCAGCAAATGGGGCGGGTGCCAATCCAAGAATGAGTGAAGATGAGGGAGTCGACATGAAGGAAGTTGATAAGCTGTTAGCTGAAATTTCTATGATGTTGGGAAGGTGGGCGTTATATACCCGGTTCATGACGGGCAAGTGTCAGGTAAGTGGTGAAATGAAGGAGTAGTTGTATGTGAAATGTGCTTTCTGACATATCACAGGAACCTGTTGCGTCAGAACAAAAGGCTTTGGTTGTACCAGATATTTTGGCCAAATCCAATATGATCAAGAAGGTTGAGGCCAAGCTTATGAGCCCATACAACATATTGTCCACCTTCTTTTTCAGAAGATCAGTTGAAAAGGCTTTCCAGATGGATGAATACCCCTCTGGTTTGACTCTTAGCCCAACAAAGCCCCTAGGAAGCAGTGCACCTTTCATAATATTAGCTGTCGATGATGTAGTCTTCATTGTCAACGCAGTCATTGAGAAGTGTCTCTCAACAGCTCAGAAAGATGTAGTTTCTTCTATGATTCCGACAATTTCGCGGGTTCTTGGGGCTGATTTCGTTGGTATGGTCCAGCGGAAGATGCGTGACGAATCATACCCTAAATCCCTAGTTCAAGGTGGTTTTCCACCAGAGGAAAAGATCATACAGTTCATTGTCTTGATTAACAGTTTAGACATGGCCAATGACTACCTTGGCCGGATTGTTGCTGGAAAGATTGGAGCTACGCCAGAGCAAGTTATTGCTGCTACCACAGCGTCACCAATCACACCCACGGCTAGCTCACAACTTGCCAATTCATTCCCCTTCCAGAAGGAGGGCATTGCCGTTGCCCAGCAATTAGTTAACATGCATCACTCATTCACTAGCAAGACTGGAGAACTGATGGCCGAGGGTATCCAGGTTCTCTTCAACAACGTAGTCAAGTTGCGCCTTCGTCCGATACTTTCTGAGACCTTCCGCGACGCAGATTACTCGCTCAGCGAAGCCGAGTTTGAAGAGTGGGCGCAACAGGAAGACCAAGATCTTGGGGAATTCCTTGAGCGCATTGCCCGCCGCTTTGAGCATGGATGGGACCAACTCATGCGCCCTATTCAGCGCCTCATGACTCCCAAGACATATGCCGAGCTCCATGACATTACAGCGCGGTATCTCGTACGGGTGCTGGAGAAACGGATATGGGGATATGCAGGACTGGCTAATGCTTACGGTGCGATTCGCATGGAAAAGGACTTTACGGGGATTATCGGTGCTGTAGCCAAGGGCAATTACGCTGTAAGAGAAGTATTCGCACGGGTATCACAGATTCTGATGATTGCGAATATGGAGGAAGAAGAATGGGATGAGGTTGTGGCTGTTGCCGGAATTGAAGGCGATGATGGTTTCTTATGGGTTTTGAGCGAGGATGAAAAGATTAAGGCAAGAAAGCTGGTGAAGTTGGTCTAAGATTCAGACCACAAGACCCTGTCATGGTGAGTTGTGTGGGTTGACGATGTAAATGACCTGCATATGCATGTATGCATGCTATGATCTGTAATATAAATGTTTCCCAGTGTGAGAATTCATGACTCAATTTTGGTGACACAGGATGAATCGACGACCAAAAAGGCAACTGCCCCTCTGTTTATCTAATCTATCCAGACTGGGAGGAGGATTTTTTCAATTTATTCCGCATTAGGCGTTGCGACGTCATTGAGTTTTGAGATTGTGATAAATTGACAAAGTGCAAACGAACCTAACATCAGGTTAGAATTCAGACAAGGTTGTTTTATTTGGTCGTTTTTTCAATCCCTAGTTATTTGCCCTGGCGACTCCTCGACTTTCACGGCTTCCAGCTTGCGTTTCCGCTGCTGCCCGGTTTCGTTTTCAGAAGATGACTTTCTCTACGAGGATTATCAAGATTGTGGGCGGTCCGTTGGGCGAGTTCAAGGAGGGTTTGAATTCCTGGGTACCAGCGAAGACGGAGAAGGTTCCGGCCGTGGCAGAGTTGGAGAAGATG
Organism: Huntiella bhutanensis; assembly: GCA_002018275.1. Lineage (NCBI taxonomy): Eukaryota > Fungi > Ascomycota > Sordariomycetes > Microascales > Ceratocystidaceae > Huntiella > Huntiella bhutanensis. The sequence continues at coordinate 203,262 of MJMS01000015.1, forward strand.
GCTAGGTACTTGAGGGAGAGTCCCATTCCAGTGGCGTTTCCTACCGAGACGGTTTATGGACTGGGGGCTGATGCGACGAGGTCGGAGGCTGTGAAGGGCATTTATGCGGCGAAGGGGAGACCTTCGGATAACCCACTTATTTCGCATATTGCGGATTTGGACATGTTGCAGGACTTGTTGGATCCGACTGAGGATATTCGTAAGGCGGGAGGAGATCCTATCCCGGAGATATATAGGCCACTTCTGGCGAGGTTTTGGCCCGGGCCACTTACCATTCTTCTACGTAACTCGGGTGTTTCTCCGCTTGCGTCGGAAGTTACAGCTGGTCAGCCAACTTGGGGTGTCCGTATGCCTGATTCACCATTAGCCTTGACGCTGATTAAGTTGGCGGGAGTTCCTCTTGCTGCTCCCTCGGCAAATGCTTCGACTAGACCGAGCCCCACTACAGCGCAACATGTCCTAGATGACTTGACGGGGAGAATCGAGGTTATCTTGGATGGTGGGTCATGTCGTGTTGGTGTGGAAAGTACAGTGGTAGATGGACTTAGTAACCCACCAGCTATCCTGAGACCAGGCGGTGTCAGCTTGGCGGAGATTAAGGAATGTCGTGGGTGGGAAGATACTGTGGTTGGGTATAAAGATCAGAGTGAGGTTGGTAAGGCGGCCCCAAGGGCACCGGGTATGAAGTATAAGCATTACAGCCCCAAGGCGAGGGTTGTCCTTTATGAGGCATCACACACACCAGCAAAGGATGGTGTGATAAAGGGGGATGTGGATGAAGTCGTTAAGGAGAAGAAAGGTGCTAAGATTGGCATAGTGAGAACACAAAGATGGAAACAGGCCGGTGGATTGGCGACGGGCGAGTTGGTGGAAATGGGAAAGCTTGAAGGCTACGAAGATGAGGAGGAATCATTTGTTGTGCTCAGTGGTTCATTGGAGAACTCGAGTGCGACGGTTTATGATATCGACTTGACAAATGACGTTAAGGGTGTGGCACAAGGTCTCTTCCAGGCACTGCGGACACTGGATAGACGTGGGGTGGACGTTATTTTTGTAGATGGGGTTTCAGGCTCGACAGACATGGCAGGCGCAGTGATGAACCGGTTGCGCAAGGCCGCTTCAGATATCAAGGTGTAAAAATGGTTATGGAGATTACAATAATCAAAAGTCATTAATGTGTAGTCTTGAGATTTGTGCGAAGAAGTACAAGTCTGCCAGCTAACGCCATAATATAAGCAAAAAGTACAAAACAAAACGCCCATTCCTCTATATCCCCCTCCAAACTTGGGATTTTCAAAAAACGTGGTATATCCAAGTCTTCTCGGTTCCATGATAATCAGCCCCCGCTTTACAGACCCTGCCTCAACCAGTCCGTCAACTTGGCACGACCAAACTGGGCCAAGTTGTTCACACCCTGTTCACTGAGATCGATCCGGCCCATGCTGACGTCTTGAGTGGGGGCCTTGCTGACACGGTGGACGATGATAGTGGGGTCTGTTTCGAGGACGATACCGTCGTCTACGATTTCGTCAATGGCGAGGGCGACGAGATCGTAGTTGTCGAGGATGGTGCGCTTGTCTACGGATTGCCTGGTGGTTGAAAGTGGTTAGCAGCGGTAATAGAGAACGGGGTAGTGTAAACATACTTGAAGAGGAGGTGGAGAGAGTCGCGGAGGGCAAGAATGACGTTGTACAGGAGGACTTCGTTCTCGTCGACACTGCCAATGACGTAGATGATGACATCCGAGTCAATCTTGTAGAGAACGACACGGTTGTCGTACAGGATAATATCGTTGTTCTGCTTAACCGTCTTCTCAAAGAGACCCTTCTCAAAAGCCTTTTGCGCCTTCACGTCGGCATATGGGTTGGGGTTGGCTGGGGCGCCTATCATAAGATCTCGTTAGTGGGAGAGTTCATAGGCTAGATCGTAACCACGGACATACCGGCGCCCTGGTGTGGGGAGTTGTAGTATTTCGCGAGAATGCGGGAACCGTCTTCGCCGCTCAAGATTAACACGGCGTTGACCGAGAACAGGGACATGCCGGGAGACATGATGAATGAATATATACGGAGGGAGGTCGCGGGGTGGATGCGGGGTGAATACGCCGGATATCAGGCGGAATTGGTAGCGGTCTTGGTAGTTTTGAAGCCTGGGGTGGAATTGGCTAGCCGTTTAAGCAATTAGGTAGTAAAAAGAAAACACAATGGATCTCGTCAATCAAGCGCTGCGTTCAATAGTTGTTACTACCTTCAAGTACACGGTCTTCACTGCGACAGCTTGCGATTAGTCGTCTTAGGATCACTAGGGTTGCTTAGGGCTACCCAGTTAATGCCACGCATGGGTTTACCAAAGGTGCAAGCTACACAGAGAAAAGTAGTTGCATTTTAACAGCATGTGAATGCGAGCTTCACCCCACCTGATCCGAGCGCATGGAATCAAGGTGAATGCAACGAAGGCGTTCCCCTGAACCGGGGATCGACCGAGCCGACAAGGCCGCAAGCCTGTTGTAGCTACCATCGGTCATGTAAGGCAACTGAAGTCGGTCTAGTTCGTACGCGCATACGAGATGCCGAAGGTTAAGGCAGCAGGTTTACGGGGCCTTCGGGGGCGGAGTTTAGCTTGTTGGCCATGTGCTTGGCGGATATGCCCTGCACAGCCACGTAAGTCTGGAATTCCCGAGACGCCTGGAGGCAAAGAGAAGCGCCGGAGCTGCTGGGCTTGTGGAGAGGGGTGGAAAGATAATTGAGGGACCTCGGGTGACGCAGCTTTGCGTAGCCAGTATAGTGGGCTTTTTTGTGGTGGGATTCTGTGGTTTGCCGTGGGCGGAAGGCGGATGCTTCGGGACGGTATGTGGGACACAGGCAGACATTTAGCGGAACATATGGGCGCTTGTTATTTGTATAAGAAGGTGCAGTGTCTTTGAGAACAACATCAGGTAGTGATTGTATTGTATCTTGTCTCTCTACATTTCTTTAATTTTACGCAATTCCCATAGTTGGAATACAGACATTGTACTCTTACATACACACATCGGCGTCATCCATTACTACTTTGCGCCGACCATTACCAAACAGGTAATCCCTCGCACTTGTGATCCTGCCCCCATTCCAGGCTTCTTCCACGTCGCCCATCGACCGAATTGTACGCAACCAGCCTCTTTTCTGAAGTCGTAAACTTCCGCCAGCCTTGTCTAGATATCGGCACCATCGTGCATATTGAAATTTGCAGTTCATCTCCTGCTGCAGTCTTTTCTCGCTTCCTCCCTGGTCGATTCCGTGCTATAGCAGTAAACCAGTACACCTTCAAAGGTTGCCGCCTGTCTCGATTTAGTCCGTCTTAGCTCTGCCTTGTATAGAAAAAGCTCAGGTCACAAGCTCTAAGAATCCCGGCCAGCCTCCTTCTTCCATTTGCATCTTTTTACTTTGAAGTGGTCTACATTTTGAATTGTTGCTTCTTTCAACAATTACCATCGCCTTTTTTGTCGCTTTAAAGGGGAACCACTTGTGAGGTATTTGACTTTCACCATTTGTCATTGTCTTGTCCACAGTTTACGACTCACCTGCGTCTCATACGATATCCCAGCACCCCCACCTAGCATCTCATTTACGACACCTCACGATACACAGTAACCGCAATCATGGCGTCCCTCAACCTCTCTACCAATGGTCCTTCAATTAAGAACAGCTACAATGCTGTTGTCAACGCCACTCTTTCCAACAAGTCTCCTACCTTTGCTCACTGGGCTCTCCTCTATGTGCAAGCACCATTGGCCAATGCCTTCCAAGATTCTGGCAACAAAGAGAGTGTGCTCAAGGTAGAAGGTTCTGGAGGTGAGTAACATTTCACACTGCGCAATCGCAATTGATTTCTCATACTAACCATGATTTTGAAATACAGAGGGTGAACTCGAGGACCTCATAGAAGATTTTAACGAGGGTCGTATCCAATTTGCCTTCGTCAAGGTCAAGGACCCAAACTCGGCGCTCCCCAAGAACGTCCTCATCGCTTGGTGCGGCGGCAGTGTTCCCGAGCGCACCAAGGGATACTTCACTAGCCACCTGTCTACCGTTTCCAAAGTCCTTCAGGGTTACCACGTCCAGATTACCGCCCGCTCTTCAGCCGACCTCACTCCCGAATCCATTGTGCAAAAGGTGGCTGATGCCTCCGGCGCAAACTACTCTGGCGGTCCTTCCGCTATCCACGCTGCCCGGCCTCCTCCGCCAGCTGCCTCTAAGCCTGTCTTCACTCCCACTGCACTGAGCTCTTCCCGGGTAAACCCCCTGGTTGCTGCGCGGTCGCAAAAGCAGGCGACGGATGCGGATGGCTGGGGCGCCGATGCCCCGCCAGTCACGCGCTCCGAAATCCAAAAGGTTGAGTCGGCGTACAAGCCGACCAAGGTCAACATGGCCGAGCTCACCAAGGTCAAGCAAGTCTCGCACTTTGAGCAAAAAGTGGTCGAGTCTGGTGCGGATGTAGTCAAGGGTGGATACCAACCGATCGGTAGAGTAGACATCAACGCTCTGCGGTCGCAAGCAAAGCAGAAGGATGACTTCAGACCTACCCCTGTGAAGGGTGCTTACGAGCCCATTGGCAAGGTCGACATTGCCGCTATCCGTGCTCGTGCCCAGAAGCCCGCTGCGGAGGAGGCTTCCGATGAGCGCCCTAAGAGTCTTGCTGAGCGCACCGCGGCCTTCACTCAGCCCGCGCAGGCTGAGCGTTTGACTTCTCTCCCCAAGCCCAAGGTCGCCAGCAAGTTTGGTGGTGGTTCCTCCTTCACCGGTACCAAGCCCGCGCTTCCCGGCTCCTTCGGTGCCCCCTCAGCTGCTTCTGCGCCTCCAGTTGGTGCTGCTAGCCGGACATTCGCTGACCAGGGTGGCAAGACGCCCGCGCAAATCTGGGCCGAGAAGAAGGGCAAGACTCCTCTTGCGGCCCCCGTTGCCGCGCCCTCGCTGGCTGCTACTCCTGCTATTGGCGTGCAAAAGACCGGTGAATGGAAGAGCGGATACACTGGCAAGTCGTGGTCGGTCAATGCGCCAGCATACGGACGTACTTTGTCGCCTAACGCCACCGGTGACAACGAGCCTGCTTCTCACCATGAGTCTGAGGCCGCTCCCGCCTCTATCAAGGACCGCTTCCAGGAGGCCGAGCCCATTGCGGTCGCTGCTTCTCGGGCGGCCCCTGCCATCCCTACTATGGATGCCCCCCCACCTCTGCCTACTTCGACCCGCCCCTCTGACCCGCCTGCTGGTGGCTTCGCCCTTCCCGTTCGCTCCGTTCCCGAGCCATTTTCCGCGCCGGAGCCACCACGCTCTCCTTCCCCTGTGCAGATTCCAGTGGCAGTTCCCCGGAGCCCTTCGCCGCCACCGCCGCCTCCTGCTCCCGTCCCTGTTCGTGAGCCCAGTCCTGTGCGGGCTCCTTCGCCTCCTCCTGCTCCTGTTGCCGCCCCTGCGCCTCCTGCTCCTGAGCCCGTCGCCGAGGAGCCCCAGGCTGGTGGCAGTGGATTGACTGCCATTGCGCAGTTCGACTACGAGCGCGCTGAAGATAACGAGCTCGAGTTGAGAGAGGGCGAGACTGTTGTGAACATTGAGATGGTTGATGATGACTGGTGGTTTGGTTTCAACTCTTCTGGCGAGTCGGGCCTGTTCCCTAGCAACTACGTTGAGCTTGTTGAGGGTGGTGCTGCTGCGGCTCCTCCCGCTGCCCCTGAGCCGGAGCCAACCCCTGCCCCCCCTCCACCTGCTCCCGCTGCTGCGGCGGCGGCCGATCTTGGACAGACTGCCCTGGCGCAGTTCGACTACGAGGCTGCCGAGGACAACGAGCTTTCGTTCCCCGAGGGCGCCACCGTCACCAACATTGAGTTTCCCGATGAGGACTGGTGGTTCGGCCATTACCAGGGTAACTCTGGTCTGTTCCCGGCTAACTACGTTGAGTTGGTGCAGTAAATTTACGGATAGTTTGTATGTATGAAGGTACCACTGATGCTTTGCAACGAAGTTTTGAATTGAACGTATTAGATTCCCATTTCATTAAATTGTTTCTACATTTATGTGTAAAGTGATTATTCATGTCATCGCCTCGGCGAAACAATCTCCACAATCGGAGCATCCCTCTAAGATGCCTTGGCAAATTCCAGCGCCGCAGCAACAGAATATTGCCAACGCACCACCTAAACAACCGACACGCTTCGCTTTCTTTTTGTATCCTTTATCGTGCCCCGCTGGCCCGTGATATTTCGTTGGGTCTGGTGGTGCTGGAGTACTAGTAGTAGTGGATGGTACAACGGTAGTCGATGGCGCAATGACAGAGACTGATGGTGGTGGCAGCGGTCCGCTGTATCCACCCGTTGATGACGGTGGATAAGTACTAAGTGGCGATGAGATTGATGGCGGGGCGCAAACTACCATGGGTCCTTGGAGTTGGTACGGATGTGCGAGGGGCGGCGCTTGAGAATATTGTGGCGCGGGTGATGCCGGACTGAACGGGGTTACTGCCTGTTTTTGGTCGTCAAAGGCGGGCCGGAGATTTTGCAACTCGACTGAGGTGGATGTGGGGGTAGAATCCAATTCAGCGATGGGCGGGTGATGCGCCGGGGTAGGATATTGTTGCATAGGTTGTTGTTGTTGATATTGATGCAGATGGGCTGGGGGAAATTGCTGTGGCACTGTAGACCCGTAGCTGATCTGCATTTGTACGGGGTTTTGAGATATTGGGGTCACGGGGGACACGGGCCCACTATAGTGCGGTTGCTGGTGTTGCGCCGGGGCATATTGTTGGACTGGGTGTGAATTGGAGGGGATTGATTGGTTTTGGGGACCGGGAGTTACGGGCGTTGCGGGGCCGGGGGTTGGCGTGTCGGCATAGGTCTGTGGTGGGTTAGTGAGGTTCTGGTGAAAGGGACTTGTGACGTACGATTGCGGGGGCGGTAGGTGGCTGGCCGTTGTCGTGGGCGAACGGGTCGTACCCGGATATTTTGTAGAAGTCGGCATTGGACATTTTGAGGGCGGTTGAGGAGAGTTGGTGATGAAAACGGGTGCTTGTGAGGGCGTAAGAATTGGGGATCTGTATGTACTTGAAAGATGTATTCAAAGGATGTCAAGAATGATTAGAGATGTTCGTTGAATTGAAAAAAACGACGATTGGATGGCCGGGTCTAGAGAATCCCAAATCGAGCTGAACTACTAATTAGGCAATGCTGAAATCCAGGGTCAGGGTTGAGACGGGTCGTACGAACGAGACGAGGGTGAATTTGAGTTTGATAGGAAAGACAACAGGATGAAAGGTTATTTTGAAAGAAAGTACTTTAAAATAGAGAGAGGGTAGAATTGGCGATTGCGAGACACCGTTGCGGATACGGCTCGTTACTTATATATGAGTCAAAAATAGGCTAGCGTCGCACTTGTTAGGAATGGCCATATCTGATGTGGTGACAATGCCCATCCAAAAGATCTACCACTTGAAAAAAAAGTACTACCCAACGGACTCCATGGTTCTTTAAAAGACCAATGAGAGGCATTGTATCCGAAATTAGCTAGGTCGTGTCGGCTTGGGGATTCCAGCAGTTTGGAGGGTGACATTGAGGGTAGGAGGTAGCCTACAGGTGTTGAGGTATTCCGTTGATATTAGCGAGTTCGCCTGAGAGACCAACATGTCCTTAGGTTACATTTCTTTCGGCGTCTTTAAGCCCTTTTTGCTCGGGGCGTTGTGTCACTTGGGTGGTATTAGAGACATTGTCTATGCAGGCGAGAATTTAGAACGTTGATGAAGTATAATTGTAATGGTGCTGGTGAATGAGTAGTCATTTGTGGCTGCGGATTAGACAGTTCGCAAATCAGGAATCCCGTGACGCTATCTGCTTGGTCAAATCTTCCATCTCCCTTAAATGTTTCTCCTCTAAGTCCACATACTCGTTATCCCCCGACCCCGAACGGGTTTTATCCTTCCATCTTTCTGCCGCCTTGGCACCCCGTCGAGCCAACTCAGAAAGACGCAAAAAGGCCGGTCCATCTGTGCTCTGTATGAACGCTACGTCAAGCTCATATGGATATGCCGCATTTGCCTTTTCCCATTCATACGTCATCTGTTCAAGTGTTGGGCGCATATTGGTCAGCGGACTTTCCTTTATCAGATACTCTCGTATAACAGAGGGGAAGAACATCTGGGCTGCATTCCATATTTGCCCGATTGTTTTGTAACTTAGCCGGCTGTCGAATTGTGATGGGTGATGCTTATGCTTCATTGTTAGTCTCACGTGCCCGGTAGCTGGGGACAAGTAGTACGTGAGATCACTACAGCATGAGTGTTGTTCAACAGGCCGGTTGAGTTCTTTCTTTACTTGACTGGTATCGGATATGTTGGTCTCATCTTGGAGACATTTGTACTGATAGACGACCTTCTTTGGCGTAGTTTTGACAACCCTCTGCTGGGTGAAACGGTAACCCATCGCCAAGGATATTAACCTCGTAAAACGATTCATCCCATCAGCATAGTATTGCTTCATTGTGAAATCGTGGTATGGGCATCGAAACAACATCTTGGCCCTGCTCGCTTTGAATCGGAATTCAATGTCTAGATCCTCAGATTGACCCTGCAAACTCAGGCGACCCGTGTTAGCATGGGGCATTACCTTGGGCAGGTATCTAAAGAATAACATACCGGAACATTCCATTCACTGATCTTTTTGTAGAATCTAGAGAAGCCTGGAACCTTACTCTTTTTATTTACGGGATCGATTGGTGCATCATCTGGTGCATCGACCACTCCGTCATGGCGGGAGCAAGTCAATTCGTGGCTGCCCGTCGGTGATTTTTCAAATTGGGAAAGTTTGAATATATCGTTGCAGCTAGGACAATAAGCTGTATCCAAAGTGTTCTTGCAGCCGGGTGGTAACTCGTCATGTTGGTATCCAAGTGCATACAACATATTGACTACTTCTTCGTCGCTTTGGAGTGTCACTGCTGTCATTCCTTTAACAATATCAACCGGTGGGCCCTTCTTTGCCTTTTCACATGCTTTGATGACATCCTCCAAAGTGACTTCGAGACCCACGAACTTGGGGATAGTTTTCATCTCCCGACGGATGTTCAAAGGTGCCTGAGTCTCGGCTCGGGGTCTTACAAACTGGGCTATTTCGACCCGGCGTCTGCTATTGAGGTAAGACTCATGGGAACTATGCTCCATGGAGATATCAACTCTTCTGTTCCTCATGAACACTTTGATAGAAAGCTTGCTATCACATGGGTATCGTGCCATTTTCTCATGAATAGCCTGGTTTGCAGCTGGATCCGTAGACTTCTGTTGCTCGTCTTGCGCACAGATGAAGTCATACTTGATGCTTCCATCTTCTTCTTCATTAGAGCCATTCGCAAAGAATCGCAGGCCACCTCGGTTCCAAAGTGCCTGACAGAGAAGTCTTGCACCTTTATCCGATACTTCACGAGGTGTGCCTCGATTGTGGAAGCTCGAGAATGTTTCGTCGAATATGTAGAAGGGAAAACTACCCCGGATTTCTAAGCGCTCTTGGTTTACCTGTGATTGAAGTATTAGAGTGATCTGCCCCCAAAGAAGCCTTGATATAGCTTACATTGTCTTGCCAATGGCGTATGATGGCGCAGAAGTTGTCCCAGTCTAAGATCCTAGGAGCCATTACGTCGATGTGCTGTCAACACGCAAAAACTGAAGGTCCAGTGAGCTCAGAGATTGACTTTTGTTAGATAAAGAAGTGCTGTGGCTGTAGTGATGTTAACCTAACTTAGACAATTCAATTTCCACGTATAAAGTTGATCACCCGGAAAAGCACTGTTGATGTGGATCGTCAAAGTTGGGCAGAATGAGTGCCTGGTTAGTAACCCAAGTGTCACAGATTAATGCTCGTTCATCTCTAAGCCTAGGCGCTTCCACGTATTTGTTGTGAAAAACAGGCACTGCCGATGGAGACAGGATGACATGGTGTAACAACATGGGCCGTGTTGTTTGAATCTAGCAAACGTCGCTGTCCTAGCAAATGTTTGTTGATATTACCCACCTACCTGTTGTCACGGCGGTACTATGCAGGCTATTGTAGAGGACCGGCGGTAGCATAGACGACTTCCATTTGATTCATGAAATCCCAAAATAGGGAAACAAAAATAAGCATACATCATGTGCTACGAGATCTTCAAGCTAGTTTTTATTGAGAGTAAGTATAGTTTTTGACAACGACGAATCCATTTATCAGATTCCATACGAGAAGAATATCTCCTCTAGGTACATTCTATTAGTAGTCATCACCGAACAAGGCTTCGTATACATCCTCTTCGCTCACGTCCCTGACGTGTTCCAGAAGCTCCTTCGCAAATGAGAAGAACCTTACTGAATCTTCATTCTTAGGAACCTGCTCCACGCCAGCGGGCCCCTTCATAACTGCCTTTTCCCATTCGTAAGTAACTTGTTCCAAGAGCACATTCTCATCACCAGGAGTGATTGGGTAAGGGAAAGCCGTGATAATGCCATGGATCTGCACAGGGAAACATCTGAAAGCCCGGGCCCAAATAAACCCAATGGTTTCCGAGTCAAGACCGCTGTCAAAATCGGACTCGTGATAGTTGTGATCAAGCGTGATAGTCACAGTTTCGAACCCCTTGCTGAATTCGATAGCTAGCGTGCTAGCACAGGCGTGTCTGTTTACGTCATGGCATAGTGTCTTTCTCTCGACATCGTCTCTAGCCGTGTAGGTCTGATCTTGAATGCATTTGAACCAATACTTCCGGCGCTCATTTGGATAGAGATGTTGATTCACCAGGCCAAAGTGGTAGCCGCTACATCCTTGGATCTGCGTCATCAACAAAGTAGCCGCTCGATCGTAAATATCTTGGACAGGACGTCCGTACTCCCCAATGGAAAACGCCCAGCTAACTTGGGACACGGGTACAACGCATTTGATGCTTAGAGGAGTGGATTGATTCTATGAATTCCGTGTTAGATGAGTAAACCCCGGATATAACGACAGAAATAGAAACATACTGGATAGCTCCAATTCCAAATATCTGTGCAGAATTTGTCGAATCTCCTGATGACTCTGCCGGTTCTTGGCTGGGTAGCAGGCTGTTGCATACTGGGTTCGTGACGGCCGCACCGCAACTCGTGTAAACCACTACTCAACTTGTTAAATTCGAATATGGCGTGCGTAGTACCACAAGCAGGACACCAAGCCACATCCAGACACTCCTCGCCCGGTAGTGGGTCATAAATTCCTGGCTGCTCCAAACGAGTCAACTGTGCCGCCATTGCCGATTCGGTATCCAGCTTTACTTTCGCCAGTTGATCGGCGAGATCTTTTGGTTCTTCAGCCTTTGCCTTTTCCCATGCGGCAATGACCTCCGCCTGCGTAACTTCGAGAGCCACAAAGTATTGAGAAATCCGCATCAGTCGCCGAATTTCCTCGGCCGAAAGATCTGCGGCTCGAAACTTAACAAACTCTTCCAGCTCAACTTGGCGTCTACAATCCAGGTAGTTCTTGTGCCAGTCGTGTTGAAGATTAACTTTAATGTTTTTATGGTCCATGGGAACCGTAATGATGAGTCTACCACCGCAACCAAAGCGTGGCATCTTCTTATGGACATCTAGGTCCATGGCAGAGCCCTTGATCGGCTGGTTCTTGTCTTGAGCACAGGTATACTGGTACTTGAGGCTTCCATCTCCTTCCTGCTGGACCCCACGCTCAAAGAATCGAAACCTCCCCGCCTTCCAAATCACATCAACGGTGGTCTTCGCCACATGGTCCGTCAACGCCCGACCAGTCAATCGCTTTTGTCCCTCTGGATATAGCTTATCCTCATCGAGTGACGGGACACTCCCTTCAATACTTAAACGACCGCCATTCGCCTAAAACGATGAGGTTAGATACATATGTTCATGTCACGCATTTCAGGTGGTGAGCTTTACCATAGCTTCCCATGTCTCCAGGATCTGGCTAAGGTCGGGAAACCCGTCGAAGTCTACTTTGGACATGTTTTCGATGGGCTAAAAAGCTACTAACACAATGAGTATAACTAATTTTCAGAAAAATAAAGGTGTAAGTCGCGGTGACACATGTGCATGTGGTCTGCGAATAGTTCGAAGATGATAATTGAATGAATGTCATCATATTTCTAGATACCTGATTTGTAGCCTCATCTAACAGCCCCTGCCAGTTTTGACCCCTGACCCTAACGCTATCGCACCTGTTTAAACCTCGATTGTTAAGACCCGCGCCGACAAGAAATGACACTTTCCTTTGGATATCAAGGCTACTATTACAACCACCGTAGCTCTCTCTTCAGTGGTATTTAGAAAACAGAGTTCACTATGTGTACATCCAAGTCAGTTTTCATGTACGGGCTGTGTAATTTTTTGATGGTGGCCACCAGGCACGATATCAGTTAAGTTGATTGCTGAGCCAAAATATCCTCTTGTAATAACCGCCATGCAGCTTAATGATTGTACTTGGTCACCATGGTGCAAGATTCTTTAGAGATCTTCAATCCTACAGAACGTCATGCGCAGTTTCCTGGGACAAAACGATGACATATTCCTACTTGAATAAATGGAAACTATTTTGTAGATCACCACAAGCCATGATCTGGAAAATGGCATGAAGAAACATGCAGCCCCAAATTCTCTTCGAGTTACGTGGTAAATGTGAGTAATTTCAGACTTGGTGACACATTGATCACCCTCTTAACCTTCTAAAGGTTGTATATCTATTTCGTGAAACCTCGCTTCTTTCAAACATGCTACCATAAGAAGTGAAAACTTGGGGATTATAGTCCTGAGCTGAGACTGATTTCAAAGCTACCTGCCGCAGTCACTCTATCTTCGGCGATCTGGTTAGATAGACAGGTGAATATGACACCTGACACGTACCAAATGTTACCACTTGTGACACACGAGAGAATCAGTTCCAACGGAAAAATCCCGAATAAAGATGTATTTACCATCAATGGGAGTTCTATTTCTATGTCTAAATTAGCTATAAACCACCAGCAACAGCGAAGCCGAGGTTATTCATGGTATATACATTTGGTTAGCTTTCTACCAGCGAGCACGTCTGAGGATTATGTAACGACAAGATTTTAAAAGCGCCGTATGCCCTGAGAAGATTCGGCGTGAGTAACCACCAAAACATCGCAATATGACAGATACACAACCTGCTGTCGGGGACTGGTTCGTCGCAAGTATTTGATCTGACAGAATACAAACCGAATATCTTCCGAGGTTGCGTTAGTCTAAAATCTCACTTGAACTTCCCCCAGATCCCAAGCTTAAGTCCATACCTTGAGGTACAAACATATTATTCAGATGTCTCACTGTCACTGCATTGCCGATATAGGCCTTGGGGCAAGAAACGAAATCTTCAGGTTACAACTCGATCCAACCCACTGTAACGTGGCATTATGTGTCTGTCATCCGATGGAGTACAGATTTACCTACATACCAAAGAACGAATCAAACCAGCCAGAGGACCAATCTTGCACAGCTGAGTAAGATGATCACATGAGAAGTTACCACTGTAGACTAAAATGGAGCCACCGTGAAACCGTGATTATTAACACATCAAGTTTTCTCACCGAAACATAAATGAGACGATTCTGCCTAACTCTCAAAGCCAGATAGGTCAACTAGTTTAACAATGACAAGCTCTACAACGCGATTCTCTAAAATCGTCGTTGCCGGTGTGAGTATATACCTTTCCATCTCTCAATTGCCGATCATCCAATCTTAACAATATACAGGGCTCCGGCTACTTGCTCCGCTACCTCATTCAATGCCTCCTGGAAAGTGATTGCCAGGTCACTGTCTTAACAAATGAACCCAAAGACATTAGTGCTATATTCAAAAAGTTGGTGACCATTCACGACTTGAATACTACACGCACCTTAACCAGCCTAATAAAGGCTATGAACGGTTGCCAAGTGTTCATAGAAGCAGTCATTACCTATCCCATGAACAACTTTTTGGCAATGTTGGATGCAGCAGTGGCAGCGGGGGTCAAACGATATTTACCAGGAATGTGGTTTTATAACGTTGGAAACCCTGTCTACATGAACCAGCCTGTGGCGCAAGATCGAAAAGCACACTACGTTTACATGAGAGATACCATGTTAAGGGCGACTCTTGGAACCTCATATACAGTTATATTTGGAGGCTTCTTGTTGGAGTATTGCATTGAAGCGCCGTACGCGGGGATTGACATAACAAATCGACGGATAGAAGTCTTCTCGGATGACCAACACCTCATCCCCTTTGCTACTGTTGAATTACTGGTACGAGACATCGTCAAGGTTTGCGAGTTAGGGGATATACCCCAAACACGCAACAAAATTGTTTCTGTAGCACACATAACAATCTCTATGAAAAGGCTCATGTCCGTGGTGATGCGCTCAACAGGTGGTAGATGGAACATTAGCCGTGTAGATGTTCTCGCTCGCTATCAGGCGGCAATGACGGAGTATTGTGTCGGGAGATCGGTCTTACAAGCTCGTATTTTTGCAATAAGTATTTTTCTGGCAGAAAGGGCTCTATCGGAGGTGAAAGACCCAGTGGACAATGACTTACTCGGGATCGTGCCACTTCAACCAGAAGAGATCGTGGCGGAGATACGGAAGATTTGTGACAGGGCATTTGCTGGGAAGGCACACCGAGTTGAATAACCATGACCGAGGTTGCTTTTGAACATAGACAGATAGAGTACAACAAAGACCGGCAAATGCAAACTCCATATCTGTAACGTCATAGATCGTTAGAGTTTCACATGACGATGACTAAAGTGTGGGTGAGTAGCCATAGTACTGGCTCTACTAAACAATCACTCTAACTAAGGTTTGAAGTTCATGGTGTCATTTTCTTAGTGAGTTGTCATATACATGTGCTATTATTCCATTTGGTACAGCTAGAAGTGACTTGTAAACTTAAGCACTAATGCGCCCCATGTCACCCCGAGTTTCGGTATCGAATCTAACCTTCCAAGGAGGACGATTGGCTATAAAGTTTGATTAGTATTGAAGAGATCCCTTATGTCGGAGTTTTGTCATGGTAGATTCGGTGACTGTTAGCACAAACTCCAGATGGTATTTCTGGTCATTTGATTTTTCAAACATGCCGAATTATATCAAACGGGATGACTTCAACGAGCATGCCCAGTATAATCTACGCCCGAAATACCCGTAGCACAAACTCTTACACTGTGCACCTCAGCCCAGGCTGAGGTGACACCAGCGAAACATGAGTATCATATGCTATGAAGCAGACTGTTAACAACCGAAAAACACACAGGAGATACCAAAACCTCATCTAAACCGTTCGATAATTGGCCAGGGACTGTATTCAAAGCAACACCTTGAATTTCTCTCTTTGTTGGTCACATTACAGCCTATTTTGCCCTCACCGATGTATGTATGCACTGCTACATCTCCTATGTACATTTCCTGCCCGGCTAGAACGTCAGGAAAAAAATATCGGGCCATGTCGAGCCTCCGGAGCCGGACTTGAAAATTCGGACTGGTAGAATCCGATAGAGCTTCTATTTTCAACAAGAAACAAATCCCGCCCGGTTAGCTCAGTTTTGTCATGTATCGTGCTTTTTACTTATAAACTATGTGTTTTCCCGTAACGTCTGGAAGCATCAAGTCACACTCTCCTCCGTAAAACCTCTCAAACCTCTGTCTAGGGTTAAAAAGTATGTAGGAGGTAAAGAGCGTGAGTCTCTTAAGGGATCTCTTTTTAGTTCCCTTTTGTTTTATGGATGGAACGACTGACCACTATCACCAGGCTTCTCTCTACTCCTTAGAACTTCTCTTTGTTGACATATACATATCTACACAGCTGTGTTATTTGTGTTGTCTATAGAGAGCTGTATATGCGAGACAGGAGTAGCCGGGAGATTGCGGAATGCCCACTGGCTATGTATATTTTAAATGGTTCCGTTGTGCTATGTCTTTCAAAAAGCTCACTTCAACTCTAAGCTCCGTCCGACACCCAGAGGCAACCCACCCCGCGTTACAATTATCGTTAACCTTCGTAATTTCGCGATCTTGCCAGCCGAACTTTCTGTTGCACCACCGGTAGCGCACATCATAGACCCGAAAGTGTCTGTCAGCTGTAAATTGATTTGTCCATTACCCTCACAATATACAAAGTCGACGTGATACAAATCTTTGTCGCTAACTTTGAGGTCGAGATACCCGAGCGATCAAAAGGCAGATCTCGCAGACTTTTGGTATCGAACTGATTTACTAGGAAACACGCAGATGTCTCGCCTCAAGGGTTATGTTAGTATTATTAGAGCCGGGCTTTTCATGAGCAACGGCATTTTGTGTCTTCCAAATCGTACCCACGTATCAAGCCCATTTGTCGACTTCAAAATATTCAAAATTGTACTGCCTAAAGACTTGAGCTACTGGAACGAATCGGGCTTACAGTATTAGGAATCATCTTATATGTCCGTTGAGCCGGAGGCCAACATAGATCTATAGTATGATCTGTGGTGATCTGAGTGACTGCCGACATCCACACTTCAGGTGCCCCGCAGTCTAGTGCCACGGATTGCCAGTATTAGACAATAGCACGTGGATGGGTCGCGAGAGCACTAGGGCTATGTCTTTCGGTTCAATTGCCTTTTTTGGCATACAAGCGATGCTATCTAAGAGTGCGTGAACACACAACAAATATATCGTGACTTTCAAAGGTGATTCCGCACTTTGTCAGTTGACTCTATCGTAAATTGATCTTCAAGCCTATACTCACTATGTAGCTGAGATAACATATTCACACTCCGCCACAAGAATACGTAACAAGATCTCGGATTTTGTATAGAACTCCAATGCGAGGGTCCATAGCCGTCGCGCAGATAGACCGGAAGTAGAGACGGACCACAAGAACTTTGGGCGCATTTCGCCTAAACAAACTTTCAGGTGTGCGGTACGAAATATTGTTATGGGAAAATCCAAGTGCACTAGTTAGTTCTTCGGCGGAAAAGGAGATTAGCACATCGGAATTTGAGTTTGAGATCACTGAGGATACTCGGGGAAGTACTTAAACTCACGGCCTTGGCATGAACCCGTATATCGAAATCTGTAGATAAAGTATACCCAACACAAAAATGGGATTTCGTCACATCATGGTTGCAGCAGTAAGTGAAATTTATCTGTCTATCATATGCTATACATCCTCTAACTCTACGACTTATAGGGTGATGACGTTGTGTGGATACCTCTTGTGACTAAACTGATTGCCCTTCAATACCACGTCTGCGTCCTCTCCAACAACATCACTCAAGTGGCCGATATCTTTGGTCGCAAAGTTTCTACTCATGACTCTACTACGACCCGCAGTGCCACGAGCCTTGCAGCTGTCATGAAAGGTTATGATGTATTCATCGAAGGCACAATATCCTGGCCTATGCCAGACGTTCTGATGAATTTGGATGCTGTCGTTATATCTGGCGTTCGACGATATATCCCAGCACTCTGGGACTCTAACATGAGTCAAATCCTGACAACAAACGAAGCAGCATTACAGGAGCGAAGAGCCTTTGTTGTATATATGCGACAGACAATATTGAGATTTCCCGGACGTGTCACATACACTACAATATATGCCGGTGGATATCTAAATGGGTGCATGGCTGTGCCTTATGCCGGTATTCACTTGACAGAACGGCACGTCGAGCTACTATCGGACGAACAACATCTCATCCCATTCTACACCATTGAGGGACTTGTCCATTGTCTCGTACAAATCTGCAGTCTCGGCGACGTTCCCGAAACACGCAACAAATATCTCCATCTCGAACAAATCCGGATATCCCAAAAACGTCTGGTCTCAGTCGTAATGCGGGCTGTCGGTGGCCATTGGAATGTCACAAGAGTTGATACGCTCTCACGCTATAAAGTAGCTGTGTCAGAATTTTGCGTGGGCCGGTTCATGACCGAGGCTTACATAGCTTCGTGGCAGTTTTATATTTCTCGACGTGAATTGTCGAATGTTGCTGATAGAAATGACAATGAATTGCTAGGGATTGAGGTTATGAAGCCGGAAGAGCTTGTTGAAACTGTGGGTCAGATCTGGAGAAGTATGTCAGGCGGCGTGAAGGCGGACATGAAATAACGTCATCAAGGGACATCACGAATACGATAGTATGCCCCCTAGGGCGTTGCAACTGCTTCAGCGCTCAATATACCAAATAGATCATGAAAACAATTCTATATACCCCTGAATACGTGCGGTGGAAAACACGGGCTGGTTGGTGATATTGTTAAATATGTCTATAATTCTTATTCATTTTTTTAATTAACCCCAGTAGACAAACTCGTCGTATTCTTCCGTACAAGCAGACGACCTATCTTTCTTTTTTACCAAGAAAAAGCTGATCTGGCC
The DNA here is from genome assembly GCA_002018275.1 of Huntiella bhutanensis. Taxonomy (NCBI): domain Eukaryota; kingdom Fungi; phylum Ascomycota; class Sordariomycetes; order Microascales; family Ceratocystidaceae; genus Huntiella; species Huntiella bhutanensis. The sequence continues at coordinate 221,652 of MJMS01000015.1, forward strand.
GTCTGAATCATTTTTTCAAACTGTATCTGTGTAGAAGGTCACCAAGGTGTTCTACGCCACGATATTCCAAGCCACACACTGGCTTCATTATACCGTTTCAATTCGCGGACGCTCGTGGTAAATGTTCTTTCAAGTCCGGCCACTTTGGCAGTAACATATTGGATTACTAATAAAAGTCCAAAGAGTAGACTATTAGCATCCAAAATATCCACCGAGACACACCCTAAAAGACCCGGCACTCCAGATCGCGCTTAGATTGTTGTATCACTGTCCTTATCTTGTTCAAACCCCGGGTTAAGCTTTCCACAAGTCTCCTTTATGATCGACAGATGTCGGGCGGTCATGCACTTCATGTGGCAAGGATTGATTGACTACTAACCATGTAAACAGGAATGTCCCACTCGGGACATCTTGTTTTTGTGTAGCCATCTCATTTTAAGACACCGTGAACCTCATTTAGCATCGACAACTGGCTCCATTCCGGTCCTGTTACTTTCAGGATCTACATCATTATTGTCGTTGGCTTTGTTGCCAAACAATGCAGTGTCACTCGGAGGTATCACTATCAAGTACGCGAACCAATCGACTGGCCACAAGAAAGGCGGACATTTTGCAAACAAAATAGCCATTGATCCAAGGAAATCATCGACGACACTAAAATAAAACGGACAGAACGGATGACAAATTACCACACGTAGTACTACAGTAGCCACAATCTGAAGTAGCACAGATCTTCGAAAGATATTCCGATGAGCCCTGGCAAGCAACGGCAGTCTAAAATTGAAAATCGCGATGTGTTACAATACAGTATCACAGTAACTTTTGTGGGCCCTGTATGGTATTTGTCATGCTTTCGCTGCAAATCCGACTGTCCAAGATAGCCACATCCGCATGCTTTCTATTCACCAATACCACAGCAGACGTGGATCTTCTGACGGCAACGTGAGTATCCGAAGTAGTTTGATTAACTCAGACTCTCTTCTTGAGCACCTTCCAGACGGAGGCACTGCGTTCATGAATATTGATAGAGATTGTTTTATTCAAGACATTATGACGTATACAGTATGTCGGCGTTACCTTTGAAACGTACAATCATCCAACCAAATCCCAGATGGATCATGTACACTAAATCATAATCAAGAGCGGTATTCACACTCATATAGATCCCCTGATCATCCCTATAAAGTATCTCAAACAAGAACCAACACTACAACAATATATAAAGACTAAGAGCAACTATGACATGTGATTCAGGCGGGTATGTCACTTGGCAGTCGATCATGAAGTAGTCTGTAGGGCTCTAGATCTATCGATTTTTGAAATATAGAACTTCGGTTGATCCCTTTATTATTTTGTTTAAATACTCTCGTATAGTCTTTCATTTACAAAAGCAATCACACATCTTTAAAGAGGCGGAGTCGCGATCATGATAGATATGACAACACCGGGAACACGATTTCAGCAAATACTAATTTCCGGGGTAGGTTGCGGCCCGAGTGCACGTCGCTCTTCTCTTGTCAAAACTACTAACATCTCTCTTATTGTCTTTAGGGCACAGGTCGATTCTGTCGGCTTCTGATCGGTGATCTCCTGGCTCTAAAATATCAAGTCTCCTTGATAACTTCCGAACCCGCTGCCGCCACAAAGCTATGGGACGGCAAAGTTACAATATACGACTCCAATCGCATGCAAGACCTAGCAAGTCGGATTAAAGTTATGGCCTGTTGTGATCTATTCATCGAGGCCAAACTATTCGGGATGGCTCAGCACGCCTTAATCAATGTTGATGCGGCAGTCGCTGCTGGTGTTCGGAGAATTGTGCCCGCAATATGGTTAGCTGACCCAGACAATCCAATATTCAATGAATCCATTGCCACCGGAGACCGGTCTGCATACTACCGATACATGCGGAATGCAGTCCTTAGACAAGCTGGTCGAACAACGTTCACGACAATATTTGCTGGGGTGTCTCTTGAAAACTGTATTCAGCTGCCAGTGGCCGGTGTAGATTTAAGAAACCGGCGGATGACCATCCTCTCCGAAAAGCAACACGATATTGCATTTTTCACATTGGAGGTGTTATCAAGGGCCACTGCAAACTTGTGCAGTTTGGGTGACATTCCGAAAACACGCAATACAACCTTGCGAATCGCTCCGATTCAAATCTCTCAAAAACGGCTCATCTCAATAGTAATGCGGGCTGTTGGTGGCCGTTGGAATATCTCCCGCAAAGACACTAAACCCACCTTTGAGATGGCAATGTCTGAGTTTTGTGCAGGTCGTTCTATTAAACAGGGCCTGTTTGCCGCATACCAGTTTTTCCTTTCAGAAAAGGAATTGTCGCAGGTCATAAACTCACGAGACGATGAACTTCTGGGTATTACAGTCTTTCAGCCTGAACAAGTGGTGGAAGAGGTAAAGAAAATTTGTCACCAGATTTTGACTGGACAGAAGATCGAGATAGAGTAGTCGCTCCATATAGACCATAGCCTAATACGATACATTTTAGTTACTACTGGTCACGGAGGTGAATGTGGGTTACACGGGTGTACATAACCCCTCGATGACGTAACCCTATTAAAAAGTAAATAAACATCAATGTTGCTCATTTCTACACACTTTGTCTGACTAGATTTATCTCGGCTCATTCACTACAAAAATGCTCATTGGCATCTGCGGCGGCAAGTACCCCATTTGTATAGTTTAACCCCCTCTAACACCTACGTATCTCTCCAGGCCTTTGTGCCGGTAAAACCACCATCGCGCAATACCTTGTCGACCACCATGGTTTCACCAGTCTCACAATCTCGCCCACCACTCTACCCACAGCCACCGCTCTCCTCGACCATGCCACCAGCCACTGGCCCACCCGCTTCGTAACCACCTCCATCACAACTCTTGAGTCTCTCGAGATTCTACGTGCCCGGCCGTTCTTCATGTTGGTTAGCGTTGACGCCCCGGTGGCCCTCCGGCACTCCCGGTACGTTGCGCGCGAGGCAGACGAGGATATGACGTTGGAGAAGTTCATTCAGATTTCGGATAGCGAGATGTATGACATGAGCTCTTGCCTATCGGCCCTCATGACCTCGGCTACACTGAGATTGTTGAATACGTCACAGTCGCTTGCTAGTCTCTATGCGACGCTCGGGAAACTCGATCTTCCGAATCCCGACCGTTTGCGGCCTTCATGGGACTTATATTTCATGTCTCTTGCGGCATTGGCTAGTCAACGGAGTAACTGTATGAAGCGCCGGGTCGGATGTGTCCTTGTGGGGCCGTCTAAGAGGGTGATTTCCACAGGCTACAACGGGACACCGAGAGGCCTTGTGAACTGTGGAGATGGGGGTTGTCCACGGTGTAATTCGGGGGGCGCCGGCGGTGTTGCATTGAATACATGCTTATGTTTACACGCCGAGGAGAATGCTCTGTTGGAGGCCGGTAGAGACCGTATAAGGGAAGGTAGTGTCTTATATTGCGATACATGCCCGTGTTTGACGTGTAGTATCAAGATTTGCCAGGTGGGCATTGCTGAGGTAGTATACAGCCAAGGATATAGCATGGATGACTCAGCGGCAGAGATCTTCCGGAATGCGCGGGTACGCTTGAGACAATTTGTGCCGCCGACAAACGGCGTTGTTCACCTAGAAATGGACAGACGAGTGGTTTCCACAGATAGTCTTAATCTATAAATCGTGGTATCTATATACAAGAGAATACAAAAAGTCATTTAATCCCAAGACCCACCACCAAACATGCCACCAATGGCCTTTGCTCTCTTCTCTGCCCCCTTCAACTTCCGCTCTTCCCTCTTCTTCTCCTGCTCCGCCATCGCGACTCTTCTTTCATTCTCTCTAGCGAACCCACTAATACCCGATCCCTTGGTCGCACCCTTCTTGATCCGTCCAGCACTGTCACCAACACCACCCATCGTCGTACTCCCCGTACCAGCCATAGCTGACGCTGTTGCTGCGTTGGCCATGGCTGTGTTCATAAGAGAAGATGTTGCTCCACGAAGGAGACTACGTGTGCGTGATTGAGAGGAGCCAGGAACAGAAAAGGCGGAGCGAGATGATGCACTACTTGCGTTTGATAATGAACGCTTCATGGAGAGACGGTCAATGACTTGAGGACCAGAGCCAGTAGGCTTACGGGCCTTTGCCGGGACAGAGGGCAGTAGGCCTTCCATGGCCGGGGCATCCTCAATTTCAATACCCTCGTTATCGTCATAATCATCAGGTAACGTCCCGCCATTCCTGTTGGCCATCTCCTCTTCCTCTTCCGCCTCCATGTCTTCCCCAATAGCAGCAGCTCGTTCATATGGGTCATTGAGCACATCATTCAGTTGTGCTCTAACATCATGCAACGTCACCGCCTTTTTCGCCCGTTTCTTCTTACTCTTCCGCATCGGCAAAGCTTCCTGTCCAGGTACGTGTGGAACACCACTGCCAGGCTGGCTATCGGGTTCCTCCTCATCACCGTCGACTACATCGTCAATTAGGATGTCATCAACAATGTACTCTTCAGTGAGAGCGTCGATGTAAGCCTGGTTCTTCGGCTTTCCGGCCGTTTTGCGCATCGATTCACTACTGCCGAAAATCTCCTGTTGGATCTTTTGGAATTGGCGGCGCTTGAGACGGCGGTCACGTTCACCGTCGGATTCGGAGTCTGAGAGGCCTTGGTTTGCGCCACGTTTACGGCGGAGACCACCAGTGGTAATGTCCTTGTACAGCCTTTGGACCTGTGCTTCTTCTTCGGCGAGCTCACGTTTGCTGTTTGGGTGTTAGTAGCTGCTATTTTGAACGTTGAGTGATTACACTTACTTGTAAAACGCCGCGAGTTTAGCCTCGTCTGTAGCGTTCGCCTTGGTCTCATCGTCAATCATCTCCACCACAGACCCAGCGTCCGAGTCATCGTCACTCCCTTCACCATCAGCACCACCCAATCCAGCATACTCATCATCAGACTCCTCGGCCTGTTCGAGAACCATGCCACGTGCCTCGCTGTTCTTCATAGCAGCTAGCCTAGCCAGCTTCTTAGCCTTGGCTTCCCGTTTCTTCTCCTTGCGGGCAGCCTCCTTGAGTGCATCAGCAGCTGACTTGGTTCCAAAACCAAACTCATCCTCTTCAGCCGGAGTCTTTTGTTTAAGGGCCTCCTCTTTAGACCGCAATTTGCCTTTCTTCTCCCTTTCTAGAATTGACGCAGCCACTGTAGATACGGTGCTCGAGGCGTGGTCGGTGAAGCGTTCGCGGATGGGCTGCATACTATCCATGCCGGCGTCCTGAGTCAACTGTAATTGTGACATCGCTACAACCCCAAATCCATCAGCTTGACTAAGTCCAAGACTAAATTCACCCACACGGCCTTGAGTCTCCAGGTCCTGTGTGTCCAGATCACCGTCAGCTTTCTCCTTGGGTTGGCTATCAGCCACAACTGACAATACCTGGCTATCCGCTACTGCAGCAAAGCCATCCTGAGTGAAATCAGGCATGGTTGAGTAACCACCCATGGTCGCCGGCATCTGCGAAGCATCCTGGCTTTCATTAAGAGTGCCAGCAAACATAGCATCCATATCGAGATCAGCGTTACTAACGGGCAAACCAGGAATAAATGTTTTCTTAGCAGAACGAATAACTGAGCCCATGGGTGCTGGAGATTCAACTGCACCAGGGTGAGTAGATTTCGGTTTTGCAGGTGTCCGGAGTTGAACTGGCTCCGGTTGATCAAGAGTAGATGGAATGACTTCATCGTTGTCTTCATCATCCGAGTCAATGAGGACCTTCTTCTTTTTCTTTTGGGACCGAACAGTTTGAATCGGAGCCTCTTCATCTTCGTCGGCCTCGGCTGTTGGTAGAATGACTTCATCATCGTCACCCATTTCCACGTCTCCTTCTCCGTCTTCACCCTCGTCTTCTTCCTCTCCTTCCTCCTCATCTTCAGAGCCAGAAAGAACCAATTCAAGTTCTTCACCCTCCTCCTGCTCATCGCCACTTCCCCGGAAACTCTCATCATCGCTTCCGTCATCCAATAACCCGTCGTCATTACTATCCTCTCCGTCTTCTTTCCGTTGTCTTCTCTCCTTCTTCCGTAAGCGAGCTTCATCTTCTCTGGCCTTTTCCAAGATATCATCCACGGCCTCCGCCTCCTTTTCACGTTCCTCCTCCGTCATAACCTTGATACCCCGCGCAGCTAGCAGCTCGATACGCTCAGCATTGTCTCTCTTGACCTGTGCCAAAGCCTTCTTCCGAAGTGCTAGTTCAACAGCCTTCTGCCGTTCACGCACCTGGTGATCTTCGCGGTTACCGGAAAACTTGAGAATGGTGGCCATACCTGGTGCCATGGCGTCAACGTGGACAGCAACCTTACTGAGGCGGTCATTGGAGTAGTCGACAATCTCAATAGATCCATCTTCGAGAGATATGGATTCAGGTTTGAGATCTGGGATCTTGAACTTGCGTAAAGGCTTTTTGACGGGAGTTGGCTCTTTTGGATTACCATCAAGGATTGGGATATCGAAATCTTCTACCACGATCGTTTCCTTTGCAGGTTGAACCACAGTAGCTGAACCTTCTGTCAAATCCAGATATACTGGCTCCTCTTCTTTCTTTTCTTCCTTGGCATTTGGGTCTTTGAATCCAAACAATCCAAACAAAGCCTTCTTCTCAAACTTTTTCCTCGTCTTAGCCTCGTGTGCTAAATGCATTTCACGCTGCATACGCTGTGTCTCCCTGCTCATCTCCTCCAACGCCTTCTTACTAGCTTGTCGTCCAGCTGGTCTATCTCTGGCCTTAGGTGGACCTTTAAGTTCCTGTGAATCTTTACCCGCGGCAGCATCCGCCAAAAACGCCTCCATATCATCGTCCATGTCTCCCATGTCAACATCTGAATCTGAATATCTAGCTTCAGCGTCGGCATCGATGGATTTTCCCCTGCGGGCAGCCTCCTCTGCATCCTTGGCTGCTCTCTCGGCTCGTTTCCGTTCCAAGAGGGCCTGAACCTTGGGGTTTCGATGGGCAGAAGTTAAAGCCTCAGTGTTGGCTTCTGGGTCGTCATCTTCGTCTTGGTGATCGTCTGGGGTAGTAATCGGAAGTGTTGATTCTAGCTCGGGTGATGTCGCTGATAATGGAACTTTCGTCTTCGGCGGTGACGGTTTTTTGGCGGGTTGCTTGTCCTTCTTCTTTTTCTTCTTCTCTCCCAGTAACTTTTTTCTCATGCGCTCTCTGGCTGTTAAGCCTTCATCTTCATCTTCAGATTCAGACTCGGCATCTTCGTCGTTGGCTTCGGTTGCTTCCGTCTCTGCCATCATTTGAGCGGCGAATCTACCCCTTGGTCTAACCTCTTCTTCTTCTTCACTGTCGTCAGGAGTAGCTACTGGTGAAGTGTGGCTATTCTCGTCTTCCGTAGTCCCAAGAAGGGCTTTAAGTCGGTCGCGTGCTGATATTGGGGCGGGTGAACCCGGTGACGAGGACCGAGATGAAGATGGCGAAGGCATTGTGTGGTCTCTATTATCTGGTGACGTGTCGAGTAGATCTTGGAACAATCTAATGATAGCAATGACTAGTATTAAGTATAGAGAATGAGGGGTTCGAGGGGTTGATGTTTGTCTGTACACTCAAAGTGGTAGTTGCCGATTTCTCATGCTAGTAATTTGGACGCGGTCTATGCGCGTTCTACGACAGGGGCAAGGAATAGCGTGTAAAGTGGATTCTGGCCAGTTAAAGCTTAACACAGTCTACGCACTGTTCGTTGACACGTTCACCCGAGGTTGTCACGGTGTTCAGAATTGGCGGTTGGCACAGTGTTTAGGGTGTTTTTGCCCCTCTATGATATTTACAATGACGTCACACATACAATTACTAGGGAACATGGTGTTTAACAACAAAGTATATTGTGGCTAATAATAACCGAAGAAAAAGACAAATAAAAGGCACAGCTGAATATCCAGCTGCTACGAACAAAACTAAAAGTGACAGTCAAAACTGCCTCAGGTCCAGAAACTAACTAAACTGTAACTCCTCACAAATCACAGCTCTACGTAGCTTCTATTCCTGCACTACAACGGAACAAAGTCCAAGGCTGTCTTAAAACAGCTTGTGCTCCAAGGTCATATCCGACTCAGGCTCAAGACCGACACAGGCACGGAAAATGTTAATTAGAGCCGAACGCTGCTTGGCCAAGGCGTTGATAACAGGCGCACCAGGGGGCGTCAAAGGAGCCTTCAACATGTAACTCAGCACGGAGAGCACAGAGTGGAAGTACTTCCAGTCGGCATCACCGGCGAGCTTCCACTGGATACGAGTCATCATCTCGGCAACAATAACCAAATCGATAATCAGAGGCGAAGCCAACAGAGAGTCCTCGCATACATTGAAGAGCGAGATGGTCTGGTGGCCACCCATGAAGATCTCGGCATAGTACTCGTCAAGAGCACGCTTGTTGTCGCCAACGGCAGGCATGTACTTGATAACAACAGTGTGATCAGGGTGCTCACCAGGGGCATACAGGATGTTATTGGCGGCGACCATGTCATCAACGACATTACTCTTGCTAATTTCCTTACTGCGGAACTGCTTCTGCGAGCTGAGATTCTTGCCATCATTGTTACCAAGGTGGTTGTACGATGCAATCGAGGTGAGCTTGATACCAGCGTTAATAAGGAAGTCGACGAGGGCAGACTTCATCTTGGTCTGGCCAGACTTGAAGTCGTCGCCACCGACGAAGGCACCAAGCCGCTCGGCCAACTCAATGGCACCGGGAACGAAGGTGTTCTGGGGGGAGCCGTTGATGAAGGGCGCACCCTCCTGCATACAGGCAACGGCAAAGACAGTCGAAGGGGAGACTTCAGCGTGGCCCGACGAGATAGCCTTGAGCAGGTTATCAGCAGTATCGTTGATGCCGGGGATAATCTCGGAGAAACGCTCAGTGTTGGCAGTCCAGAGGACAATGACCTTGTCAAGCTTGTTGGTCTCCTTGAAGGCACGAATATCGCCGCGGATGCGCTCGACGTGGTTGTCACAGGCCTGGGTACCGACAAGGACATTGTCGGCACGATCTTCCTGGTTGGCAGCAATGAAGTCGGGATAGTAGATACTAGGCAGAGGGACCATGGCCTGCATTTCCTCGCGAACGAGGTCCTTGAGGGTAGGCTCGAGGACCTTGGAGCGGTCCAGGGCATCGGCCAAGTTCATGCCGGAGATATCCCAACCACCGAGGACAAGATCGTTGGGGTGAACCATGGGAAGGACCTTGGAAAAGGGCACGTTGACGTCCTCGTTGGTCTCGGCGTCGGTGCCCAGCTTGACAGTGGAGGCCATCATGACAGAGCCATAGTAGTTGGCAGACTGTTTACCCTCGCGGGTAGACCAGGTAAGCTTGCGGCGGTTGGCAATGATGCCAGCAGTAACCGTAGTTCCATTATTGCCACCCCAGCCGACAAGCATAAGGCCGGTACGGGGAACGGTACGGTCAACTTTAAAGTTGTAGGGGGTTTCCTTGGGCGTAGCGGTGAATGCGCCGGTGGAAGGGTTCTTGGTAACCGTAGTGGTACGGTAGGTATAGGTGGTGTTGATTTCAGTGGGGGTGTAAGTGACATTGGGGGAGGCGACGGTGAAGATTTCGGAGGGGGAAGAGAGAGTCCCGTTCGGGGAGCCCGAGCTGTTCTCAGCGTGAGGAGCCATTGTAAATTATGGCGAAGAGAAAAGCTGGAGTGCGGAAATGAATAGAGGGATAAGAGAGAGGAGAATATGAGAGAAGGTGATGAAATCCCTTATCTGAAAAATGGCGAGTCCGATGCTCCGGCAGGCGACGAGCAACGGGCTCCGGCGAACGGGTGGTGAGAACTAGAGGGTTGTTAGTGGCTGATACTATATCAAGATGGTATCATGAGAACTTACGAGTTAAGAAGGTTGGAGAACGTGGTGGCGGTGGGTGGATCGAGGTTTAGATCCTCGATCGGTAGTTGGGAAGGGTTATAGAAGAGGGTGAGAGTAAAGACACTCTGAAGCTAACGGATGCTACCAGAGGCTGTTAAATTTGTTATGAAACAGGTATATAAGAAGAGGAGGGGATCTAACGATCACAAAGAGCAAGAGTACGAACTAATAAACGAACCTAAACAGAAAAGTCTTGGTGAAGAGAGAAAGAAGAACAAGATATCCAGACCGTTGAGACTGGAACTCCTCTGACCTTTTATACACGATATTCTGTTCCCCAAACCGGAAAGCAATAGTGTCATTCCTCACAAGGCACCCGCCAAACTCGGCTCCACTACCCCTCCAACCATAACTACTACCGAAAGTCGTGCACTATCACACGTTCCAGCGTACAAGCAGGAATGGCAGCACAACAGCTGTGCCACAGATGCCCTTCACAATCCTCAAGAGTTTGCCACGTCGTCCACTACCCGTTTGCCCGGCTTATGAAGACTTTCTCGCTTCCTGTTCGGGCGGAAATAATACCATAGTGGTGTCCTATATGGGTCTCCTACATGACGCCGAGAATAACCAAGAGTTCGGATTTGCGCTGAAAAGGAGCGGTGAGAAGTGTGACAGTTCTTTTGTTGAGAAAAGGTACAGATCATTTGTTAGGGTTTGCTTTTATAAGTGTGCATATATGCACACTCTGAGTAAACTCGTTACTCAAGCATATCATCCTCGGCTTCGCATTCCGTATTTACATCCACAAACACGTGCAAACCTCCCTTCCGTAGTTACCCAACATGTTGGTCCGATTTACCCCCCCTTCCTTTACATACTTCCCCGCGACCTAGCGAGTGATCCAGTCAGGGGTTTTCCTTCCTTCATCCCCGCCCCCGCCTTTTTTCTGGGACTGACATGCACGTATTAACATACAAAGACATTCGGCCCTGACCTAATAAACCTAAATCGAAAGGTAAGCTATCGGGCTGTCGGGTGTCTTGTACCCCGAATAGTCTGTATGTTTTCCCTTTACACCGGAAATCTGTCCTTGACTTGCATAGCAACTTGCCAGTCTTCTCTACTACCCCAGCCCCCCTTTCATGCTCTACGGCTCATCCTGTTGCGTCATTCGTTCTATTGGGACTCTGGTGGGGATTTATATCAAAAACGAGCAAGTTCTTGCTTGGCTAGCTTGGCTTCCTTGGCCTATTAGTGGAGTGGAGAGTTCAGTGTGGCTTGGCTTCTTAAGGCCACATCATTCGAATGGGCTTCTCATATACAAATATGACCATAGATTCAGTCAGTCATAGGAAAAGATTCGTCATGCTTTGCATGTGGGCGACTGTAGACATTAGGGGTATATCCTGGACCGACTCGGAAATATCCCCAGTTTCTCGGATAGTAACCCTACCACTGACATATTCTAGGGTAATGTGGTACAACAGGCAAACACTACACCATCGAGATGGACGACAACTTACTCAGAACACTACCTAACAACAGAGGTATTTTGCATTTATTTAGTCATGTATTTGTTGTCTTAGGTCAAAAGCTATGGTAGATGTCGTTAAGGATTTACCTATATATATTCCATTAATGTCAACATAGTGGTACAGCTGACACACTAATGTCTTACCTATTCAGTCTACCGGTGACACAAGTCAACGTCTTCGGAACTTAAACTTTGTCGAATTAGATGTTGAAGATGTGGAGTTTATTTAGTTACTTATTCTAAATTGCTGTATTCCTACCTATTCAAAGGAAATATGTGCCAACTGATGTAGTAATTCACATATGCACATAATATGTCATTATCGAAAGTCAACTATGGCCTGATTATATTCTGAATATCACGGTGCACATGATGGTGAAGGAGACATAGCAATTTACAGTGACTATCCTAGTGGATGTTAAATATGATGCTTTGTTCTGTTTAAATCTTTGGAACGGTACACTAGTACTAAATACATATTTCTCTTGTTCGTCCAACCTGACACGCCGTCTATGTCTTGATGTGCTACTTAGATATCACTCGACAGTCACAATATCCCTCAGTCGGCTGTACATTGACTAGGAGATACCACATTATCAAGACTCCGTCCATTAGAAGTACGGAATACAACAAACATCGCAGAGTAGTATTGAATACCTCTCTGGTCTGCTCGAGGTCCTTCGAATCTGACGTGATATAGCCAATAAAAATGGCAGTCTATTTACCAACCGTGATGAAATTTCAAGTTGCATCGAGCTATGGGGGAATCAGACATTTGGATTGTTGACTACGTATTGAGTAAAATGTCTTCTTCACATATACACTTTTTGATGTTGTTTTATAAAGTGAACACTGCTGTGCCAGCCAGTATTGAGATGTCACATGCGTCAAAACTTCGGCTTTAGTTCCAAGAAGGACAAAGTTCACCTACCAACCATTATATGGCTTCTACTGCCAAACGTCTTCGTATAACCCTTTGCAACGAGAGTTGTCCTACATTGATTACACGCCACCGACTAGAGAGAGTAGTGATCTCTCTCTCTCGGTCAATCAATGACTCGACCTCCATAGCTCGATGTACCTTGAGATTCCCATGATTATTCTCGTCTTGTGGATAGTCTCCCGTCGAGTCTTCAACAGCTCTAGCGTGAAATATCAGACGCTCTCTATATATCTATCAATGCAGCTTGCATACCTCACTACTCTGTATTATTTTCACTTTGGCTCGCTATCTTTCATGTCTTCTTCATCCCTAACACATCACTATGTCGAGCCTTCTTCTACATACTACCAACAGTAATCACCATGACTCCCGGATACTAATGTCCCGGTATCATCTCCCAACTTTCTATGTACCCTAATGAACCCTCCGAGCACCGGCTTATCCTCAAACCTGACTCAGCCACAACGTCAATCCCGAAACTTACCAAGCTTTGATAACACCCCACACACACCGGTCTGTCCGGTCGAACTCAAGTTTCCTCGAAACGCCTTTGGTCACGAACCCGGTTTGTCGATGATACATTAAGTGTTACAAATATATACTGTCGTCTCGGGATCTCGAATGGACGTGAAGAATCTAGATGGTGACAGCGCTTACATGGTGGTGATAGTTTCATTGACTTGTTTGTGTTTTGTGATTGAAATAGACGGACTTGGTATTTGATCAAGTGACGTCAGGATACAAACTTGGCGTTGCATCACCGATTTCAATATAGACTAATTGTAATTCTGCTTTCACCACACTTAAACACCTGAAACACAAATTACTTTCCGCCCGTTGACTACCCCTCTATCTCCCCACACTCCCACCGAACGAGACGTCTGTGTGCGCCCGCCCCTACCTAATATGGCTCCATAGAGATAGAACATTCCACCCCACCTCACGAGAAGCAATCACTTGACAAAGACATCTGTCGTGTTTGTGTATGTAGCAACTGAGGCTGTTGTGGCGTATTAGTGACGACTGTGGCTTAGGTAGGAACAAAGCCTAGAAAACCACTAACACTATGTCAAATATTTACGACGAAAAGAAGCAAACAGATACGATAAAAATAAAAGACAGTTGGCGGTCAGAATGTCAGTGCTTGCATGGGGTGTGGAGTGAAGGAGGGGAGTGTCACATTACATGTGGGCTTAACTTGCCGGTTGGCGAGCGCAGACCGCTTCTAAAGTGACATTTAAAACTACAATCTTGGAATTTCCAGAATCACTACCACTCATCTTCGGTGAAACAACCAACGAGGCAACTGGTGAAATTACCTTCCTTTATATTCTCAACAATGTCATCCACTTAGAATCCTTTTCTGTCAATTATGTCATATTCTTCCTTTGCCCCTCTAAGGTTTCGGTATCTTGGTCCAGGCCATGTTCCATGTCCAGGGGCCACTTCTTACGCTGTATTCCCTCAGGATTTCCACCTGATAATCCGATTCCTATGTACCAAATTCCCGCTTGCGCATGGATGGGCTGTCAATTGAGTGGTTGGGTCCCTGGAACCACAGGGCAAAGGAAATAACCTACCAGCAAAATAAAGACATAAAGAGAACCTTGAGATTACTGTAGAGACAACAAGAGAAGACGGATTGTGGTCATAGAAGGAAAGGGTGTGCGTCTGTCAGCAGTCAATTCTATCGCGTATTGCATAACCCAACGAAACCCTAACTTTCGTATCATCAAGTTGTTCCGCAATCGCTTCTATTTCTAGATCTCTTTCTCGGGACAGACACGGGGTAGTGGACTTCGCTTGCATGGATAGCCGTAACGGAGCCATTTATACCCCAGATAGTATAACTCTCTTAGGAAATCCAGCTACTGACCCTACCACCTAGCACTGCCTTGTTGATCGCCAATGCATCTCTGGGCAAACTTTCAACGGCCGTTGCATATATATCAATCAGTTGTGGATGTATCTAGGGAAATTTGTACCAAATAGTTGTTAAAGTACACCAGTACAGGCCGTCTTTGATACGCCTGCCATTATCGTGTCTGCAGGTACAGACATAGATATGCGCGAGAACACATGTGGATTCTGACATGGAAACTAGGGATGAACGATGGGAAATGACATGACTAGTGTCCGTACATTGTACTAAAATAGCTATCACGACGTGCAAGGGGAAATTCATTCCAATAAGGGGGCTAACATAATATCCGGGTCCCTGACTAGACCGACTCAATGAATTTTGTATGTAGTCACCGAGAATAAATTTCGGCGCCTCTGTCTAAACCTTCTCCGAGCGAACATGCACATCAAAAAGACGGTGTCGATCGGCCGCTAATCCCTTCGTCTCCCGGAGGAACCCCAACCTTTTTTTCATGGGGCCAACCTTCTGTCAAAGAAATAATATTCTGTCAACACATCAACCCAGCCATTTTTTGGAAAGTCCAGTTCATGGTGATTACCCGCAACCCGCAGTTCTTGAACCAAGGGAGCCCACTGGTCTTCATCCGTCCCTACGTGTAGACTTTCCTTTTTGGCCCAACGATGCAATGGAACGACTCGTGCATTTATGAACGTATAGTATATTTTATTTCATCTCCTATGATCTCCCAAACATGCGCAAGAAACAAATTATACGCTCGTGTTGAGCGCATTCTGCCAATAAACCAAAACTTCAAGGTTGCACGTGCAACGAGCGACTTCTGGCCTATTTTGTGCACAACCCCCTTGGCATCACACGGTATCACCCGCAGGGTCCCCCAACTTCCTAGTAACCAAAGATACACCGCACAAAAAGACCTTGGATAAAATAATAGCCCTCACAAGGTTCAAAATACCGTCGTCAGCGGTGTAAATCGCCAAGATCCACGACTCCACATGTTGCTCCTTGACTTCTCACAGGCCAGGGCCGACAATTCTCCTTATCATCAGCAATGATGTCACCACCATATAGTTTTACATGTCCTCTGAGACTTGGATATAAACGTATTCACATGTAGTCTAGTCGGTAACACAATGAGCCGTCGTTCCGGAAATTGCCCTGACCTTCTGTCTTTGCACCACCTTCCGTCATCTGCAAATCACCAACTGCCCCGGGTTTTCAACTCGGAAGGCACCGCTGTCTGTGGCTGGCGCGGTGTAAGGCTGTTTATATTTATGAAAGGGACGTTGTCACCTTCCCTAGTGAGAGTTAAACAGTAATGTTAATAAAAAGGCCAATTTGGGACTTGATTGGCTGGTTTTGCGATATTGAGCGTGGTTTGTGTAATTCGACGATAATCGCTATTAGAGGCCAATCAACATTTTTATGTCTTTGTCTGTTGCTTGTTTCTATGGCGTCTTGCCTTGAATCATTTAGTTGCCGGCGAATAGGATTGAAGCGGGAGAACTTCTCGAATGTGCCTTGGAGGGACCGGCTTTCACCGCTTGCTATGGTTGTACTAGACCTGCAGGCTGAGACGAGGAATTATATGTAAGTAGAGTGGCACTCTTTGTGGATTCGAGATTGTACATTTGCGTGTATGTACCTGTGGGAGGGCTTACCGTTGCCATGGCTGTTACATGTATTATCTCTGTATGATTGGTCAAGACAGAACATTGTTAAAGAACGCTGTGACAGTGTTATCAATCGGTAGGGTTACATAACCCCATGTTGTGGTTTATCTCAACGTCATGAATTTCATTGAGAAGAAAGGTTTAACAAGAGAATCTATAAACACTGTGTATCTAACCGTCATGATAGATTGCAATGCTGATTGAATTTGTTCTACCATCTCATTGAGTTGAACTTTACCACCATCACGGAAAAAAATCAATCTTTTGGTATCTCGATCGGGAGGGGCGTTTTAATACATACACACCTCAGCGCTTATCAGTCCACACCTGCGCATCGCTACATGCGATTCATGAAAGTAAAATCGTGGTATTGCATGAAGGAACTTGACGCCAGACGCATAATACAGAAATGACTGTATGATTTCATACAAATAGCTTTTTAAGATACATGAGACGTGGCTCATGTGAAGTAAGCGCCCGTGGGTTTAAAGACATTCTCGTGAGCTTGTTCTCTAACCACGTGAGACAGCCTAGGCGGAAGACCCTCCCCATGAGCCGCAAGAAACTGGCCATACAAACTGCATATACTCACAAACTAGTCTTGGAGGCCCTCTATCCCGACGATACACACGTTTCCGCCCCAGACACATTCCCTCATAAACAACAATCGTAGTCAACGGTCGAATCAAGAGTTCCTTCAATTCCTCGTCCGGCAACCCTGGATTGGCTTGGCTAGGACACACCAGGGGGTGTGTGTGCGGTCAGGGCCTATCGGGCGATATGTCGTCTGGTCTGCAACTCTGACTTGTCAAGGCCATTTCGGCCTTTGTCATCCCAGCCCGATGTCGACTGCCAGGATGGCCCCGTACACATGCGATAGCCTCTCTCCAAAAACTATCAAGAGAGAAAGCCGTAAGTAAGCACTGCACGCTCTGCGCTACTCCCACAAGCCGTTGACGATGCGTCGGGCTTTTTGTATGAATGCTTCTATGACCAAGAGCGTAGTGGAGAAAGCGCAAACTCCTACTGCAACGTGCATCTTGACGGGTTGTGGTCTTTGCGCTTATAGTCGCTTGATTTTTTTTTTCTCTTACTTTTTTTGCTTTCGTTTTCCAGTTTGGGTCTGGGCTTTATCGGCGGGCCGGGCTGGAAGGATGTGATAGAGAGGATGCCGGAGGTCAGTGGTTGGCTTGGACCAGGTTATGAGAAGCCCGTAATGCTCCCAGACGACAATGCTGGACACGAGACATTGGTTGTAAGATCTGGAAGGAGAACAAGAATAAGATCTTTTGGGGTGGGTGTAGTGGACTTTTCTCCTGGCGGACCTTGCGGCGGGAGGGAAGCTGAGAGCATATTTGATTGTCCGCGCTCCCACTGATCAGCAAAGAAAGTTCTTGAGTTTCTCGTTTCTCGTTTCTCGTCTTTTCTCAGCTGGATACTTGATTTCAACTTGTTTCTTTTCATGCAGACATTTGGAACATTTACATCACATTTCAGAATTTACATTTAATACTTTACTAGCATATAGCTTGATTGCTTCTGTTAGTTCGTCGTTTATCCGTTTGTAATCTTGCATCCTCGACTATTTTATAATTCACACGACTCTACGACTGTTAACGACATCAGCGCCGGACACACAGCCGCACTTACACCAATAGTTACACACTTTATTCACCCTGTTGTACCGAATCATCCTGTTTGACACACCCAACATCGCAAACATCGCGAGTCAGCCGACTTTAACACCGCCAACACTCAGCATCCAGCCCCAGATTCAGCGTACAGGTTTCGCTTCATACTCTTCTGGTGTCTTGGCTCACCGACCTAGTAAGGCCCAAGAACACTGCAAGCATTTGTGTCGCATCTACACTAGCATTCTGCTTCCGTTACATGCAAGCAAGCAGAGCACGGTTCTTTGGTTGTCCTTCACACTGCTGCGTCTAGTATTACAGCGTGTCTATCTGGCTTACTCTGTGGCTGTTACATCCTCGGCATAAAGCAGACTGCCGTCTTCGTCATTGCTTTCTATTTTCTGCTCTTTCTATCCCTCATTCTTTTGGTCTGTCCCTTGATCTTCCGTGATCTCGTTGTCACCAACCCTGTCGCTTTTGACTTGCTTGTTCGTTCTGCCCTGGCTCCCCCGACTTTGATGCCCTTGCAAGTCCGCATTGAAGCGAGAAAACTAGCAGCGACGCATAGAGAAAACAAGTCGCTCGCTTGTAGGTCTGTCCTTATTACTCGCGGCTTTCTATTTCCTGTTGGCGACTTTTTCAGACTGCGTGCTCAGTGAAGTGGGCTGTGATCCTTAATACTACACGGACCCCGGACTACCCTCGTCGCCTCATTCGCCATCTCTCTATTATAAAGACAAGACGTCGTCCCCTCACCCCCTTCGAAGCTGTTTTTACGCCCATACTAGCATTCCGCCCCCTCGCTTGTCTTTATCAAAAAGCAGGACGGGCGGCTCATTGAGCGGTTCAACACGCTCGTGTGTTTTGCTCATTGTTCCATATTCCCTCCCCGTCTTCGTTGCGTCAGCGGAGGACGGCAGAGGGCTCGTGGGATTGACACACCCGAGCCTGTCAGACGCAGCAACCGCGAGAAGAGGGATCTGATATCCTTTTTCTCCTTTGTCTGCGTCGACCAACACACGTCGGTTGGCTACCACGTGCCCCTATATCATTCTTATACACATTTTACGACGACCAGCTAGCCAGCGGTCAATAACATTTACACAAAATGGCCGATTTTCGTGAATCAACGTTTATGCCCACAATCAAGTGTTCGCAATGTGGCAGCCAAGTTGAAATCTCCATGATGGGAGAGCACAAATGCTCAAGCGCCCCAGTCCCCCAACGTGAGCATTATCCACACATAAGATAAGAGAACGTTCAGACTAACCGTCCCCTTTTTTGCTGTAGTATCACCATCCATATCGGAAGAACCATTAAATTCCGCACCAGGTCCGAGATTTGGTGGTAGCCGTGGTGCGCCACCAAACCTAGACACAAATGCAGCCAGTAAGTAAAAAAGTCCTATGACACCGCATCCTTGGTGAGATGCAGTCAATTCCTACAAAAGCAATTTGCGATTAACCGTATGTCAAACAGATCAAAACTTCCGAGGCCGTGGCCAATTGACGCCCGTAAGCAACTCAAGTGATTCTCGCTCACTTTCACCACACACTCCTGATGGCCGGTCTCGTGGCTCATCCGATTTCTATGAGCCCGGGATTGCCGCTCATGAAGACCCCGTGCCATCACCCCGAGGCCGCCCAGGCGGTTACGGTGGGTTTAGCGGTGACAGCGACAACCAGTTTCAACAGCCATTGCCTTCGCCTAACAAGCCCACCGGTCTTCTTGAGCGCATGAACACAATCGCGCCGGGTCCTTTTGAGGTCCGGGGTAGACAACCTTCCGGAGACAACATGGCTATGGAGAGACCAGGAACTTCAAATGGCCCAGCAGGTCGTCCAATGGTTCCCCAGCAGCCGCGGAAAAACGGGTATGGTGGCTTTGGACCTCCTACTCCGTCGCCGTCACAGGCCAGCTTCCCTGAGGATGCTTTTGCACCTCGCCCATTGGGAGACAACGGCCGTGCCGGCACCTTCCCTCGCGCTGGTGGCCCCAACGACATGTACAATGACCAGTCTGGATTGAACAGAACACCTTCAATGCCAGAGAGCAACGCCGTAAGAGACACATCTCGTCCCCCGCCACCACGGAATGGCAACATCATGCGCCCACGCACTTCTGGCCGTGATGGTCCTCAGATTGATTTGGCTCAAGAGTTTGGCTCGCAAAACCCCTACCACTCGTCTCATGAAAGTATTTCTTCGGTTGCGTCTTCAGCATACCCCGGATCACCGCCAATGGATATTACTACACCGACACAACGCCTCTCTAACCGCCAAGCGCCCGAGAACAACATGAGCATGAATGTAATGAGCCAGGTTGAACAATCTATGAACATCATGTCTATGGAGCCCCCACGCCGGGCGCCTCAGCCTCCTAGACAGATGCAGCAACCACCTCAACAACAAAGGCCACCGCCGCAAAACAACCTCTCTAGCGACATGAACCGTCGGTCTCCACCACGCCAACCCCAGCAAAACATGGCGCCACCAAGACCTCAGCGTAACATGAGTGATGATAGTCCAGCCTTCCTGCAAAGACCAATGCCACCACCAACCAGACAACAATCATTCCCAAGCCCACAACAACCACAGCAGCAGCAACGGCAACCACAGCAGCAGCAGCAGCAGCAGCAGCAGCAGCAGCAGCAGCAGCAGCAACAGCAACAGCAGCAGCAACAGCAGCAGCAGCAACAGTCTAATGGGTACTTTGATCGCCCCCGCCAAAATTCTCGTGATAACTTTACGCCCGTCCAGCCCGAGCAACAGTCTAAACCCCGCCAACCTTCCCGCGATGAGTACTCACAGCCCACTCCTGACCGCAGTTCTGATCGTAGCTCTGATCGCAGCTCTGGCCGGAGACGGGAGCCTAGCCAGGATTCCCGTCAGGGTATGCCTTCGCAGGATTCTTCCGTGACACCTTCACCACCGCGTACCAAGCGCAGTGGGCCGTCTCCCAAGGCGACTAGTTCGCGTGGAAACTGCAAGGGGTGCACACTTCCCATCACCGGAAAGTCCGTTTCTTCAGCTGATGGTCGCTTGACTGGCCGGTACCACAAGGCTTGCTTCACTTGTTACACTTGCAAGGCCCCTTTCACTTCCGGGGAGTTCTATGTGTACAGCGACCAACCTTACTGCGAGCGCCACTACCACCAGTTGAACGGGTCGCTTTGCGGAGGTTGCCGTCGTGGTATTGAGGGTCAGTACCTTGAGGATGAAAAGTCTGCCAAGTACCACGTTGAGTGCTTCCTTTGCCACGATTGCTCTCGTCCTCTTAGTGATGGATATTTTGAGGTTGATGGTCATGTGTACTGTGAGCGTGATGCTCTTCGTCGTACTGCTCCTCCTGCACCACAGCGTGCTGATACGTGGAATGCCGGTGACCGCCAATACAACAACGCCCCTCGTGGCGGACCTAACATGCGTGGTCCCCCGATGGGCCAGCGCGGTCCTGGAGGTAGAGGGCCCGGTATGGGTATGGGACCTGGTGGTCCTATAAGACCAGGGCCGAATGGCCAGCAAATGATGGGGGGTCGCGGGGGGCCGGGGGGCCCGGGGCAGTTCGTGGGACTGCCACGGGGTCAGAAAGTACCGCCAAGTCAGTCGGGCTTGGCGCCTCCTCGGCCGCGCATGAACAAGCGCATGACTCGCCTGGGCATGATTTAAACAGCAACAAGAACAGTAAACCAACGGGAGGATTAACCGTTAACACGGCCGGTGGAAAGAGTAGAGGAAGTCGTGGACGTCGGGGATATCCGAAGGGTCCGATGCCCAAAAGTCCCCTTTCGCAGCACTTCAGCGCGGAGGACAGTGACGAGGATGATAATATGGATGACGTTACGCCGGATGAGTCGCATGTGCCTGACATTTTCCAGCAACCGCGACCACCAATGGCTAAGCATGCTGTACTCAAGGGTGAAATGGATCAAAATGAAGAAGCCGCTCCACAGGCTCCAAGACCAGCACCAACTGGCCATATGCGACCTGGTGTTCCTATGACAGAGCTGCCGCAAACACCAATCAACCAGCAGCGCATTCCGTTTTCGCCCAGCATGGAGTCGGCACAGCCGCGAAACCAACTACCTCAAAACCAGCAGTCTAGATCCAACCAGAGGCCAGCGATGCAAAAGCTGCAGCTACCCGAGACACCTCTTGGGGCTCCGTCTCGTGGGACACCATCAAGTTTGGCTCCGGGTGGTTCACAGGGTGGATACCGGCCTCAGAGTGACCAGCAGTTGAGCCCCGGTGGTGACAGTGATGGTGACAGTCATTATTCTAGTGACACATCTCCTGGTGGTCACAGTAACTCTGGTTTAGGTTCTGGTTCTGGTGGAAGGTCACCGGCGCCCTCAATGATGACTACTACGACTGCTAGTAGTGGTAATACTCTGTCGACTTATTCCTCGTCTACCGATATCACATCGCCGCGCGTACTCTCTTCCTCGTCTTCGGGATATCCACAGACTGAGGACCCATCGTCCTCGACGGAAGACGAAAACCCTCCTACCGGCACACGTCGTCGCCGTCGGTCTCGTCTTAAGCCTTTGGCTAATCTGACGAATCTTTCGCTGTTTTCCATGTCGCCCAAGCAGGTCACGGCGCATCCACTCTCACCTCTCATCTTGCTTACTTCCCACATGGTGACGTCACCAATTATTGCATCTACCACGCCGTCTCCGACCAACGGCAATACTGGTGAGCGAGCAGAATGACGAATGACGGAAGAAGAATAAAGAAGAACAAGATGTATTTTCGTTTATAATTTTGCATAGCCTTGTTTGAGTATTTAGTAGGAGACTTGCTTGTTCCTTTTGTATATAGTCGGGGACATTTTTTGCATTGGGTTTGATGGAGATATACCCTGAATTGAATTTATGTTAAGCTTAATCTGGAAGAAGACTTATAAGTGTGTGTTATTTTGTGACATATAAGTGGGGTCATTCATGGTGACGGCTTGGATGGAAATGCAATATTCTTAAATCCGTTGCTTTTGGTTCTTAATCATTAACCAATATTACAGAATTATCAAAATTTACTATCACAAATACATTGTAGTTATGTCACACCAAAACCATAGTGCAAGTGTTTTTCTTACGTTGATAATTACCACGTGCCTGTCACTAACATCGGCAGACCCCAAATCCCCATCGCTTCCTCCCGGCACGGAAGACTCCCACTGGAAGACCAGCTCTGTCTCCAGCCATGTTTAGGACATCAGTAGGACAATCACCAGTAGTAACCTCTATGTCATCTATATCAGAACAACATAAGAGATGGAGTACGGCGAATACTACTATGCCGGACTTAAGGGAGCCAGAGGGAATAGACGAGTTTAGTGATGAAGAGGATGTTGTACCAGAAAGTGAGATTGGTGGAGAGGAAGATAATTATAGTGAAGATGTAGTGGATTCGAGTCAGGATAGAGGGCCAGTGAGAAAGAAGAGAAAGGTTGATGAGGCGAATATGGTTATGGAGGTAGTTGTCGAGGATGAAGATGAAGATGCTACAATGATGCCAATTGAAGAGAGACCTACTGGAGATGACGAAATTCTTGTTTCCTCACCCCCAGTCGGAGGATGGAACATATCTAATCCCTCTCTGCATTCTTCATCTCCGCCTCAATCCGTCCTATCATCATTAGACATCCCCGACCTTCCAATTCTGCCTTCCCGGGCCCCACAACCACCCGTCAAATTCGCACCTCCCCGCCCAGTAACCCCGCCCCTCCCCGGTCCTCGCTTTCACGCGCAAGAAGAAGAAGCCATATCACAAACTCTCAAAATGCTCGTTTCCCCCGCCAAAAAGAAAGGAACAGGATGGCGACCAGGAGGCCTAGCAGCGGGCATGCAGGGCTTTCTCGCGGCGTTAAGAGGACAAGGAGGCGATGAGGAACGCTGGGTGGTGGGTACGGCGCGGCGAGACCGAGGCGGTGATATGACGTTTGTTGAGACACGAGGAGATGCCGGGCAGGCGAGGTTTTTACTTGTTGGCCATGACGATATAGAGTTGGTTGAAGGAATGCATTTTGTTACGTCGGGGGTCTCGTGGGACGTCGGAGAGTGGCGGGTGGCGGGCCAGTGGAGAGTGGTGGGGCCGGAAGATAGCACTGATGTGTGACGCGGCAACAAGGCGAAGTGAGAGGGTGGCACCGCGATGGAGATCCTCCTGGGACTATGGCTGTGTTGCACCATGGGGCACATAGAAAAGGGTGGGCTGTTGCCTCGGTTCCCCGTGGTGATTCTTCTGTGTTTCGGTTGTTGGATTGATTGCCTTTGTTCACAATGTTACCGTCCTTATTATTTTTAGTTGGACTAGCCGCTTGTTTTCCGACTCCGGATACGACTTCGCATACGACTCGTTTATCCGATAGTAGCCTTCTCTGTAATGGCCATGTGGAGCTTTGTAGCCAACGGTATAGTAATCTTACTTTCGTTGCTGCCCACAACTGCCCATTTGTTGGCATTCTACCTGTCAACAACCAGTATCTCGCTCCTAGAGCCCTCTTAAATCTTGGAGTTCGCGCACTTCAGATTCAAATGCATCCGGCTGATAATGCCCCGACACCTACACAACCATCAGATATTCGCTTGTGTCATACGAAATGTGGACTGCGTGATGCTGGTGATCTAGGTGGACTGTTGGATATCTTGAAGACGTGGATGGGCTTGGAGGGGAACGAAAGAGAGATAGTCACGTTGATTTTGACAAACGAGGATGGAATTGGCGTGGACGTCATAGCAGAAACATTCAAAGAGAGGGGACTGGATAAGCTTGTTGTGGGAGAAGATGAGGTTAAAGGAGGTCAAGATAAATGGCCTACCTTAGGGGACATGTTAGACCGAGGAAAACGATTGGTGGTGTTTATGGGTGAGTTATATGCTGGACTTGATTTATTAAACATAGAGTTGCTAACCACGTTTTATACGCCATGGTCTTTTTGAGTCTAGACTAGTAAGCACTTTCACTCGTCTTTGTATACCATCTCATCTAACCCCACTCAGTTACGCCGACACCACCAAAGTCAACTGGATCTTTCCTGAATTCAACTATCAATGGCAGAATCGATTTGACGAAACAGATTCCTCCTTCCCATCTTGCGCCGTTGACCGCCCCTCTGGTCTCACTAGCCCATCTAGTTGGATGTACATGATAAACCACTATCTCGATATACCACTCCCTTTTGGCGTGTTAATTCCAGATCGTGGGGCGGCAGGAAAAACGAATTCGCGAGATGACATCGTGAAGCAAGTGGATATGTGTCGTGGTATATGGGGTCGGAATCCAAATGTAATCCTGGTGCGTTTGTGGTAGATAGCGGCGTGAGCGGGTTGGATTTATATTGAGTATATTTTGCTGACATCTGGCTTAGATGGATTGGATTAATGTAGGTGACGCTATTGCTGTTCAGGACGAGCTGAATGGTGTACAATGATTGCAATCTATGCTCTACTATTTACCCTGCATGGCTTTAGTCAGGGCAACCCGCTTACTATAAGGACTCAAACTACGTTCTCTCTTCTCAACAGGTGGGCGTGATACAGGGGACTGTCTCCGTGGTGACACTTTCCGTGGCGATGGGGATCTCTTACGGTACGTCTTCCGCCGGGTTGCAGGTGACCGACTTCTCCGTCTCACGGCCTCGGCACTGCGACTGCGACTGCGGCTAGGCGATCTTGAATCCTTAGGATTTTCCTTGCGTCCACGACTACGATTGTGCCTACTAGACCGTCCCTGGTCTGTCGAAACAGTGCTGACTGAACTAAACGACTCGCGTCTTGACCTCCGACTCTTCCTTTCCTTGCCATCCGGCGATACAGAGCGGCGAGCCTGTTTAATGAGTCTGGCTTCCCGCTCTTCCTTTTCCTTGGCAGCAGCCCGGTCGGCTTCCCGGCGCGCAAGTTCGGCGTCGACTAGAGCTTGCTTGCGCTCGGCGATGGAGTCTTGCAGGGTGGACTGGAGTTTAGGTTGGAGTTTAGGGTTCTTGAGTTGCTGGGTGCGCGAGGGGCGGGCGACGTATGGGCGTTCTTGCGATGTGGTTTTGCATTCATAGGAATAGTGGCGTGGATTTCGTAGATTAGTTTAGGCGATCGGTATATGGAGGGATATGGAGGGACTTATCTCTTTGAAGACATTTCTGGCATTGCACAGTGCCTGACGCCTTAACCGGACCTTTTTTCGTGGCGCGCGACCACCCTCCACCATTACCAGATCCTCCGTTTCGATTCATTTTGATGTTATAAAAGTGAGTTGATAATGTTGATGTCAAATCATGATGTATGTACCTGCATGAAACTTCCAAATTGATCAACTTGCACATACGCGCCCAGGGTTGAACCCTCCATAATCCCAATACCCTAGTTAAACACCCAACGTGTGATAACCCAGAAAACAGCCTTGTTGGCTGTAGTCACATGACGTGCTACTTGACCCCCAGTTTTCCGCAACTGTTTGGTGGATTCTCCTCTCCATTTCATCACCGGGAGCGATTTGTTTGGAGTTATTCATCCGTTGTTGTATGTTCCACTGTCATCGCCAGTGCCGTCATTGAAACAGCATTTGTGTCGAAGAGTCCAGATCGTCCGTTGTCGAGTCGCTCAATGCTGGTAAAGTGAACCAATTTTACTGTACATTCGGGATCATTTTCGGGGTCGTTTTTGGGGTCATTGTCCAGGTCATTTTGTGATCACTTTACGGGTGTTCAGTATACCAATCAGTTTACTGTTCTTGTTCCACCTCATCATGGCCTTGCATTCCCCGAGAATGCGCTGCCGTGTTTGCCTTTTCTAGAACGATATTTTCTGGGTCTCCATTTTCTTGTCTTCTTTTTTGCCTCCTTGGGAAGAAGCTGCTTTTTAGTCGAGCGGTGACGTCTTCTAAAAAAAGCCCATATTTTTTTGTTTTCTCTTTTAGGGCGGACTTTTGGGATTTCAGAGACGCTGGGAACTGCATATCACAGGACACGAGAATCACGACTTTGCTACGATTTACCTCCCCGGCATGAATGGTTCTTTACACGCACTATTGTGGTTTATAGCTGTGTAGAAACGTTGGACTGGTTTCTTTTTTTGCGTCGCTCGCCCCGAAAAAAAACCCATCTTTTATTTCTTTTTGGCCCGGTTTGAACGAAGCCTTTCTGTCTTGGCTTCATGTTGCCAGGATTAGACCGCAATACCACTCTGATTTGTGTCGACCTTAACATCGCGGCGTGATTGTTGTCGATTACCTTGGGATAGGAACCACATTCAAGCATATACCATCGGACTTTTCTTTTTGATAGTCGTCTGCACATACATACATACACAATGGCCGCCACTCTGCCAAAGTCTTTTGCCAAGGTAATAACGACGTCATGGAGTCGCCCACTCTCCACCTCTCTGTCTATTCAGACAGTTCGCTAATGTTAATTTGATCCAGGTGGCCGCCACACCCCTCGCTGTGGCACAGCCTCCAACTGTGTCTGCCCCCCAATCCAAGAATACCCCGCAGTCCGATGCCGAATCGATAGCTCTCGCTATAGACGACCTATCCATAAACTCTTCTAGTGCACCTCCCGTCATCACTTCTAACAGCTGTAATGGCCGTTCTGGAAAGGCCAAGTCGGCTGGCGAATCTGACGACTCAAATCCAACGGATTCATCCGATGTTGGTACTAAGCCCCCTAGCATTGACGGCAAGAGCATCACATCTGGTACAACTACCACATTTGCCATGGACGAGAAGGATTCTTTGCGACCCGATGATAGCGCCAGTGTCCAGGCCGCCGCTGACGACGATGATGCCTCCATCCGTGGATCGCTAATTGCTG
This sequence comes from Huntiella bhutanensis, assembly GCA_002018275.1. Taxonomy (NCBI): domain Eukaryota; kingdom Fungi; phylum Ascomycota; class Sordariomycetes; order Microascales; family Ceratocystidaceae; genus Huntiella; species Huntiella bhutanensis. The sequence continues at coordinate 248,994 of MJMS01000015.1, forward strand.
GGAGTAGAGCTCCTCCCATGCTTGTACCTGGTGGTAAGGGGATCGATGGCCGCATTGCCGGCGCGGGTGGACAGATCGTGGCACCAGTGAACTCGTTGGACAACATATACCAGCAGGCCCCGGATGACAAGTTACTCGAGGCTATAAAAAATGTTAAGGACCGCCAGTTCCTGTTGAAACTTGAGCTTGAGGTTATCAACTTCGTACAAGAGTCTAAGTCAGTCTCCTTTCGTTCTTCATCACACTGCCATCCCGATACTAACATCTACTCAGGGAGCCATACATGGACCTGCCACCAAGTAACTCCTTCTTTCGCATGCTTACTCACAAGTTAGCCGACTACTACCACATGACCCACTCCTATGAGAAGGACCACGGCCCAGGATTCGTACGCATTTTCAGAACCCCCTTTTGCCGTGTTCCGCCGTCACTTGCTAGTATCACGGCAAGCACGCGCAGCCCGTCACCACCACCACCCATGGTCCCCATGAAGATCATGCGCCGCGGAGAAGAGGTCGAGCCTGCGCTATCCAGTGCGAACCAATCCAAGGCCGCCTCAGAGGTTGGGAGTGACCAAAAGGATAAGGCTGCTACTCGTGAGAGGTAAGATTTCCATTCTTCATCCTATAATAGGAACTATCTAAGCTAACATTATTCTCCTGTCGTAGAAGAACACGCGAGGAAAGAGAAGAGGCTTACCAAGAAGCTCGCAAGCGCATTTTTGGGGCTTCGGCAACTACTTCTGCTGTTGGTACCCCGGCCGAGTCTGTGGCCGACCCGACTGATGCTTCTGAAAATGACGTATCACGTGCTAGCTCAGTGTCCGCCAAAGAAAAGAATAGCACCGTCAAGCGTAACAAGAACACCAAGCCACGCCGGGACTCTGCTGGTTTTGAGTCTCGCAGTAGCTACGTTCAGCAATGGTCACAACACCCACAGGTTTGGGGACAGCCACAATATGTCTCCATGAATCAGGCGTATCCAACACCTGGACCAGGACAGCCTGGGTTTTCGGCCCCCGTGGCAATGGCTGCTAATGGAGCCATGTCGCCACCAGGACCGCCATGCCCGCAACCCTCTGGGTATAACATGCCTGGCCGTTACGGCCCCCCACCTCCCCAACCCGGCGTACCAGGGCCTGCATATGGTATGAATGGTAACATGCCTCCGCCACAACATTGGCCACAGTACGGACCGCAACAGTATCGTCAAACCCCACAGTACGGACGTCCTGGTAGTTCTTCCATGGGCCCACCACATTCGCAGTACCAGTTTGGCCAACTACCACAAAACGTGAACCCGTACGACGCTAAGCCACCACATCCCATTCCTGGAAGTTACAGCCGTAATGGGTTCAGCCCCAAGACCAACTCATTCTATCCACATGCAAATGGCCCACCAAACGGCCCTATTTATCCTAATGGGCCACCACCAGTTCCCATGAATTATTCGCAATACCCACCACATGCTGGCTACCAACAGCAGTATCCGCCTGGACCTAGCTATCCTCACATGATGCCGATGGGAATGTCTAATTACGGTTCTAACTACGGTCCTAATCATGGTCCTAACAACGGATCTTACTGCCCGCCACCGCCACCTCCACCACAGGCACACAACCAGATCAAGCCGCAAGGCATGCCTGCTAAACCACCAGGTCCGAAGAAGCCTCTGATTGTGGGATCAGGGACTGAGAGCCGATCCGAACTGCCAAAGTATGGGAACCCAGAGAGTCTCCCAGCAAAACCGCAGTAAGAGAAGGAAGCGTTTTGTTTTTGAATTTGGGTATGTTTATTGGGATGGCCTAGGTATTTTGGCTGGTTTGATTTGGGTTGGACTGGAGTTTCGGGCGTAAAAAACAGGTTATTTAATGCAAGTAGAAGAACACATACAAGACGTTGATGAAGTATCGGTCGTAACAATCACTGACAAGACATATAATGTGATTTTTCAACTTTGTTTCTCTTTTTTCACAGCGTCATCTATGCTTTTGAAATACCCAGAACCCGAAACAAATCATAATGCCATCCTTCTTCCCTTCATACAACAACAATCTTTCATAACCTCAAGCCACGCACATAAATGAAAACTCTAGAGCAAGAACAAAGAAGAAAAAGAACAAGAAAAAAACACAAAAAAGAACCATCTGTTGCCCCCTCCGTTTTTATTTCTTCCCCTACTTGCCGTAACTAACATTACATCCCCTTACTCGGCAGCCTCACGCTTGTCCTCTCTAGGCTCTCTGGGCTCCCGCTGCTCCCGGCGGTTTCCTCTCTGGTTGTTGTTACTGTTGTTGTTGTTGTTATTGTTGTTGTTGTTGCGCTTACCGCGCTTGTCCTTGTTGGCGTTCTCGCCGTCCTTGGTCTCATCCTTCTCACTGGCAACGAAGGTGGACACACCAAGACGCTGAGAAAGCTCAATCTGGGTGCGGATGGTGTTGGCCAGGTATGAGACCATCAGGACGTCCTGGATGTGGTTGTTGAAATCGCGGTCGATCTGCTCGGGGGAGACCTTGGGGGTCAGGGACAGCGAGTTCATGAGGAACTGACCAATGGCAGTGTTGGGCTGCTCCTCCTCATCGAGGACACCAGAGACCCACTCAGACACACGGTCAAGGTTACCGAGGGTATCACGGAGCGAACGGGCAAGACCCTCAATGTCGGAGACGAGGGGAGCAGTGCGGGTGGCGGAGTCGCGCGCGCTGCTAATGGCCTCGAGGGCAGCAGCCTCGCTGTCGCCACCGAGCATCTTGTGGGGAACACGGATGAACATGCAGCTGTCGGCAGCGCGCTCAGCGTTGGCCGCAACTGGAGCACTAATGTAGCAGCGGGTCTCGATGGGCTGGCCGGGTTCAGTCGACATGGTCAGGTGGATGGAGGGGTGGGGAGCCGTGCCGTTTTCCGGCGACGCGAAGAAGTTCTGGATGAGGGCGGAGAAAGAGTTCAGCTCGTGCGAGGTCGTGTACCAGCCGAGAAGAGCATCACGGGGCGACGCCTTAAGGGTGAGGGCGAGCATGGTGCGGAGGTAATCGACATCGACCTGGACCTCCTCCTCGGTCTCAGTGTGGGGAATGGCAAAGGTGCTGCGAACGGAGATCTCGGAGCCGTCTTCGGAGCGGGTACCAACCAGGGCACCGATCACCCGGGGCGACTGACTGGCCGACTTGTCGTGGCGAAGAGCATGGTCGAGGACGGAGAGAACGGCCTGGGGGTGAATGGAGATGGCGAGGGGGCTAGCGGAAAGGTTCAGGCCGAGCTGGGCGGGGACCACGGGACGGGCCAGGTGAAGGAAATTGGGGGTGTCGACGGCGGCCATGATGGGCGACTTCTGTGTGGGTGAATTGGTGGGTGATGTGAGGTTAGTTTTGATGGTTGCCGGGTCTTGTCGGGAGGCGATCACGGGGGAGGCGGCCGGTAGTGGTGGAAAAGAAGAGTTCAGCGGGCGGGCTGTCGTGGTTCGCTGGCACACTGGCAAAGTGAGTCTTGAGTGGGGCTGAAAATCTTAATTGGGAAAGTGGCGGTAGACTGGGTGAGGCGTTATAGTTAGATGGAGGCAGGAAGGAACAAGTTCTAGAGGGGTACACACAGCGTGGTGGGAAAATTTAGATGGACAATACTAAGGGATTTGGTTCTACAAATGCAGGATCAATGGATTTTTCAAGAGTCTTTTTGGGCTTGCGGCAGCGGGAGAAATGTTTACATTGGTATATGTTTGCAGGTTACGGGAATTTTTGTATATCGGGTTGTCAAGCCAGTATGACGTCCTTTGCCTTGATATAGCATTCACATGCCATGGCGGGGTTGATGCTATATGCCTTTTTCCCTCTGTAAAATCGTAGAATTTGGGTTGTGGGGTGTAAACGATAAGACTGAGATAGGGAAGTGTGGCGTCCAAGCTTGGAACTACCATGGTGGGGTTAATATGTGGCTTGTCGATGTGGCGTAAATTTTCTAGAATCATGGAATCTGCAAAAGTTTTGGGAACAGGCGCCGACGAAAGAAAGCTTGAATTGTCTTGTTTTCGACGATATTTGTTTGTACTTTTAGCTTTTTAGGAATTTGAAGATATTTTTAGGTTCTTTGTGCTTCTGCGACCGCATTGATACCGATAATACAATAGAATCAGCTTTTCCTTGTCTTCTATTGTTCAGTCGCATTTCTGAAAATGGGCTTTAGAGGTCGTGGAGGCGCCCGTGGCGGCGCCCGTGGAGGTGCCCGTGGAGGATCCCGTGGAGGATCCCGTGGTGGTGGTAGAGGACGTGGTGGGTTCCGGGGACGCGGTGGTGGTCGTGGTCGCGGTAGAGGCGGTAGAGGTGGACCTCGTGGCGGTTTCACCAACGCTCGTATTGCCGATAATGACGAGTAAGTATTGACTAGTCATGTCTCAAATGTACCTGATCTAACGCTATTGTTCTCACCCGTAGTGATGCCAACACCTCCGAGTCCGAATCTGACGCTGAAATGGACAATGTCGAGTCCGAGTCTGAAGATGAGCAGGCCGCTGCCTCTTCGTATAGTGCACTTCTTCAGAGTCTGAAGCAGGATGCCCCATCTGCTAAGAAGCGGAAGCTCAACAATTCCGAGGCTCAGACTAGCGCTGCTGTTGAAGAGGCTGATAACTCTGGTTCCTCGGGTGACGAGGAGGAAGGCTCTGGTGATGAATCGGGTAGTGGTTCGGACGACGACGATGAAGACGAGGTACCCAAGGATATTGACTTTGTCGATGAAGAAGAGGAGGATCTCGAAAATGCCTATGCCGACGAAGTCTTCGATGATTCTGACGAGGAAGACTCCGAAGACCCCTTTGACAGCCACTTCTGTCTCCCCACCGAAGCTGAAATTGCTGCCAAGGTCGCCCAGGTTAAAGCCGGAAACTGGGTCACACAGCGCTCTGCGACCAAGATCTCCCGTGTTGTCGCCACACACCTCGAAAACACCGATGCTCCCGGTACCCCCAGACTCTCCGGTCCTGCCGTCCTTAAACTCAAGCCTAAGCTGCTGGAAACCGCCATGGAGCAGTTCTCCAATTTCACTCCTGTACAGTCGGAGCTTGCGCCACACCTGTTCAACTACCGCGATCTTCTCTACTGCCAGCGGAATGTCCAGAATGCGGAGGATCTCCGTAACCTCGTCTGTCTGCATGCCCTGAACCATGTTTTCAAGACTCGCGACAGAGTCATTAAGAATAACCAACGTCTTTCGCAAAAGAAGGAGGAAACTGAAATGGAGTGCCGTGACCAGGGTTTCACCCGTCCCAAGGTCCTCTTCATCGTGCCAACCCGCCAGGCTTGTGTGCGCATTATCAACACTATCGTCGCTCTCTCCCAACCCGACCAACAAGAGAACCGCAAGCGCTTCGACGACAGCTACTATGACCCTAACAACAATAAGTTTGGCGATGATAAGCCAGTTGATTTCCAGCAGCTTTTTGAGGGTAACGACGATGACATGTTCCGTATCGGTGTTAAGTTTACTCGCAAAACTATCAAGTATTTCTCGCAGTTCTATAACTCCGATATCCTTATTGCCTCGCCTCTCGGTCTTCGCATGGCTCTCGGCTCTGAAGATGACAGCAAGAAGAAGCCCGATCACGATTTCCTCTCATCCATCGAACTAGTCGTCGTTGACCAGGCTGATGCCTTGCTTATGCAAAACTGGGAACACGTTGAGCAAATTTTCGAGAACCTTAACCTTCAACCCAAGGACGCCCACGGTTGCGACTTCAGTCGTGTTCGCCCTTGGTACCTGGAAGATTGGGCCAAGTACTTCCGCCAAACCGTCATTCTTTCCGCCTTTAACACCCCAGAACTCACCGAGTTGACCCGTGTCCACTGCCACAACACTGCCGGTCGTCTCCGTGTCCAGCCCGAGTACCCTGGTGTTCTCCAGAACCTCGGCGTCAAGGCCCGGCAAACATTTGTCCGCTTTGACAGCAAATTCGCCGACCGTGACCCTGATGTCCGCTTCGAGTACTTCAAATCAACCATTGTCCCTCTTCTTGTCAAACGTGCCAAAGATGCCACCGGCACACTCATCTTTATCCCGTCATACTTGGACTTTGTCCGTGTGCGCAACTTCCTAGCCAACGATGACTCTGTGCAGAGTCTGACCTTTGGTACTATCAGTGAATATGCTGATGTTCCAGAAGCGTCGCGGGCCCGTTCGCACTTCTTAAACGGCCGTCATAGAGTATTACTTTACACAGAGCGTGCGCACCACTTCCGGAGATACCGGATCCGTGGTGTGCAGCGGGTGATTATGTATGCGCCACCAGATAACCCGGCCTTCTACAAGGAGATCACTGGTGACTACCTTGTTCGTAGTGAGCAGGATGGCAAGTTGGTGGCGGGCACAGCGTCGGTAAGAGTTATGTTCTCCAAGTATGATGCTTTCAAATTGGAGCGTGTGGCGGGAAGCTCACGTGTGGGCAAGATGTTGACGGATAGAGGTGATACCTTTGATTTTGTGTAGTTTTGTATATTCTTGATTTGGCGTTCTCGGTGGGTGATATAAAAACGGGCCATATGGTAATTGTTGGTTTCTGATCTTTTGGTAATTTATATTGTACAAGATGAAATTTGCTATTGTTACAGATACTCCCTCTCTTCTATTCCCCTCTTACAATTGCTTCGCCAAAATGTGTTCTGGTGTAAACTCCTTCTTCAAAGTCTCCCCATATTTCCCTCTCAACCGATTCACCATGACATCAAAATCCGCCTGTCCACGCACCCTCGTCACCTTTTCCATATTTTGCTTTGTATAATCCGTTGACAAAACACCCCGTTCCAAATCTCTCGCCACGGCCATCGCCGTCATCATGAACCGGGAATCGCGCGGGCCGTCGACAAACTCGAGAATAGCAGATTCCGCCTGGTCGTATGTGTCGAGGGGCTCAGTGCGAATCACACGTGTGTAGCCGCCTTCGCGGGTAGCGTAGCGGGACTTGAGGGTGGAAAAGACCTTGGGCATGAGGTCGTGGGGGGTCTATTTGGCAGGGAAGCACTTCTTGTTAGTCTCCAAGTCCTCATCCAAGTCATCCACTATCAAACTCACGTAAAGCATCGCCTTAACACTCTCCCGACTCGTAGGAGTATCGCGCTTAGCCAATGTAATCAACTTCTCCGCCATCCGCTGTGTTTCCTTCGCCTTGGCATAAGTCGTCTTGATATGCTCATGCATCACCAACTGCGTCACCTGCCCTCTCAACAGCGCCTGTCTAGCCGACGACGTGCGGCTCAAATGTCTGAAACGAAACCCTCCACCAGCCATGGTTTCAACTCGTCAATAAAGAACAAAAAAAAGTCCAACAAAAACACGGAAACTCGTGGTTCAATCGTTCCGCTCTCAATCGTCAATATCCGCCTGCGGCCGGAGACCCTGCGTAAAATGTTACTGCTATTTACATGTCACGTGATGTAAAATCGTCGCCATGTGTTAATGTGGGGTCAACCTTTTAGGACAGTGTTACCTTCTATATCGAGGCAGTGTGAGCGTCTTTGGCAGGTGTTAATTGGTTTTTGGCAAGTGTCAAAGTAGAGCCAGTGCACCGATGGCAAGTTACCAGTCGGGATGGACGGACTGAAGGCCGGGCTGTCGCTGAACCCGCTCCGTATGCTCCCAATTCACAATCATCCACATCCAAGTAATCTGTGAATCTCAGACAAAATGGGCTTCAACTCCGGCTTCGTATGTCCTTGCCCCACATCTTACCCGTCAACACTGATAAACTAACCCACACTTTGCAGCTCGGAGGCCTAACTATAACCCTCGGCCTCACTTATCTCTCCCTTTCCACCCACCAAGCCAACAGACATCGCCAGGCTCTCCTTTTGCGCGCGCAGAACGCACAGTTGGCTTCGGCTGTTGAGAATGCCCCGTATGTCCCGGGGATTCCCTCGCGCATGGATATTGAACGGGCTGCTCGCGCAAATGTTGTTGATTCAAGCAAAGACCGCTGGAACCGTGAGGTTGAGGGCGTCGTGAGAGTAGTGCAGAGGCTGGATTGGGGTCTGGTTAGAGAGAGAGCAGAGGAGGGTGTGGTACAGACATGGAAGAAGTGGGTCAATTAGGAGACGACTTCAGTCTTGGCTAGATACGGCGTGGGAAAGAACCAATGTATGTACTTTCACAATTCATGTTACACATTCAAATGCATGGCCAAGCCAAGTGTTGGCTTTCAATTCATGATAACAAACAATTCAATTAAAGTGGTGATTTTTCTGTAAAACCCAAATGCCCAAACGCCGGTGCTGTATAACCAAAGACAAAGAAATGCAAACCCAAAAAAACAAAGTGATCTCATAACCCATTACTACGTCGCCGTCACCATTCTTTCAATTACACCTCTAAAGCCACTCGAGGAGCTCGGGGGTGAAGTAGGTAATGACAATGGTAGCACCTGCTCTCAGAATCGACTCAGTCGACTCGAAAACCATAGCCTTGAGATCAAACACACCAGCCTTAGCGCCAGCGTGGATCATGGCAAACTCGCCAGAAACCTGGTAAGCAGCCACAGGCAGATCACTGGCCAGATCCTTAGCGTCACGGATAATGTCAAGGTACTGACCAGCAGGCTTGACCATGATCACATCAGCACCCTCGTTGATGTCACGGATGATGGCGCGGCGAGCGAGACCACGACCACCAGAGGGGAGCTGGTAGCAGCGACGATCACCGAAAGAAGGGCACGAGCCGGCAGCATCGCGGAAGGGGCCGTACAGGGCACCGGCGAACTTGGCGGCATACGACATGAGGGTTACTTGGTGAGAGATTCCCTGCTCAATAAGCTTAAGCTTGATAGCCTTGATTCTGCCATCGTTCATGTCTGATGGGGCGACACAGTGAGCACCGGCCATGGCGTAGGCGACAGCAACATCCGAGATGCGGTGAACGGAAAGCTCATTGTTCAACGAGCCGTCGTCGCGGAGAATACCGCAGTGGCCGTGGGAAGTGTATTCGCAAAGGCAGACATCGGCGCAAATGTACAGCTGAGGGAAGCGCACCCGCAAAAGACGGATAGCACGGATCACGGGACCCTCCGGGTCGTCAGCAGCAGTGCCGAGGGCATCCTTGGAACCGGGGGCCATAGGAACACCGAAGATCATGACTGAGCGGAGACCTCTGCGGACGAGTGGCTCGAGGAAGGCAACCAGACGGTTGATACCGCGGCGGGCCTGGTTGGGAAGCGAGGGAATGTCGGTCTCCTCGTCATCGTTGTCGGAAACGAAGATGGGGAAAATGAGCATGTCCTGATTACGGCAGGGTAACAGTTAGCCAACATTGTCAAGACATGAGACAATGAAGGGAAGAAAGACAAACCTTGGTGAGTTGGTGCTCGGATTGCCAGCTGCGGGCCAGCGGGTGGAAGTATCCACCCTGAAGCTGGCTAGAAATATCACCCGAGATGCTGACAGTAGTAGCCGAAGTGCTGGTGTACGAAGGGCGAGAAATGTTGGAGCGGGAGTCGACAGTGGAAACAGATCCCGGGTGGTCGGTTCTGCGGCGGGGCATGCCCGAGTCGCGGAGAGTGAGGTCCTGGACGAGACTGGAGAAAGACATTTTGAGCAAGTTGTAAAGTGGCGGTTATGCGATTTGTATGGCCAGCAAGAAATGACGGTATGTCGGTAGCGGAGGGTCAGCGGGTAGGCGACTGTATATATAGATATAGAAAAACAAAGAAAGAAAGAAACGACAAAAAAACAACCAACTTTTTGTATAGACGCTACAGGTCTTACTCGTATCTTTGGAGAATAACAAAATAAAATAATCTAAAATAACAGAAAAAGAATTTGTGAGAAATATCAATTTATTTAGTACAATTCCTGACTAGCACTTCCAGTCAAACCCATGTGAAGCCTCTCCAACATAGCGGGGTTTCAGCGGCTCCGTCCCCTGTAAATTCTGACTAGACCTCACTACAGCAGTCAATTTGATAATTCTGCATTGGCTATTGGCCAAAATTGACCTAGACCAAGTCCGAACTAGCACCAAATTTATTCCGGTCTTTCCATCATTGACAAGTCAAACTCTTTGCTCCTGCCCTGGACGGCCTGTCAACTTTTGCAGCTACCGTTTCAACTTCACCTCATTGCCAGCCACTTTAACAGCGCTATGAGTTTTAGCGGTCCCAGCGTTGCAACGTTGTCTGTGCAGCCGCTAAATCAATGGAAACGCCGGTGAATTTGTCCGACTTGGTGATGTTCTCCGGTCTTGAGTAATCGTCGTGACTGAGTGTTTAACGATAAACCAAAGGCTGTCGATTTGTAGTTTTGCGCAACTGGCTCGCTAAAGAGTGATTCTCCCATCTTGCCCACTTTGACAGGGGGTAAAAATGTTCTCGCACATGACGCCATTTCAAGGGTTTTTCGTGTTCTCCTCAAGGGATCGCCAGCTTTGATCGCTGTGGAAGCCTTAGAAGCCTTGGAAAACTTGGTTGATCCACTCGATACAACCCAAGCAAGTAAACACTCAAACTTCTTGTTTTCGGTCACTTCCGTATTGCATTTTCGTATCAAAGTAGTCAGTTACCGCATCTAGCCAATCAGGAATACCGAATTAGACAGGGTCCACCAACTGCAACGGTGGATTTTCTCCTGCATGATATCCCGACCAACTTCCTACTTGAGCCACAGAACGCCATTGTGCGGAGTCTTGTTGCGAACATCTGCACAGGCTCCGGCTTAGCTTATCAGTTCCGAACGGTGTCGTTGAGTCAGCATTACAATCCGCTTCTTGGGGGCTATGGGGGCGTATCCGGGCGGAGTTTGTGGTGGCAAAATGTCATTTTGGGGTACTAGAGGTGGAATGTAATACGGTGGTTGTCTTTGGAAGAATACTGGTCACTTATGGTTTCCCGAGCGAGGGATGTCTACAGACAATTGCATTTGACTTGTCTTCGAAACATGTGTCACAAGGGTTTAATTCGAGTAACCCTATTGACGTTAACATCCGACTTACACGGCATATTGCATTTACGTCAAGACGACCTTTAACTTCAAGCCATAACAAGAACTATGAATGAGATATTTCCATATACTACTTGTTACTCCTATTCATAGGTTTCATTTACCCCGGTATTGACCTGTCCCTCCTTCAATACAAAGAGTTACTAGGCAGTTCCCTCTGTTAACCAGGCATTCATGAGAGAGTGTCGATATCAAGTTGTCAGAACTGATTTTAAATGGAACTAGATCAACTAGAAGCTCACAAACAACAGAGATATATTATGAGGTGTTCAAAAAGATTGAAAGAGCGGTTACCATGAATTATGTAACAGCTGGTCCTGAACAATCTTTCATCCAGATATCACCATACATGATTATTAGGGACATTCTTGGATGTTAACAATGCATGCTTTCCAGTTGTCCATTGTATTATTATTTCACGGCAACAACTCTGACCCGGGTTGCCTAAGCTATCTTGTTGTTGTTTCCCCTTCTATACCCTTTGTTGTTCTTTCAGCTCTTTTGTTATTCTCTTCTCCTCTTCTTCTTCTTCCGATCTCACCTTCGTTTCGTTTTCTTCTTCTATTCACCATCAGTGAACTACTACAACAATCTTGAACGTTCTATTCAGCTTGCCACTCTCTTCTTTCGATCCCTTCCTCCCAACTCCTTCCCTCTTGTTCCTCATGTCTGAATATTGTGAATCGTTGAACGCTGCCATCTTCCAAGACACTATATTCAAGCTGATTTTTATGCTGATCATTTTGGTTCACTACTTTCGTGTGCCCGTGACCGCCCGCTTTGCTTGTCCTTGGCCTTCTGCTGAGAAGACCGCCCGCGCCGAAGAAGAACACCGCCGCTCCCAGGTCGTGTTCGACGTTGAAAAGGCCAACTGCTACGCCTGTGAGCAGAGAAAGCTTCACATCTAAACAACAATGTCTGGCCCCAACCCCGCGTTCGATGTCCGCGAAGACCCGCTGATCCCTTGGGCTAAGCGTCGCAGACTGAACTGGACTGGAGGTAAGTGAATCGACTTTAGCAGGTATGACAACTACTAACATATTAGACTCGTTGTTTGTGTCGCATGACTTGGCTGTTGATGGTCCCATTCCCTCGCGTGTCTTGACCCCCAAAGATGTCAATACTGGGCTCACCACGCCTACCCCCGAGGCTAAGAAAACCGATAATGCCTGTTACGGAAATGAAAACAAACCGGCCAAGCCCTCCAAGAAGACGGATCCTCCCCCCAAGAAGACAGATTCTCCCCGCAAGACAACTAGTGCCGAGAATCGTGGACGTACACGTACTCGTGCCAACTATGGAACTGTTAGAAGTCAGAGACCCCGCTTTAATCACCCCCCGACTGAAAACTCTATGACCGATGATTCCGATGTCGAGGAATGGACTGAGGCCGCGGACAGGGCTGCTGATGAGAAAAGCAAGTAAATGAATGCTTACTGCATGAACTGCATATAGTTGTGTTTTGAGCCTTTAACAAAGTGTATTTTATAAATCCCTGCTTGTGTTTTCTATAAAAATGATGTATCCATAGCCCATTCCCCCATGATCATGGACGGCCAGTCCCCGCTTAAGTCTAATTCAAAACTACCTAGCATGTCATGTGGAGTTGGCATGTGTGCATGTGGTTGTTGTTGTGCTTGCGGTGGCTGTATGGGCAAGCCTCGTCCTCGTGAGGGAACACCGGGGGTAGAAGTGACAACTTGCCCGGCCACAACAGGCTGAACCTCAGGCGCCGCACTTCGACGATCATACCATACTCTCAACAAATGTAAACTCTTAACATAACGTTCCAAACTACCAAAATCCTCCGCTGTCGCCCATGAATCCTCACGACCAACTCCAGCAAACCGGGCCTCCCTCTGTAACCGAGCCTGATCAGCTCGTCTCAGAATCTGTAACAGTGAGTCCATAATGCTACCAAAATCAAGCTGTAGCCTTGCCAACGTTAAGTCCCAGCCTGCCACTTCAAGCAACAAGATACGCACGGCGACACAGGCGGCTAGGGATACCTGTTCTAGGGTTGCTAGTGTTGCGTATGTTTGGAAACCACCTGTGGCTGCGTGTGGTTCGATGAGGATGAAGGCTTTGAAGAACTGCTTTAGAGCTTCGAGGCCGTTGTTTAGGGCTTCGATGTAGTAGATGTGTTGTTGGGCACGTTGGCTGGCGTCGGTTATGAATGTGGCGGGTTCATAGAGACGGACGAGGGCATAGGTGTAGTGTAGGCGGAAGTGACTGTAGTCTGGGTGATCTGGGGCAACACCTTGGGCAATCTTGTCTAGCTGGGCACGTAGTGGACGGGCACAACGTTCTATGATGGCGGCGTAGGTGGGTTTCCGGTCGCGTGAATAGGGGATGCCAAAAATGGCAGTAGCTTGGTTCGTCACCTCTGCAATACTGGCGATCTTCTCAACCATGAAGTCACTACGTAGTTCTGACGTGAGCAGACGAGTAGCGGCGTGTGCGTCCAGAGGGTTACCGTTGAGTAACGGTGGATAACTACCCCGGCACGACGAGATCTCCGAGAGGTAGAAGAGGCCGAGGTAGGCACGTTGTTGGGCCATGGTGAGTTTGGAGGTGGTTTGGGCAAGCATGGCCTGGCGAGGATCTTCTGGGCCACGGCTGGTGGTGTGGAGATTCATGGATACACGGGGCATAACGATGGCAAGGGATCGGGCGTGGGCTACAGCGAGGTGCATGATTTGGTGAGTTTGGGCGGAGGCGAGACGTATAGGACCCCATGCAATGAGAATGAGTAGGCCTTGGAGAACATCAAGAGTTACTGAGGATTCAACGAGGGTTCGCATGCCAAGATACGTCATGAGCTCCCGACGAATGGACTTGAGCATTGTTGGCGTAAAAGGTACCGTGACAAAGACTATAGCCCGGACAAGAAACGGCTGGTCAATGTACAGCCGCTCAATAGGCTTCTGTGGCACCACGACAAAAGGGAAGGCAGGTGTATACCGAGTCTTGAACTCCATAATAGCTAAGTTCACTTGATCCCAGTTCAACCCAAACGGAGCCACTGGAGGCCCTGTTGGCGAAGTAGCAGTAGCTGTAACCATGGTAGCCGGATGAGTGGGCGGAGTGACAGGCGGGACATTTTGAGGTGCCGTGACAAGAGGGATTCCTGATTGTCCATGAGTAGAAGAATCTGGTGGAGGGTCAACGGCATTGACGGTTACAGAGGACTCAGGAGTACTAATTACTGAGTGACGGCCAGGATCCTCTGCTGAGGCAAGACGCGTGGTGAGATTGTCGATTATTTGTTCTAGAGAGGCAACGCGGCTAATTTGACCATGTTAGACGCGGCGGTTGACGAATACTACTACGGGGATACATACCTAGCTAGTGGCTTTAACTGGCGCGGTCTACGGATGCTTTTTGTAGTTTTAGGCTGGCACTCGATATTGAGATGTTGGCAGCTAAGATGTATGAACCCAGTTAGTAAGTTATTAACAACTGTGATAGGAATTGTGGCTTACCGGTCACACAGATGGCGGTGTTGATTTTCCGGTTTAAAGTTGCATTTCGCTTTAGCCTTAGTACACGGCACACAAGCCCGTAGTCTCCGTGGGGGACTCTCGGCCCGAGCTCGTTGTTTTCCGGGGGACATGATATTTCCCTTCTCATCTACTGAATGCTCAAAAACCTACACAAGTATATATCTTACTTGTAAAAACGAGAAAAAGAAGCCTGCCGGAACCAGCCCAGCCTGTGATGAGACAAACGTCAACAACACCACGCTCACGTTCACTCTACTCAATCTTCCCAACAATTCACCTGCTGCAAGTCAATCCTGTTGAACCAACAAGTCACAGACATACACCACCAAGTGTGAGATATAAGACAAACCCTTATTCTCAGGGTTTTCTGCGTAACCAAAGGAATGATGGGATGGGATGGGGTACGGAACTTTGGGGCCAAGGAAATACCGGAATGGGCCAGACGGGTTAACAAGCTGCGGGATATGAATGTTTGCAACGAGCCCAAAAAAAAACCGAGGGAATCAGATGTCCGAAGAAACGACGGTAGTAGGGTTTCAATTGACGGAAAAGTATGAGTGGTGTAACCTGAGTAAAGGAAAGTTGAAACCGGTCACGGGATAAGGCTCTTTAGAGAAAGAAGGGTTGGGCCAATGAAGAGAACCCAGATAGGAAGGAATAGGTGAGGATCGTGAATCTCCTCTACATATGTAGATATTCTCTTGATGAAAATAAGCGCGAGACAGAAAAGTTCAAATAATTACAAACACGAACCTGCAATTCGCGATGCACAACAAAAGAAGAAAATGGAAATTGTCGAGCGGGTTAAAGTTAGTCCGGTTACGCCGTGGGTTTCTTTCCATTAGCGCGCGTATATCTTGGCATCAGGGTTTCTCGCAATTTTGTGAGTAGATGGGAACCCTAGTCCCGTGACCTGGCTTAACCCGGTCCTTGGCGAATCCCCAACACTTACCTGTACACAAGTTAATGCTGTCGGTTTGTTGCATGAAATCATAGCCTTTGGGAGATCTGGGCATTGAAGGAAATTTTATATGTAGTTTGTAAGCATGCGGCGAAGCTTTCGTTGGTTGTCATGGAGGAATTTCCGTTCCTGGACAGCTCCGGTGATTCCATGAATCACGGGCCCCACCCTCCGAGGGACCTTGGTTGAAGCTCATATTGGTGAGAGATGAATGGAAGGGATTTGTATTTAACATGACAATTCATCACAAGAAAGGCAGATTGTTATTTTTTCAATGCTTTATATTTGATATCTCAACATTCAGCCAAAAAAAGAGACTCGGTGAACCCCTGGATCTCAAACAACTTAATGACATGACAGCATCAATAACCGACAAGTTAGCTAACCCCCGTAGTCTCCGTTACTGCCATAGCACCGAGTTGCCTTGGCCATCGACATCAAATCGATAGAGCCTAGGAAAAGAAACGAAAAAGAAAACAAAACAGCATTAAAGTATACGTTGAAATTCAACATAAAAGAAATCCAAAGTGACGCCGGGTTCCGTCCCTCCCAAGGCCAAAACATTTAGGCCATCGTTATATGTTTTTTTTTGTTGTATCTCTTCTTTGTCATGCCGTTATGCACGCATAGGTACTAAAAGAAACAAACGGTAGCTATTTACGGCTTGCCAGAAAGCTTCTTCTCCTTGCGGGCCTTGAGGCAACGGGAGACCATCAGACCAACGATACCAAGACCAACACTGTGATTGAGTTAGTAACACGGACGACAGGGTTGTATAAGTATGGTATAGATCATGGAAGGAACATACATGAAGACGATGCAGAACACCAGGCTGTTGGAAAAGAACTTGTTAGTATTTTTGAAGTTTTGAGTTGACGAGGTAATAACGAGAGACTTACATGACACCAGGCTCACGGGCTGCCCAGTTCTTTTTGCGCTTAGCAAGGTGGGAGATGGCGTCGCGGACGGCGAGTTGGTTGATGGCGGCCATTGTGAAGCTTGGAGAATTGTTTGCAAACTGTATGTAAACGAAATATGTTAGATGATATACGGAACTAGATGGCATCGCAAATCGTCGGTATAGCGCTTTATATCCACTACCCCGCTCGCCCCCGCGTTTACGGTCAGCTGCCAAAGGAGTGCCCGAAGCTATACCCGGCTTAAGTACCCCACACAAGCAAATGAGCATTAACGGCTTATAGAACGTCTAAGACACTAGTTATAGTACCCGATCCATGCCTATGTGGGATAACTTCCGCATCCATCGCACTCATTTTCCTAGTGGGAAGGATCGAGCCCTTTCGCATCTTAACGACGAACCATGGGGAAAATGGATGGAAAGAAGGGACCAGGCAGGTCCACAAACATCCGTTATACCACTCCACCATTTGTCAAAGCGCTGCATATTCATCGCCAGATGGCAAGACATTGGTAGTAGTGAGCGTATATGCAGTAATCAGGTGATTATTCCGTAATCGGACGTTACGACAATATGGTAACGAGGAGATGCGACTTTTGAAAGAACCAATTTGGACTTTCTTCAATTTATCCAACTCCTCAAACGGTCTTGTTGTTCGGCTTCGGCTTCGAATGGTGGAAGAGGAAAGGTCATCTTGTCTGACGTCATACGCTTATTTGCTAGGTGAACGCTTTGTTTTTTGTTTCCCATGTTATCCTTGGATAAACGAGTCCTGGGAGACAAGGAAACAAAGTTTATGCATCGCCAAGACTGTCATTAAGCAAGGGCATGGGCAGCTAAGCTCTGTGGCGGAAACAGGTGGGGAAGAGGAACAACGACAACGACAACGACAACGACGAACTACTCATAGAGAACCCAATAAAAAGAAAGATGGAAGTAATAAAGGTATAAAAGACTGTATAGAGGTACTTACACGTTTGAATAATACAGACAACGATGAGGGTCAGCAGACAAAGATGTAACGAAACAAAGTAACAAAACAAAAGAGAAAAGGAAAAAAAGAAGAGTTTGGTACAAGGGCGGGTAGACAGAGACGGACTATATGTATCTTTTTGTGGCGGTGGACAAATACCTCTGGTTTAAGGCGTTCAGACAAAGATATGGGGGTACTCACTCAAAGCGGATGTGGGATTACTGGGACAGGCGGGCTTCGGGGATAAGAGGGGGTGAAGGCGTCCTTAAAAGTGGGAATAACGGAGGAACAAAAACTGCATTGGGTAATTTGTAAATGTGTATGTATGTATGTAAGGACGAGCCAGTTTATGTTAGATTTCTTGGCAACAGAAAGGTGGTAGTATTATCGACAAACCATTATGGATCTCTATCTCTAACTTGACTACAACTATAACTACTTCAAACTGTCTCAGTCAAAGTAGCTATCTACATACGCCATCACATGTCGTGTCATTCTCAACTTCAACTAACCTTCCGGCCTCCAACCCCCTCTATTTCCAGCCAACCGACAAATTCCAAGTGTGTTTGTTCTTTTGACTCCGTCCAAGCAAAAAAAGAAAGAAAACATACATATTGTGCATATGACAGGGTTCAAGAGCCGCTGGTTTATAGGTAACTGGCGGGCGGAAACTAACTTGACGGGGCTGGCCTTTACTGTAGGTGATGTTATGTTAGCAAGCTATGGCTTGGTCCGGGTTGGCATTCTCTATGTGTGTACAGACCCGAATGCCGAGTTCCCCGTGTCACCGGGTCCGAGAAATGGCCTTGTTTTCTCCTACTGTATGTACATACATATGTACATACATCCCGCCTCCGTATAGACATAAAACCAAAAAACTCCACGTCCATATGTCCATTCACGGGAATATCCTCTCTAAATACTCCCTTCTCCTGTCCTTGTGCATCCAAATTGGAGAAATACAACTTCCTTCTCTACTGCAATGCAATCCCTCGAGCCCTAGCTTTCTACACTATTCCTGAGCCCATCAGGAACTTGTCTATCAATAACGCATCAAAGTGTCGCCGACAAAGGCCCCGTTGCTTGTCCCTCCAATCAGGTAAATCTCTGTATCTCACCTAACGAAGAAGAAAAAAATCCACTACAAAAAGTCCTTGCGCATACCCGCAGATCGTATGTAGAATCCAAAATATTCGCCAACCACACTCTTTCCATCTCGCCCACTTCATAATCTCCCTCATCACATTCTCAGTTGCCCATCATTTCCGCGTCTTGTCCGTCATGTGTTATACCCGGATCAACCTAAAACCCCACAAATGACATCACAATAAAAGGGTCCGTGTTATTGGAAATAGGGTTAAACATAACCAACTAGCATTCCTGCTTGTCCGTCCGATATGCATGCCATACCAATGCGGTAAGCTTGCACGCCAGTGGTTGCGATGCTAGTAACACTGGATGAAAACTGACGAGAATTCACGACGATGCAAAACCAGAACCCCAAAAGAAGAAACCAATGACGTGTATATTTCCGTGTAGAATCTAGCCAATAAGGGAGCTAAACGCTATTGCCAGTAAATGCCGGGAAATTTCACACCTGCCTCATTGTCAAAGCATAATTTTCAATTTGTGTGTTCTTTTCTCCTCTTTCCATAGTTCACCGTACCACTCTTTTTTTGTTCCCCTCTCACATATCGTGGACACATTCATTTGAATCGTCATTTGAATCGTCATTCATCATTGTTCGTTCCCCACTTCATTGCTTTTTGCGCGTCTAAACTCCGCTGCACGCACGTCCAACCTGTTACCTGATAACTTCCCAAAGTACGATACCATCATCACAGTCAAATTCCGGTTCAACCCACAAAACGACCCTTCATAAGAATCCTTCCCGTCTTTGTCTCCGCGCACCCGCAACATGTCGCACTTATATCCAAATGGCCTTAACCGGCCTAGAATGTTGCCGCCTCATTTACAAAACACCCTTCAATCGTTACTACACCATCCACTGTCCGAGTTATCGGGTGCTCTGGGCGATCTTGGCACCTTGCTGCCATTGATGACAGCGCTTGCTGCTCAAGGCTCCATCTCCTTAACCCCCACTCTCTTCTGGACCGGTATTTACAACATATATTCCGGTCTCTTCTTCGGAGTCCCACTCCCCGTACAACCCATGAAGGCACTCGCCGCGTCTGCTCTATCCGGAAAAGGCGACAGCTCGCCCGAGGGTCTTAGTTTCGCCGGACTGCTTGTTGGTAGTATCTGTGCATTCCTTGCGGCTACTGGTCTGTTACAAAGAGTGGCGCGTGGAACTCCCGTACCCATTGTAAAGGGTGTGCAGTTCTCCGCTGGCATCTCGTTGATGTCGACTGCCGCTGGTAAAATGTTGGCTGACCTCAACTGGACTGGATCATTAGTTGATAGCCGTGGCGTTGCCCTGTTGTTGTTTGCTATCCACCTGTTAACTAGTCGGTCCTCGAGGTTCCCGTTTGCACTACTGGTTTTCACTTTCGGCACGTTAGTTGCTCTAAGCAGACTTTCGACAGTCCCGTCGCCTAACTGGCCGTCATTACACATCCATGTTAACCTTCCTCGTTTCTCTGTACCTGCGCTCTCAATGGCCATATCTCAAACTCCACTTACCCTGCTTAACTCTATCATTGCCGTAACCTCATTATCCGCAGACCTTCTCCCCGACTTAGCTGCCCCACAACCTACTACCCTCGCATACAGTATTTTTGGCATGAATCTCATATCCTCCTTCTTCTCCGCCATGCCCGTCTGTCACGGCTCCGGTGGTCTAGCCGCCCAATACCGCTTCGGTTCCCGATCCGGCGGTAGCGCCGTCCTATTGGGTATCGCCAAGGTATTTCTAGCCGTAACCTTCGGCAACAGTCTCCTCCCTCTCCTCAGCACCTTCCCCAAGTCCATCTTAGGAATAACAGTCCTCTCAGCCGGTCTGGAACTCAGCCGCGTCGTTACATCCCTCAATAAAGGCGCTTCAGACCTCCTCGAGGAAGTTGGCAGTCGTATGTTGTCACGCAACGTTAGTAAGTTGGAGAGACAGCAACGTTGGGATCTCATGATGGTTACCGCCGGAGTGGGTGTTGCCTTTAAAAGTGACGCTATTGGTGTACTTTGTGGTTGTCTCCTTTGGAGTTGGCAAAGCTATGGATCGCGGCTCCAGGATTGGTGGGGTGATATTGTTGGCGCACAGGAGGATGCCGGAGATCGCTGGCATCAGGGGGAGCGTCGATTGTTGTTGGGTTAGGGTTGTGACGTCACTTTGAAGGATGGAGATGGGATTTGGTTAAGCTTGGGGTTCTAGGAGTTCTAGTTTATGCACTTTCTTCTGTCGAGAAAGTATGAATAACGGCCTATTATGATTGTAGTTTTGTCTTTAATATTCTTTAATTTTTCTTTGTATCACCAATTGGTGAATCACATACACACACACACATATGTTTATATATGAATAAGGCCGAAACAGTACACAAGTGAATGAATCCCAATACATCAGTCCGTGTTCGGAACAGTTCCCACGGCCGGACATATTCACCACCCAGTTATCCCCGTAGATCCCATCCAAGCCCCGGAGAAAAAATAAAGACGAGCCCCGAAATCTGTAGAACAAGAGAGAAAAAAACACCTCAATGCATTTACTAAAAACAAATCACATTCATATGTACAGTTGAAAATTCCAAAACGCCATGCCATATATATCAAGAAAAAGCAAATCCCAAAATTCCAAAATACCCCTCCTACGTCAGTGTATGCCATCACTCCTCCCCACTGACTGCGTCATCAGACACTGCGCTGTCCCTTGACAACGCTCTTCCTAACTCGAACCCTAGTAGCCCAGCCGCCATAACTCCGCGGCCGCCTTCCTCTACCGATACATTGGCCCTGGCCTTCTCCTGACTCTCGATAAAGCGCGACCAATGCTCGGGATCCAACTCGTACAGCTTCTGAGCAATCAGTGCCCGCTCTTCCTTGAACGTCTGCACGACACCCTTTTCGCGAACCTTGGCATCCACGTCGGGATCTTCAATATCACCCACCATCTGGTGTAGTAGCCGCACATGTTCCGTGTCGTTGCCGATTTCGTCGAGTGAAGTTAGGAACATATCGTACATCTCCTTGCGCATCATACCGAACCGGAATTGGTGCCCGGTGCGGTGGGCGCGACCCTCTTGTGCGGCCTGTGCTTTACTTTCATGGAAAATCATTGACGAAGTGCGTGAGAGAGTACCGGGTATATGCACCGCCATGTCGTCTTCGCCGTCACTTGGAACCCCGTCAGCTGGCTCAAGAGTAGGGGAAGCAGGCAGACCCACTTCAGACGGTTCAATTTCACGGGGCTTAGTAGCAGCAGTGTCAATTGGGGTTGCCTTAGCAGGGCGGGTCTCGGGGAATTCGGTTTCAAAGCGTTCAATGATGCCGTTGAGTGTATCATTGAGGAAACGTAAGCGACGAACATCCTCCGAGTGACTGTTCTCTGCACGCTCAAGCGCTGGCTTCAGACGAGCAAGGATCTTGCGAGCTGAAGACAGGAGATGCTTAGTGACATCGCGCGCTTTAGCGGCGTTTGTCTTAGTCTCATCTGACATGTCAGATACGGAACCAGAGGCATTGTCAGCCACTTCCGAGTCTTGGATATGACTATTAAGGCAAGCTTGGAGGGCCTTAACTACACCCGTTCCGCCGATAACATAATCGTCATCTGGGGCTTCGGAGTGATCCCCTGATTCACTGTGGTCATCATGTTCATGGTGACCAACTAAATGAGCCAACACCTCAGGGTTCGGCACGTTCTTCACATCAGGCGCAATCTCGTCGCCATCCATAGAGACATGTGCCAAGTTCCGCAGACAATATGCCACCACTTGTTGGGCCAACGCCTTGACAATATCACTACTGTTCTCTGTTGGGATATCGATATCGATACACACCAAAGACTTGGAAATACGAGCGGCCGCC
Source organism: Huntiella bhutanensis (assembly GCA_002018275.1). Classification (NCBI taxonomy): domain Eukaryota; kingdom Fungi; phylum Ascomycota; class Sordariomycetes; order Microascales; family Ceratocystidaceae; genus Huntiella; species Huntiella bhutanensis. Next base: position 271,296 of record MJMS01000015.1, read on the forward strand.
AACAATGATGCGTACATACCACATGCTTCTTCTTGGGCCGTCTCAGTACGGGCGTCAGCGAGAGCCTGTAGATCAGCGTTGTTAAGAAGAGAAATGTGTGCGAGAGTGCGGACTTCGGGGATGATCTCAGCAATCATGATGGCCTCATCTGGCTTCATGGAAACATTCGATAGATGAATGCGACGCAATGTATTAAATTGCGGAAGATATCTAGATGATGGGATTAGTTACGCTGTCAACACGGTTATGGAAAAAACCATATACATACCTGCGGATGATATTCGAGGCTGATCCATCCTGCGCAAACAACTCTGTATTTGACGACAGGTCAAGGAACCGCAACTCTTTGAGTTGAGCCAAGGCGGGAAAAACTGCACTCAACGACTTTGGTTCCAAGTGGCAGTTTGCCAAACTCAGTGCTCCAAGTCCACTCTCAGGATTCAAAACCGACATAATGTCATCAATATGGTCCTTAAGATCATTGCTTCCCAAATCCAGTCCTTCACAAACTGTCGAAGCCAACCAACGCTTAACATGCGGTATATGCATCGCATTCATCTTCATGTTCGCTAAGCTTAAACGTTTGATACGGCAGTGTAACGCGCCATCAACCAAGAGGCCCAACTGCTCGGGTGCCATGTACGTTGCGCCGACATTCAGAAGCTCAAGAGTTCCGCCCGCCAACCGCTTAGTTATGGCCCGCTGAAGTAGACTCGCAGCGTCATTCTTCGCAAGCACACGAGGCACATCGTCCCCAGTAGGTCCCGGCTCATAGATTGGTTTCGGAAAGTCTAAGTGAGACACATCCAACTGCCGCAATGATCGACACATGTTAACGAACAAGGCTAGGTGTTTCCAACCCTCAAGGCCAAACTTGTTGTAGCTGAGATGCAAAGTCTCTACGAAACCACCATGGGCTGGTTCCACGGCAGGTTGTTGTTTCGCTTGGTTCCGCCGTCTACGAGTGTTCCTAAGCCGGGTAGTCAGGAGACCAGCTAAAACAACCCGCAATGAAACGTCATCTAGACCCGAGTTTTCAAAGTTAACCTCCTTAACAGGCACCACGGCAAAATAGTCACCCAGTGTCACAAAGTCTGGCCCCTGTAAATGGAAGTTGGTGAAGTCCAGCTTCTCTACAGCACCAGTCGTCGCATCCAAATTCGCGGGGTTCAACAACTGCTCGGTAATACGCTTCAGAATTGGTGTCTCGCGTAGCTGGCAACACCTCCGGTAAATGCGCACTGGGTTCGTGGTGGGGTTTGGTGTCCGTGAAGGCGATGTCGGAAATCCCTGCGAGGGAGTAGGCGACAGCACACCTGGTGACAAAAGTCCTGCTGGAGTGGTCGCGGCAGTTGAGGGAGACATTGGTGACAAGACTTCACTGGCTTGTTCTTCAATGTCGAGATGAAGTTCCATGGGAATTTGTCCATTGTTTTCTGCCAAAAGGCGCCGGCGCTCTCTACGAGCCTCACGCTCTTCGGGGGTGCGTTTCGGCTTTGGCTTCCCGTTTGCATCGAGTTTGGTGTCTGCGGCATTCCCAGTTCCGTTTCCGTTCTGTTGCGGCGTGGCAGAGACAGTCTCAGGAGCAACAGGAGTGGGAACGTTGGTAGGCTTGTCGGCTAGTGGTTCGTTGATACGGGGTGTTCCATTCGCGGGACTCTCAAGCACCGTGGCGAGTTTAGTCGGACCCTTGTCACCACCTTCGGAAACTGCCGCAGCGGCTTTGGCCTTCTTAAAGGCTTCCCCCTCGGCTTTGTCCGAGAGATTATGTTTCGTTGCATTCACGGCTGGCACTAGTGTCTTGTCTCCTGCTCCGGTGGACTCCGATTCCTTGTACTTTGGCATGGGCGCAATTTCGACATCTACAAGGAAAGCCACTCGGCGCAACTTTGCTTGTTGTAGTTCGGCAATGGCACAACGCTCGCGGTTGGGGTCAACATTGAGTACCCTACGCTCTACCATACCATGGTTTGCGCCGTTACTCTTGATGTTCGCAAAGGGTCCGGACTGTGATAAACGGCGGAATACACCACGAATACCTCCGGTCTGTGGAGACTTTACTGGGGCAGGTACATATGGCGCCTCTCCCTCTGGTCTGGTTGCTGCAGGCAAGATCCCAACGCCCTTGTTGGCGGCTTTGATTTGTATGGGTGTGACAGTTGAATTGCTGGTGGCCGTGTTGTTGGAAGCCCCTTCCTTGCTACTGAATTTACTAGAGATGCTAGTAAGCCAGGATGATGAACGGGTAACACTTGATCGTCGTGAATTGGTGCGCGAGATTGTGGGGGAAGGTGCTGCAGATCCGTTAACGGCCCCGGCCGCAGGTACAATAGCAGCGGGTTGTGAAGCAGGTACAGCCATTGGTGGAGAATTCGATCTTTGCGGTGTAATTGTCTTTTGGGTGGGTAGGGCCGTAGAATCGATGGGTGCAATGATGGGAGATTGCGTTGAATCGATCGTCGAAATCACGGAGTTTAAATCGGACACAGATGCGACGGGCGTTATGGTAGAAGATGTAGGAGCAGTCGCAACTTGAGGGACAACAGGAGTTGTAGGTAAAGCAGTATCAGTACTAGGGGGTATAGCACCGGGAGGCGGAGGCTTGACCGGGATTCCACTATCTACAAGAGTTTGAAGACAAAGTCAGCAACGGAAAACGTTGGTATCACAAGGCGCACCCATAAAATATTGGATCGAGCCATGTCGTCAGACAACCCCACATCAAGGGTTCCAGTCAGTGTATTTTGTCACATTACAACCAAGACTTTCAAAAAAGAGACATGATCCCACTGTAGCCAAAACACTTGTGGCGACTAAGCTCCAAAGGTTTATGTGCCCCATATTGGATCATACATGTTGCAGCAACGTCTTGGCATACACGAATTGATAGACAGAATTGGTGGCAGTATGGCGTGGTAGCTGTCAGACGACTTGCATGTTCAACAAGGAATGGGAACACCGACTGCAACCCTAGCCATAGATTGGAGGGTACAAGATGGAGTTGGGATGACACTGCTGGATGTAATTTTTGGTGGGTGTGGCAAGCCAAGGACCAAAAATCAAATGCGCACATGGAAACTCACCTTTTGAAGTTCCCTTGGCCATCCAATTGACCTCATGGGCCTCTGACGTAGTGTCCATGACGATTTGTGGCGTTCAGTCGGTTAAGCAAAGTATATATGCTGGACAAAGTAGCGGCGCGAAGTCCTGGTGGCGCAACAAGAAGGTGTGAGAAATGGTTGCGATGGATGAGTGTGGTGGGACAAAGATCAATCGTAAAGACAAGCACAACCGCAATAACAGTGTGCGCAATGAGGGGTCGATAGCCAAGTCGTGGTAAGAATATGTCGGTTCTAGCAGAAGAAAAGAAGTCGTAGGTTATGGATGCATGTATGGTGGTGGCGAATGTCTAGAAGTTTATTTTTGAAGTCGGGTAGAAAGGGTCAAGAATGAGGCGAACAAGGCGGTGGGATGTATACACATGTGCGTATGTATGTATATGCGAATGGAATAATGCAGAAATGAAGAGGCGCAACGACGTGCGCAACAAGGCTGTCTGACCGGGTGGTTTGCCCTTGGCTCGATGTCTCGAAGGGTGAATGCGGGGGTGCTTGAAGCTCGGATCCAACTGGCGTGAGTGGAGGATACTTGATGATGCTTCCCCAGCAAGAAAGTCGTTGCTGGTCACCAAGATGGAGGGACAGTCTTTGAGCAACCGACAGCCAAAGGGGGGTTGTCAGATATCAAAGACACCGGCGTTCTGTGGCACAAAGATTGTCGTAATTAATCACAAAAGTCACTAGATAAAGTAATTCAGTAGAAAAAACAGGCACGCTTTCTCCAAAAATGAGCCTAGGAGTAACGACCAACGTATGGATTTATCGATTAGAATCTTGCTTATGTAACAAGCGACAAAATAGGAATAAAGCCTTAGCCTTCTATACAGATTCTCAACCCAGCGAAAAAGAAACAAGAAATCAGAAACCTCAACCGTCTTCATCCCCCTCCTTCTTAAATGTACCTACCAAAAAAAAAAATCCTGTGGCTAGAACCCGATCTCGATTCCCATCTCACCCGCACTAAAACGGCACCAAAAGAAGGATGAAGTGAAAAAAAATAGCCTTAGTCGTCTTGGCCCTCCAAATCCACTACGTTATCCTCCATCTCGACCAACAGTAAGACGAGAACAAGGTCCCCAAGGGGGGTAGATAGTGGCCTAAAGGGGAAACAATTGCTTGTGCTCTCCCCGCGCATGGTTACGCCTTGTTCTTGTGGAAGACAGTCTTTGGTGAGCGGGGCTGTCAACATAAGGATGCTGACGGGGAAAACCCCCTTCAACGTCCATCCGCTGCAAATAGAGCCGCTAATAAATGGACCAATCACTAGGTTATATCGAGAATCCCATGTCGAGTCCACTGACTCCCTTGTCCGCCTTTAAACCCGTCTATGCTACATAACCAATAACCACCCGCTTAATTGCCGATGACCACGTCCGTCAGCCGCTCTTCGCGGCTTCAATATACCCGATATTCCCCACTGAATTCTGCACTCTTGCCATCACAACTACCACCTCCGCCCCCCTTAGTTGCTCGTCCAGTACCAACTGCGTCCGCTTGTTTTCCCTTTTGGGTGCATTCGGACAGCCATAAGTGGGGATTCGTCTTCCTGCTTCCTATACTCCGGAAAGCCCCATGGCACTTGGGTAACCTCGTTAGCTTAGTACTCTCTCTGCTAAGCCAACCTGGAACAGCCTCCGAAGTTCCCGGTAATCCGTCGCATCCGATTCCGGGGATTCTGACCTTTTCAGAATCCGTACCACCGACGACACGCTGTCGTTTAAGTCTTCGTTTAAGCCTCAACTTTGTTGTCTCCAACTCCCTTGTTCTCCTCTTACACTCTGTTTGCTCACGGTACGTACGAACCCAAACCCTGCCGCCACCGCCGCTGCCCGCATCGCCAAACTGTACCCACTTCGACATGCATGGCTGTCAACCAACGTCCAAGTGCTTCATCCTGCGTTTTCGCTTCCAAACTTTACGAGTTGTTTCCATTCCCGTGAAACTCCTAGTGTCCTCTTGATCTCTCTCAATTTCTTCCCATCGAAAAATAGGTGATCGAAACCTATGTATAACCCTATAATTGACCTAGGTATTCCCTATAAATTAGGTTTTTATAGACTATAATCTTGTTTCAAGCAACACAGAAATGAAGTGGAATTAATTGCCATGTTGCAGTAAAGAGACTACACAAACTCGCGAAAACATACCGGATTGTATACATGGTGGCAAATTTGGACGCACATGCTTAATTCTGCCCGCCAGGCGACGTCAAATCCCCCACATATCACTCGACCCTCCAACTCGTCATCACATGATTGATATCTTGTTGGTAAGCTTGGCAACTTGTGCCTCTATTGAAATAAAAATAAAAATGAAACCCAAAAAACTCCAACCAACCAGAGCGTTGAACTTCGCCCGGATATACCCAAATGTGAACCACCACAAACATCATGCAAGAAACGAAAAAAAGCAGACAGAAGCCTTCCATGTTTTTGTCATTAAATTGAAAGTCATTCTTTTGTTTTTTTTATTGTCTGGCCCAGAAGGCAACCCCCACTCCAAAGTACATCTTCCAACTAAACCCTCCAACACAACGCATCTCGCAGCCAAGCCCGAAGATTCTCAGAAGATTGCAAATGGCACAGAAGCCGCCCCTCAAAAACACAAACAACCCGCTTAGTTGCGGAGCTCGGCAATGCGAGCAGCGACGCGAGCGCGGCGCTGGTCCAGAGTGAGCTTGTGAACCTTGTAGGACTTGGAGATCTTGGTCCACTCCTCCTTGGTCTTCTTGGGGGTCTCGGACTCGTGCTTCTTGAAGGGGTCCTCACGGATAGCAGTGTGAGCCTCAGTCCACATGTCCTCAACACCATCAGCCTCGATATCGTCCTCGACGTACTTGCCGAACTGCGAAGAGTAGCGCTCCTCATCATCATCGGCGAGAGTCTCCATGTACTCGGCAACGTGGACACCGTAGATGTAGTTGCGGAGGAGATCAGCATCGAGCTCCTTGGCCTCCTGGTCGTAACCGGGGAAACGCTTCTCGGAGTGGGGGATAAGAAGACCACCGTCCGAAGCACCCTTCATGGCACCGAAGACACGGGCACCAGTGGAAGTGCGGGTAAGACCAACATCAAGGAAGGCCTTGAAGGGGCGGCGCTCACCATCGTCGGTCTCAGCGGCCTCGGTGAGAGAGAACTCACCGGTAGCCTCTTCAACACCGGGGAACTGCTCGTCAAGAGACAGCTTCTTCAGGACACGGCGGGCGACCAGAAGACCAGTGGCGTAAGCGGCGGCCCAGTTGGTCAGACCGTGCTCGATGCCGTAAGCGCGGAGCTCGTGGGAGTAGGCAGCGGCGAAGACCTTGTCACCGGTGATCTCGGAGGTGACGATCTGGCAGATGATGTCGCGGTTGGTGAAGCGAACGACCAGACGGTACTTGGGGGCACCGTACTTGTTCTTGGCCTGGGTGATCAGGCGCTTGCGAGCGTAGTAGTCGGTCTTGCCCTCTCTTCTACGCTTGTACTTAGTCTGGTAGCGACTGTAAGATAGCTGTTAGTACATGGGACTTTTGATGACGGATGATGGCGGATATCGATGACTTACCTGTAGTACGCGCTGCTCTTAACAAGCTTGTGGAAAGGCTATTCGAGAGAAATGGAGTCAGCAATTTGCGCTTCAGACTTTCAAAATATTCCGAAGCATCTTGCAGGGACTCTGATGAGACTTTGACATTTCTGCCTTGTGCTCAACATTGGGGCCAAACTACAAGTCTCATTGAACACACCCATTCCCCCGCGGCCATTTCGGGCCAACTCGGGGTACTCGTAGGGAGGAGGTTCGGTGACGACTCGAGTGAAGATGGTGTATCACGATATAGATCGTGTGTTGTGTGCAAAGCGCTTTTGGGGCGCGGGGTCGGTGGTCTGGGCAGACGATTGAAGTGGCGATTCGTCGAAAAACAACAGGAATGCTAGCTTCAATATCTCTCCGTGGCCATCAACTCCTGCCTTTTCGCTGTATCAACTTACCATCTTGACGGTTCTGATGGGTACCTGAACTTGATGTTGGATTACAAGGGGAAGAAATTCGCAAGAATAAACAGGAATCTTTTCGACTACATGAGAATATTGTTCCGTTGTGCGCCCCAGACCCCTGTTCGTATTTTTAACATTTGGAAGGATTTGTGTGGGGACGCAGAAATTTTGCCCTAGTGAAGCCGGAAGCACCGGACAAGTTCTTGGGTTGGCGGCCGTAAAGGTGGGTCCACTGCTTGAGTCACGTGTGACTGTGTTGTTATCGATACAGTGGCGGATGAGAGATAAGATATGGGACTTAGGGTAAGCTCAGGGAATAGAGATACCAAGTTTCCTCGACGCTGACGAATTGGAAGTTAATGACTTAGGTGCAGAGACCGCTGAAATAGGCGACGTTACCAGTGACGTTAGAGACCGTTTGGTCTACGTTATTTAAAACGAATTGCAGCATCTCGTTAGTTACTAGCCGCAATAATGTCACCTAGAACCATCAACCTTTGAACCCTCCCTGGTGGTGAACCTGCCAAATACATTGTCAAAGGAGCATAGTCATAGAAAAACACCCCATTTCAAAAACACACGAATATGCACCATGAATCACGGTCTACTCAGAAAGAATACAGGAATATTAATATTGAAGAATAAATACATTTTTGCATTATTTTTCAACGGAACGTAAATCACTAAGGGGTATTTTACAGGAGAAAGGAAAAAGTGGACAAAGGAAACTATAGATTACTTGCGACCCGCACAAGACCACGACGCAGTCGTTTGTTTCGGCTGCCTAGCGGCCCAGATCGCATACATAAATCATCAGTACAAAAAGCAGAAGCGAGAACAAAAAAAGCAGAACAACAAAAAAGACAGTGGACGACTTAAGCGTAGACGCCGCCCTTTTTGAGGCTTCTAACTTCCCGGTAATCGAAGCCCGCGTGGCCAACAGTCATACCGTCGACCTCCTCTACGACACCCCAGGCAATAGCCTTTGCACCGACATCACCAACGGCGCCCTGGCACTTGGCACTGAGCACGGCGCTGCAAGAGCCGCCACGGAGGATGAGTGGGTTGCCGGCTGGCATTCCCTCGACGGTAGTTGGTGATGGGTCGGCACGGCGGAGACCAAAACCGATCACCAGACCAGTCAACACCAACAGGAGGGAAACCAGAGCCAAGCAGCTAACACCGGCCAGGCCAATGGCGTAGATAGCGTCCTGTGTATAGGAGGCAGCGGCGGTAGTCACGTAAGGAGCTTCATTGAAAGTGATGACAACAGTGAAGAGCGACTGGGCGGTAATGAAGGAGATACCGGCAAAGAAGATGTAGAGAACCCAGGAAACAGGACGAGGCAGGGTCAGGTAGATAGAGCTAGTCTGAGCACCGCGCAGAGTGCTTGTCGAAAGACGAAGGGGACGCGGGTTGCTAGCGACGGCGTATTCGGAGAGCTCATGGGACAGGAAGTAAGTCGAAATCAAGGCATCGGTAGCGATGTACAAGGCGATAATGGCGATCTGGGGAAGAGACGCAAGGATGGAGATGGCGTCGGCACCAACAGTCATGGTCATAGTCTGAGAGGGCGAAGGGAGACCAAACGAAGACATGGCGTGGAGGGGGCTGTTGGAAATACCAAGAACCAGAGCGACCAGCGCTAGGATGAATGGGACAATGAACAGTACAGCCCACAAGACCCAACGGATAAGACTGGGGGCCATCAACCAGTAGTGGTCAGCAGGGACGTAGTACTTGGGATCATTGTTACCCCAGCGGCCGTTCTTGACGTCATCCTTGGTCAACAGGCAAGCACCGCGAGTATGGTCATCAGGAACATCAAGGAACGAAGCCAGAGCGTCACCCAGAGTAGCCAGAGGCTGGAACTTGGCCATGACAAGAGTAATGGCGGCAACAGCCATGGTAAGAAGAAGAGTCGAGAGGGCAGTGGCAGCGAGAAGGGAGTTGTTGAGGATGATGGAGCAAGTCTGTTCGACTTTGGCGGCGCGGACAAGGCAGGAGGTGACGATGGTGCTGTGAACATTGATAGAGTTGCTAGTGACATTTGCCCATGCGCCAAGAGTGCTACCGGTAGCGGCAGTGGCGAGGAGAGAAGAACCAGTCGATGAGGAGTTGGGAGCAAGTAGAAGGAGAACATCGAAGGGAGTGATCAGAGAATCGGTAAAAGTGCCAACACAGTCCTCGATGGGGATGTTCATGTAGCTAGTAGAATCAGTCTGGATCTCATTCAAGGCAGCAGCGGAGAGACCACCGGCATTGGTAACGGCAGACGAAGTGAAAGAACCACCACTGGGAAAGGACTCGGTAACCAAAGCCATGTTGTAACTGGTAGTCGATTGAGAGACGAAGATGACGGAGTTGACGAAAATAGTGGTAATGGTGATAAGGAGCATGAGAAGGCTAATGCACGAGGTGCGGCTACCCGAGATGGTAGCCATGTTGCGAATAGATGGGATACCAATATCAAGCCACTTCTTTTGCTCGTGAGCACGGTCGACCTCGGTGCGGGTAGGGCTACTAAGGACTTGGAACATGTAGTTTCCAGAGACAAGAATGGCGGCAGAAATAAGCGCAATGACGATGCGGAGACCGTAGCTGAGATTCCGGGTTTCCTCACAGGCACCGGTGTATATTGAGCTTTGACCGATCAAAGAACTAGAGCGAGCAATGGCAGCGAAGAAAAGAACCATGATAAGAATGAGGATAGTAGCAATAACACCAAAAGCAAGAACGAAGCCGGCACGCCAGCCTGATGACCAACCGGGGTTTACTGGGGCCTTTTCGTCAACCTGGTAAGTGACGAGGTTCTCAGCATCCTCGGGGACTTCACCGGGAATGAAGAAGTTAGCGGTGCGAGAGTGGAACCCCCGGGAGTGACGATGTATCCGAACTGATTGGGGGCCACGGCGCATTTCCCGCTTCACAGCTAATGATTCTGGGGTCTCTCCACGCATGTAGTTGACGACGTAGTCTGGGATGATATCAAGATCGGTAGCGGCGCTAGCGTTGTGACGGTGGCCACGCGAAGCCCAAGTACCCCGACGAGCCCAGAAGCCGGAAAATGAGGAGGCGGATAAGGAGCCATTTGAAGTGTGAGTGATGGGACTGGCATTGGTACCGTTAGTGTCAGTGCCGGTGCCGGAACGCGAGCGGGTACGCATATGGCCACTTCCACGGAAGGGCCATTGGATTGATGGTGAGCGATCCATATCGGAATAAGGTGTGTGTGGAGGAGAAACTGCTGTGGTTGAAGAAGAAAGACGAGAGAGAGTTGAAGGAGCACGGTCACGATAAGAACGGGTACTGGTAGCTGCGGATGATGAAGAAGATGGTCTGGGACCAAAATAGTTAGCAAGCTGCGAGAGCGGCGAGAGGTGGTCTGGATTCTTCATGGTGGATGGTGACGACGTAGTTTACGGGACATTATTTGGTGATAGTGGACAGTAACATGTTTGGAATCAAAGAAGGAAAGGAAGGAAAACAAGAGCAAATATGAAAAACCGGCAAGGAAACGAGACGAGGGCATGTTTGGCAGTTTACTAGTCTCATCTGACTGCATAAACGGGCGAAACAAGTCGCAGTATAGATTCTCGTCTCAAGACAAATCCAAGACCCAGTTTGCCAGTCCACGAGCAGAGGAAATGATGAAAGAAAATACGAAGAGCTGAGGGATGTCGTGTAACATATTTCAAGAGCAAAACGACTCGTCTAGAAGAAAATGTGGATATCTGCAGGTACTTACTCGGGTATTACTTGAGGAGGGCGAAGATAATGGAGGGTAAGTTTTGAGACTGTGATATGAATCAATCAATAATCAAAGAGAGACAGACAACACGCTTGCGTGGACGAAGAAAAAGAACAAAAAAAGAACAAAAGTGAATATATAGAACAATAGAAAAGAAGGAAAGAGCCAACAAACAGAAGGCTACAGTCAAATCAATCAGCAAAGTGAGGGTATCACAAAGGAATGCAATGATACCACCCGTCAACAGGAAAGAAGGTGCGAAAGAAAAGAAAAAGAAAGAAAAGGACGAAAAAAACGGCGAACCAGGTCCAAACATATAGATAACAAAGAAAAAAGAAAAAGAAGAAAATCAGAAAAGAAACATGGAATCTATCTCATGGTCCCTGAATCGACAGAGTAACATCCAGGAATTTCAAAAACCAACCAGATATAACGCATGAATATAGAGTGAAAATCCCCCATCAACACTACCAAAATGCGCGGGGTTCACGGCTTAGACAGCGCCGAAGTTGGTTTCGTCGGGACAGGGATGTTGGCGTCTTGATGGTGTTTGAGGTTCACAGACGGACAGCTGGGATCGAGGAGGTCCGGGGGTTTGTTTGCCTGAGTCTATGCGTACTCCGGTATCGATATAAGGCATAGCCAGGGCAAAAAAGGAAAAAAAGACAAGAGGAAACCAGTTCATGACTAAGGTTATGGTTAGCTAGGTTCCTTAGAAAACAATCTAGAATGGTCCAGTCCGTGGTTTGTATCCATAGAGTAGTTTGTTCAAATTGTGTGTTACCTCTATAACCTTTCTAATATCCATATCAACCACTCAAAAGTGCGTATCTCGCAAATGTCACATAAAACTGGCCCAAAAATAACTTGTCGTCTCGTCCAGTTTCAGTAAAGATACGACTTAGACGGGAATGGCAATCTTTCTCGCCAAGGGTTAAAACCCTCACACAGGCCGACTCGTGTCCACCTTCCGTCATCTAGAAGCCCCTAGTTCACACTTCAATTTATGCAGGTCCGATCTGTGCTTGCGCATATTTGACGCCATGACGAGGTGACATGCGCTTAGGCAGTTCTGGACCAAAGTCAGTTGATTCTGTGATTGTCTTGGCGATAGGAAGAAAGGGACAACTACCGAGCTGGATGGGTCGTATGCATACATCTAGGTCACATAAGAAACGGAGTATAAACTTGATAGGATTCAATTATAATTGAATTCGGAAGGAGCTGACTGTGTCACCAACAGGTGACGGGTGAGAGTACTAAGAAAAACGGCTAACTAAACTGGTCAACTAACAAGTGACAAAAGACAAACTAAATCGCTGAAAAGCGAAGAAAACAATGAAAAAACAGGATTGACTAAAAAGTCAACTAACCAAAAAAGCAGAACAAAAACTAAACTATAGAGACAACACCACAAGTTTCTGACAAGAAACACCGATCGCAAAAAGAACCCATTGACTCTAAGAAGAGTAACAGCAAACATCTCTGAAAAGAGCATCAAACAATAGCCAAGAGGCTAACAACCCTAACACCCATAACAACCCTCAATTTTTTAGATATCAGCCAGAATGGCCTCAGCGGCCTTCTCAGAGACCATGTAAACAGCGGTGGCAATGAAGTAGCCAGGAATGTCGGGGAAGACACTGGCATCGACAACACGAAGACCACTAGTACCACGAACCTTGAAGTCGCTATCGAGAACGGCGGACTCATCCTCATCAGCGCCAATCTTGGCAGTGCAGCAAGCGTGGTGGCCCCAAGACTCCTTGCGAACCCACTCGTTCAGGTCAGTGACCTCCTCACCGGGCCAGACCTCAGTGAAGTTACCGTAACCAGGCTCAAGGTTAGAGTACATAGAGCGGATGAACTCCATACCCTCGACAACGGCAGCAGCGTCCTTATCACCACCCTCACCGGAGAAGGAGTTGAAGATGATTTCGGGAGTGTCCTGGGGGTTGGTGGAGCGAAGCTTGACGGTACCGTTGTGGTTGCGAGAGTGAGCCTTAAGAACACCCCAAGTCCAGTGCTGAGAGTCAGAAGTGGTAAGGTTGGAGTACCCGGGGTAGTAGCCTCTGAAGTTGACGGCACCAGCAAACATGAACAGATCGGGCTCATCAGTCTCGGCCTGAGAAGACTTCAGGGTAAGACCGAGGGGAGCACCGTTGCTGTGGTAGATACCGCGAGTGGTAGCATTAGTACCCTCCTCCCAAGTAGCAAGGCACTTATCACCGACACGGCCAAAGTCGCACTGCTCAATAGACTCGAGAGCCTCGGCAGCTTCCCAGTTCATAGTGGCCTCGTAACGATCCTGCATGTTTTTACCAAGACCAGAGACCTCAGAGATGACGGTAATATCAAGAGCCTCAAGCTCATCACGGGGACCGACACCAGAAAGCTTGAGAAGCTGGGGAGTGTTGAAGGTACCGGCAGAAACAATAACCTCACGGGTAGCGTTCATGATAGCCTCGATACCGATAGTGCTGTTGTGGCGGGGGTCAGCGCCGTACAAGCTGCGACCAGTCATGGTGTTAACACCAGTGGCACGGGGAGTGGAGCCGGTAGTATCAAAGAGAACCTTGGTGGCAAGAGTCTCGAGAAGGACGTCGAGGTGGTACTTGCGAGTGCCGTTGGAGAAAGTAGCGGTGGCAGTCTCAATGATGAACTCGCGGGCACCGTTGCGGACACCATCCTGAGTGGCCATGGGAACCTGCCAAAGACCGGCAGTTTGGTCACGCTCGACAGTAGGAGCATTGAAGTCAGCAGCAAGAGCAGAGCTGAAGATGGACAGATCAGGAGGGTAGCTGGCGTTGATACCGAGGGCACGGGCAGCACCAGTGAGAATGTTTTGGACACTGGTATCGGGGAGGAGCATGTTGAGATCAGTCAGAGAGGTACCGAGCCAGCCATCGAAACCGTGGCCAGTAGTGTTAGAATCGAGGTAGTTGTTGCGCTCAAGCTTGACAAACTTCTCACGCATAGCATCAGCGAGCCAAGAGTCATCGTTGGTGGTGTTGGCAATGCCGTCCCAGTCGGAGCGGAAGGGAGCAGTAGTGATCATGGCATTGTGGGCCGAGCAACCGCCGAGAGTTCCAGCACGAGGGTAGAGAAGGCCGGCAATAGCATCGGAGGGGTCGGCGTTCAAGGTCATCTGGGAGTTGAGAACTTCGTACTGGCTCATGCCAACAACGTACTGGTTCTCGCCACCGGTAGCAAAGGCGCACTTGGAATCAGCCATCTGGTCAGTATCATTGGCGTAGTGCTTGACAAAGTAACTCCAGCGAGTCTCGGGGTCCTCGCCAGTGTTCAACTGAAGACCGGGAACACGGTAAAGGTCCGATTCACCCTGATCGTTACCAGCCTCGATGAGAAGAACGGAGTGACCGGCAATGGCAAGACGGGAGGCGAGAGGGCCACCACCGGGACCGGAGCCAATAACAATGTACTCATAGTTAGAGAGAGCAGTGTTGGGAGTAACAAAGGGAGTGAAAGGGCGAGAGAAGACCTGCTGGGGGATAGCAGCGGACAAGGCAGGCCGGACAGCAAGACCCAAAGTCAGAAGAGTGATCAAAGGAGAAGACATTGTTGTGAAGTGAGGAAAGAGAAGTTCTGATAAGAGCTTGAAGGGACGTAAAAGGACGTAGAAAGTTTCTGATATGGGCAAGTCGAAAGACTTATAGAATGACCTAATAAGGTAGACTAGAAAGCAAAAGACCTGAAAAGGTAGAAAGAGAAGTGTTGTTGTTGTGAGAGTAGTTGTAGTGAGATGAGGATGGTAAGCAAGAGGAATAGACTGTGCCATGACGGGACATGACCGGAGTCTTTATACTCGGTGGTTCCCCGGCGTCCTCCATCATTTTGTCAGCATGTGCGTCATTGTCAGAAGCGCCGGCTCTCCATCCTCTCTCTCTATCTCTCTCTCAGCGTCATGACAAAAACCTTTCTTGCATTCCTAGGTTGAGGATCTCATCCGTCAAAAGAGAGGGGTATGATCAGTCATCCTTCACCACCGGCTCTTCAAGGGACTTCCCAGCTTTCTCAACGGCGATCCGCGAGCACATAGAGCCCCGGTCTATTGTAACTCAGACCCCAATACACATACAACACCTCTTGAACAGTTCATCTGTCTGGCTCTCCGCTCCCACGCGAGCTGATGCTTCCCTGCCCCCAACAAGGTAAGATAACCCCCGTATCCCTCCGCCACCTAGGCCGCTCTATTGTTTATTGCTCAGTATTCTTAGGCACCCCGGCTTCGGCTATAGCCCACCGTCTTCACTTAATGCCATTAAGAGTAACCCCAACACAAGTAATTGACCGGAAGCAACGCTATCTGCATGCATCTTGCTAAACATAGATGTCAGACGTCTAATGGCTCCATAATACTAAAGTTACTATTTGTTAATGTAACGGTAACATGTACTGTCCTAAAATGGACAGAGTAAGTCATATTAGAGTTGTCAGGAAGTTTACTAGATCCACATAGATGAACATCTTTTCATAGATTTTAGTTTCTTCGAATGTATTTCGATCTCTCACAATAAGCATAAGCAAGAGTTACACTGTCCAACAGAAGATGTTTACCACAGAACTGGTTCTGTCAGACGTCTTACCTCATAGGGATGTGACAGAGACCCAAGAAGGTGTGTCCGTCACAGCCGATACCGATTAAAGTACAGCAAGGATCCAACATAGCAAAGCCGCCAAACAAGGAAATAAAAACTCCACGATATCAGCCGCAAAAGATATTCGGTCTACGCTGCCAAAGGCGGGGCTTCTGAATATCATATACCCGATTGGGGCATGTACAAGCGATGAATCGATTTTACAGGCATATGTGTACATACATGTGTACATACATGTGTACGCACATACATTACATACGATATACAACTTTCCAAAGGACTGGGGTGTGAAGATATGTATAACTTTGACCTTTGGAAGAATGTCCTTTTGTCATATTCAGCGTCTCCATCCGATCCATGAGAATATCATCAGCTGTTACCGATTTCCTTGTGAAAATACATATACACACACACACGTGGCTAACGGCCGTCGGACACGCTTTCCAAAAACGAAAGAAGGGAAAAACACCATGGTTATAAGACAACTGTTGTCTTCGCTTCAGCACCATGTCACCGTTAGCTGAAGACCCTTTACCCCCCCGTCGCCACTATAATCGCCGGCCGTCCGTACCTTCCCGTCATAGATAAAACAAAAACCTGGTTCTGTACAACAAACCTAGTCCCTTCCTCTCTCGTCCCTTCTCTTTTTCACAAATCGCGTCATGTGGGAACCTTGAAAAAATACTAGGGTTTAAACACCAGTTTCTCATTGTCTGCAAGCTGCCTAGTCCCTGCTTCTGACGCTATTTGCTAAAACAGAAAGAGATAACAAATCCATAACTAGTCTGACGAAGAAGAAAAAACAAGACAAGTGAATTCCCCTCTTTTGATTTGTCGCCAAGAAAAGAACAATGTCCCCGCATGCTTTATATTCCGGTTCTTGTATTCATAGTCTTGTTTTTTGTGTCTTCTGGATGCCCTCCTTCGGGTGGTCTGTCATTGCCGTTCCGTCGGGTCCCTGGTGTAACTGTGGCCGAAGAAGGTACGGAATACGACCTTACCTTGGGTTACATGATTCGTCACACTGGGGATGAACGACATGTCATCTAACATTCCTCCCTTCCATCCCATCCTATTGAATGGTTTGCCACTATATCTACTGAATTAGGAAATATTCAAAACACTTTTCAGCCTGAAAATACAAATTGCGTTGATCCGACGATCCCCCGCCGTTTCCAGCCAGACAAGTCGAGACAGACAAGGGCTACATGACCGTGTGCAAATTTTGACTGTTATAGACACGCCCTAGTGGGGGTTTTGTCACGATATCAAGGTGTTTTAGAAAACAAGTAGGATTTCGGCCGATGATGACTTTCACTGGTTTCTTACCCTCTTTGACGTCACTCCTGTGTCGATTTGTGTTTGGTAGTGGGGTCAATTCATCTATACAGGCTACACCATGCACTTTTTCCCGTAAATCATGTCCAAGGTACCCCCCCCCCACCCCTGTGTCTCACTCGAGGGATCAACTGCAAAAGCAAGATTATGCAGGTGGGATCGGTGATGGGAAGCCGGCTGAGATGGGATGAGGTGGTCATGGGCACATGTAAAGCAGAGCAAGGTTTTCTCTTCCCCGCCTCGATTTCCGGTTGGTTCAGTCATCCACCCTGTTCTCTTAATGGCCTCGTCTTATCTCTTTAGGGCTATTTTCTTCATGGTCTACGGGAAGGGAGACTTGGTGTTTGGTTTTTGGTACTCCCAATGCAACACTAAACAAAAAGGATGATTATATTCTCCTTGGCTCCTGTGAAGAATTGTATTATACGTTGTCGGTGTTCCTGCATGTATAACCCGTCATAATTACGCCCAACGACTTGGCTTCATTATATTGAGCAAGTGAGAGAAAACTCTAAAATGATCTCTTCGGTACTTCTAACCTTCGGGTTTAAAAACACCAAGTTTGAATAAAGCTCCACCCACTCACTCCAAGACACACGCAGACGCTCAATATCTTGATCCCCGTCCATGCCACGCAAATTCTGCCTTCACCCCGCCTCAGTTGCCTTAGTCGCCTCAGTCGCCTCAACAAGCCGCCCAGCATCATCATCAGCCGCTCATCCCATCTTCCTACTAGGCTCCGAAGCCCCCACCGCCGGCGCAGATCGATTTACTTATCCACTCCGGGCCCCCCCTCCATTTGGAATTCACACCACCACCACACTGAATGTATCGTGTGACACACCCTACAACCCGTTTTGATCAAAAACCTGTTAACCTCATCCTCGTCCTCGGCTCCACCTCCCTCCCGCAGTCTATTTACCCCTCCAACTTACAAAATACTAACTGCATTCATTCCTCCTGGAGGCTCCTTCCAGCTGTCCCCGCAAGCCACAGCCGGTCCGAAATGGCCACCTCGGGTATGCGTGGCTTGTGCATCAGGCGGGCGGTAAAACGTGTTTGGTCAAGGTGTGTCTAACCACCGTAAAGTACTCGCATATGGATGCAACCATGAACCTTGATAGTTAACGCATGTGAATTTCAATGCAACACGTGACATGGGTTATAGCTATCGATAGTCTGCATAGGGTATTATCATCCCTATTGTTGTTGGTTAACCCTACCGTTCGCAATTTGCTTATCAATCAGTGATTACAAGATGATCACCAAGAATTAACAACTCTCAAGTCAAAGCATAATGTGCACAAACTTTTGCCTGTAATTAATTAACCCCCAACACGCCGCATTAGCGCCATTAACTCAGCCGACACGTAAATCACCACCACTCTCACCGCCACCCGACGGATAAACAGCGCTTTTAAAGCCCCAAACAAACAATTCATGAATCAACACTTCATCATCATGTCACTTTGGCGAGGACATGTAAACTTTATACGCATTCAACACTCTAGAACCCTTATCACTGTAAGCTGCCGTAAAGTTTAAGTCCAGAATCAACCACAGACCCGCCCGCCTGTCTGTCAGTCCCTTCCGCGCCATGGCAAAAAAACAGCCCTCTAGTAAAAATAACCCCGCCATCGTTCGATGACTAGCTAAAATGGCCTGTTCTCTAACCAGCGAATCTGCCTATGTATGTTGCACATACACACTGTACCTACCATGGCGGGCGGATGGCGGATCCAGCAGGTACCCCTTTGCCTGAAAAAAAGAGGAAATGTGCGAACAAGAGAAAGAGTACGAATGCAATATGACGAACTCTTTTTGACCCCTAACATGCATCTTTTCATGTACAACGAATCACATACATGCGTAGCCTCAAAATTGAACAATCTCACCCGTCATCATGACAAAGCCCCATCATACCATCCCACTCTCCCCGCCAAAAACCCTCCACCCAAAACGCAATTCTTGGTAATATCCCACCATAGATAACGCAAAACCAGGTCCTCTCAACGCAATAAACCCCACCAACCCCCGTATGTAACTGCCATCCATTCAATTCCCTACTAAAATCAAATTCACGCTTTCTCCCCCAGATCACCCCAGGTGGCGCCATTCCACCGGCAGACCCCCGTCGCTCTTTCCTCTTTTGGCCAAGTCTGACATGTTGGTCGGGGCGCATGCTGAGGATAGGATGGATGGGCGGATAAAGAAAGAGCGAGAAACAAAGTCTATATAAGAGACAGTGGTGACGGTGAAGAAGACTGATTTTTTGTTTATTTGGCATCCATTCGAATCATTTCAGTTTCTACAAATCCCTCCCAAAGCAAGCCTCAACAACTCTCTCGACATAACTTGGAAGAATCACAAATCACTTTATTCATATCCTCCTCTAAATCCTCCCATACAACCCGCCAAAATGTCTCCCACCTATACAATGTCCGCCCACCTCTGCAAGCAAATCTACAGTTCATGGCGTCAGACCCATCCGTCCCAGCAGAACCCTCAGCAACAGGCGCCGCAGCTTTCCGCGCAGCTTCCCGCGCAGCTTTCTGCCCAGCACATTACTCCCCCTACAACACCTACCTACCCTCTTCGCATTTCTCGCGCTTCTCGTTCACCTTCGCCAAAACGCTCCATGGATAGTGAGCGCGGCGGCAGCGAGTGAAGTTCCGGCGGCAGCGGCTACCGTGATGGCGGCCATGATACCGACCCCTCGGGTGTGTTGATGGTGGTATTGGTTGACATGTTTTGACATGTTTTTACGCCTCTTGTTTACTTGTTGTTTTTCACTCTTATTAATGAAATGTCTGCCGTCTCAAGACAGGCTGGAGTTCCGGATTGGGTCGTGGCTTTCTGTTGCCACTTTTCTTGGCTTTTATTTTGCTTTATTAAATACAATTATACAAATTCCCACTACATGCAGTATACAAGATAATTCCTAATGTTTGCAATGTAAATGTGTGAAACTAACACTGGTCATAACGTCATCAATTCCTTCAAACCCTAATCTAAATTGGCCCCACCGGCGTAGGTTCCTCGACTCCCGCCATAGTATCTGGTGTAACAACCACAGGAACGACACCACGACCATGGCCTGGAACCAACGAAGTAGGAACATCAGAGCTCTCTTCCCCACTTGTGACATCCTCACAGTCGCCATCTTCAGCCGCAACAGCGCCGCCACCAATGCGCCGAGTAGCCTCGATCTTATCAGCTTCTGTTACCTCACCCTCAGGCCGTTGCATGTCTTCCTTCCATTGAGGCGCACCCACCTCATGACCAATCGACATACCCACACGGACAAGCGTCTCGAGTGGCATTTGCGAGTTTTGAACCAAGTCTTCATCAAATTGCATACGACCCGGCTCAAACAGACAGAGAAGAGTCGATCCACCAAACTTGAAGTAACCAAGTTCCTCGCCACGGGCAACCTGCTCACCGGCCTTGCGAGTAATAACAGTGCTTCCCACCATCATAGCACCGATGCAAATAACCATGACACGACCGTGGGCCACACTGTCGATAGGTACAAGCACGCGAACGTTCTCACCATACACATCTAGAGTAGACCGGATAGCCATTGGGTTGACCGTGTAGTATTCGCCGGCAATCAACTTGTCTTGACCCATGACACCGTCCACGGGAATATGGAAACGGTGGTAGTCCTGGGGCGCAAGACGGAAGATACCAAGCGCACCACCTTCGTACCGAGCCACATCCTCAGGGTAAGCATCGCCGAGGAGTCGCTTGATAGAGAATTCACGACCCTTGACCCATACCCGGGTAGCTGTGTCGATCTGGTTGAAAACGACAGACCGGCAGTCGGCTGGTGACACAATGATATTTGGGTTGTTAGGAGCTGAACACGGCCGAGCACCTGGTTTGAGTGCGCGATAGAAGAATTCGTTGAAGTTCTTGAACTCAGACAGCGGAAGAAGAACTTCGCTGAGATCTAGACGGTGGAAGGCGATGAATTGCTCAATCTGGTCCTTGCTTGCCGGGTCGTCATACTTGTCACCCTGTTTGATACTGAGTTTCTTGAGAAGCTTACGGATACGCTTGCGCTCCATACTGCTCGACTTGAGACCCTTGTATAGCAACCGAATACCCAGACGCACATAAACACTCATCTTCTCCTCATTGATCAGACCGGTCAGGCGGTCCTGCACGAGAATGTTGGCTGAGTTGGCACCAACCTTGTATCCGCCGTAGCTGATCTTGGTGAGCACCTTGGAGTACCACTTGCGCTGAGCCTGACTGGCTGTGACGAAACCGCCCATCATCAGGTCATTAACCTGACGCCAATCTGACGAAGCGCATGTCGCCATGTGAGTGATGATGTCAGCGTCACTACGTTTGTTGAGGCGTGGCTGATGGCAAATAGGACATTGCGCAATCTCAACTACGTGCTCTTCGCCCGCGCTCTCACCGGCAGCGCTGCCGTCAATAAGATCCGGCTCATCGCCCAAGGATGGAGCATCCATGTTAGCAACCATCGGCAAAGGCGTTGAAGTCCCACTACCGGCCTCCGACTTGTCACCAAGAGTGAACATAGGTGGCAACAGTCCCTTAGCTGCTTCAACTGAGTGTTTGAGCTTGTCAGTTACAGATGGACCCCGCGAGCGCTGCTCAAGCTGATCCTCAAGGCAGATGGTGGCTTCGTCGATCGTCAGCTTATCAAGATCAGTGCCATCAGGGCCTCGATGCGGGAACCGCCGGAAGAAACCGTCAATCGTGCTCTCACGCAGAGTCGAACCAAGCGAGTCCAGCATCGTGCTCAGTTCAACTCGGGAGATCTCGCCGCTTTCATCTGAGTCATACTGGCGCATCATAGCCCTCCAAAATTGCTGGCGCAAGGCGTGGTAAGGCATGTACTTGGCACGTATAGTCAGCTGTGGGTTGTGCTTGGACTCCCATTTCTCCTGGTGCTTCATGGTCATAGCCACATTATACTCGATAAAATCGCCATCTTCCTCATCAGGCTCATCCGAGGTTGCCGCCGCCGCGACATCGATCGGCTTGAGAAGCGCTGGGTTTGCGACGGCGGGAGCCACACCCATGGTCGCCGGAGTCACCACTTTGTCCCCAGGGACAGCTGACCGATCAACGGAGGGGGTCCGGAGACCGCCGCTGTTCCGATCCACGGAAGGGTTGCGCCCAGTGACACTTCTATCAACCGAGGGGTTCCGTGCTGTCGTGGACCGACCGGGCTTCACCAAACTCTGGGCTGATGACGACCGCGACATGGACATCTTGAGGCCACGCTTCTTCTTCTCCACTGGGGTATGGTCAGGAATCTCCTGTAGTGCATACAAACCAGTCTCGGGGTCGGCCTGAGGCGCCTTGCTAATGAGTTCCTGGACAGCCATGTCACAAGACGCAATGAAGTCGTTTCCGGAGTAACGGTCGTGATCGATGACAGTAAAAGAGAACTTGTAGGCCTGCTCGTGGCTCATTACCTGGAAAATCATCTTTTCCTTGAACACGGGGTTGAGGTTATGGCGCACCCGTCGCGTACGGTAAGTCTTCTTGCCTAGCGAAGCCACTACAAACGGGTCCATGTCGAAACTGGTGCGGGTAAGGTTGTGCTCTGGTGGTAAGTCCGTGATCTTGACAATCTCTAGGTAGATGACGCCAACCATGTCTGACCCGCCATTAGAAAATTCGTACGGGTTATTGCGCCGCTTCTTCTTCAGACCACGGATCCGTAGGCGGCGTCGGCGGCGTTCGGTAGCGTCCAAGGTTTTGTCACCCTCTCCTTCCGCATATTCCTCATCTTCATCGTCTTCTTCGTCCTCATCCTCGTCTTCATCATTGGCGCTACCAGCTACTGCTGCCGCTGACTTGGTTGCCGCAGGTGCCGTACTCGCGCGGTTTGGTGCCAGGCCAGTTGTTACGCCAGCATCAGCCACAGAAGCCACAAACATGGCAAACTTGTTCATAATTTGATCTGAAGAAGAGCCAACGTTCTGAGAGTCCATGAGAGTGAACTGCAGTTGCACTTCACCAGAGACGACGCTCTTTTTGCGACCGCTCTTCTTGCTGTGCAGCCGGTACCATTTGGGTATCTGCTCATGCTTGTTGTCGGCAAAGATTTCCTCAAGGGCCAGATCAAATTCGCCCATGTAATCGCGACCGAAGCGGTCCTTGTCCCAGCAAACCACATCAAGGACGAGGCAGTGGAGCGAGTTCACGGGCATGGCCCCGGAGACATTCCATTCTGGGTTGAGTGACTTGGAAACCGAATGTGTCGTGACCTTGGCTTCACCAAGGGAGAGTGAAAGATACTGGCAAGCGTGGGAGCTATAGTTAGTCTAACGCTGTCGAGCCATACTACGGGGAAAGAAGCGCATTGCGTATTATCATACCGGATCCGAAGTGCCGTTGCGGTCTTTGGCTGCTAGGTCGCGGCCCTAAAGTGAGAATGCAGGCGGTTAGCTTAGAATAAAGTCAATGACCTGGAATGGCACCTACCTTGAGAACCTCGACCTTGAGCATAAGTCCTGTATCTATTGCCGTAGGACTCATTTGTTCTGATTTGGACGTTTTAAAACTCGAACTTCTAGATAGAGTCGCCGACTTCAATCTCGACGGAATAAGACGTTTGGCCATTGTAAAAGAGTAAAAAGACCGGAAAGAGGGGAGAGCGGGAATAAAAAAGACGCCACACAACCCAGCCGTGTGAGGGGAATGCCACTGCAAGTTCCTTCCAATGGCAGAGCTATATTCAATTCTCCAATAGTAGAAGTATCAGTAGCTGCCCAATGTCAGCTGCGCTTAGCTGAAAGCTCCCCTTCTATTTGTGGATCGGTTGTCGCAACAAGCAAATGCCAAGAAAGAGCAGGCGCGACAGTGATGAGTGAATTAGTGGGTTAGTTGCTGATTTTGGGGAGCCGATAGAAGGTATCGGCGGATTTTTGCTCTAAAGGAAGCGTCGCAAGCTTTCTGTGGGGAGGGGCGAATATGACGTTGTGCCGCGACTGTGAAGGAAGGAACAGCTTGATAGCTAAAGTTAGAAGAAGAAGGAGGGAAAAAGGAAAGAAGAAGACAACAACAAAAAGCAAAAGACGAAACAAGTAAAAGATGAGGAAAGAACGAATATTTAGCTAGAATGAGAATAAGCGACGACGCAAGAAGACCCTCTTTTTTTTTCTCTCTATTGCTCGCTATGTTTCTGGCTTCTGATTCCTGGCTCTTGCTTCCTGGTTGCTTGACCCTTTACACTTCGGTTTTTGGGAAAGGGGAAACGAAACGGATTTCAAATAGTTCTGTAACCCCGCCAAAAAAAGAAACGCCCTAGAACTAGTTGTGCCTCAAAATTATGGTTCCCAAAGGAGAAATCGTCGACGTCAAGCTGCAGGACGGTTGAACTTGTTGTCAGGGAAAGGAGGGAAGGAAGCACCGTATGTATGTATAGTGTATGTAAGTGTTTATGGATAATGGGCTTGGCAACAAGAAGACATATGCAACACAAGAACAACAATAATGAGACGAAGACTAATAACCATCGGCCTAGTCAGCCTTGCCGTAAGACTGCTAAGACAGATCGATCAGGACAAGCCGTAAATTATGCTATAAGTGGCAAATACTGCTAGAGAAGGTACGACAAGATGATCAAAATGCATTTCATGTGATTGGTGATACTGAATGTTGTGGTGCGTTACAACCTCAATGTAGGATGGAGAAAAGTCCCTTGTTGACGCTGGGCCATTTTGGCCCGGATGTAATTGGCCGAGGCTCAGAAACACAAGCGCACTAAACAGTCTGTAACTACGGCACGGTTCGTCCCGGGCAGTTGCCGTAGAAAAATGCTGACAAACCATCCAAGGTTCGATCTAGACCCGGTTTCCGGAGCGGGTTATTTTGTCGTGTTGAGATGGTATTTGTGGGGGCGTATTAGAACGTCATGTTAGTGGCTGGGGAAGAGGAGCTAACAAAAAGGGGGGCTTTGTTGAATCAAATGGCATGTTGCACATATGAACATTTGTTCATGACAGCACACATTGTGAACAGTATGAGGGGTTTTTTATTCGTCATTTCTGCCATGCGCCTTTTTATTCTATATGAATAGTCTTATATGTCTATAACCACATTCAGGGAAGACTGTGCATGTATGTGCTGTCCATACATACACAAGGAAATCTGTGCTCCAGCACCCACACGGCAAAGCTCTTGCTCGGCTGAATCCTATCAGGTCCCATAGCGCAGGGGCGAGTCAAAATAAGCCGACGTGGGGTATTTTTGGGGGTATTTCCTAAACAACGTAACCATTGGCAAAAACAAATGTATTCATTGAGTTGCACGTTATGAGCCAGTATGGCCATTCACTTACATACATACATGCACGCATATGTATATCGGACGTTAACGGTGCACGTACAAGCGAGCGGTACCACATTATAGGTTCGGCACATCGGACTTTATTTAAGTTACATAACTTGATTGGTCCCGGAACAAAATGACAAAATCCGATTCCGGCAATTTTTTCACAGCATTCATAGATTCTCCTATCACGACTCTAAACATAAGACATTCATCAGCGTAATTGGTGTAGTGGTAACATTAATCGTTGCCATCTGGTAATGATTCGATTAGCCCTGGGTTCGATTCCCAGATTACGCAGTTATCTGTCACGATCATGATGATTATTTTTAAACTTTTTTTTATATTTTTATAGTAAACGAAAAAGCAACTGAAACCCGAAAATTCCCAAAACTCCAAACAATGCCAACTAAATTACAATGCAGTTCTCATATATGTGAATCCCAACAAGCAAATCCCATCAACGCTTACTTAGAAGATGATGACCCGGCGAGTCTCCATGCGAGCCTTAGGAACCACAACGTTCAAGACACCATCCTCAAGGGTAGCGTGGACCTCACTCTGTCTGATGGCTCTAGGGAACTCAAAAGTGCGCGAGAACTGGCCGATGGATCTCTCCTGGACCCAGTACTTAATCTGTTCCTCCTCGCGCTGCTTGCGTCTGATCTCTTGGCGGTGCTTCTCGGCTTCAGCGACCGCAGCGGCCCTAACAGCCTGTTGCTCAGCTTCCTTGCGGGCCTTCTCCTCAGCGGCATGGCGCTCTTCTTCTTCTTTGGCAGCAGCGGCCTTGGCGGCGGCGTGGGAGGCGGCGGAGGAGTGAGAAGGGGTGCTGGACATGGAGGTTACCGAGAAGTGGTCATCCTCATCGGGGAAGTCCTCCACTGTGGGTTGGTACTTGTGCGAAGCGGTTTCAGAAGTGTGGTCAGCCTCCTCGGGGGTAGTCTTGGTGGCTTCCTCGATAGGCTTGGGGTCAACTTCCATCTCATCGGCAGTGGTAGTGGTAGTGGCAGTAGGCTGTTCAACAGGCTTCTCGGCGGGCTGTTCAACAGGCTTCTCGGCGGGCTGTTCAGTGGGCTTCTCGGCGGGCTGTTCAGTGGGCTTGGGCTCTTCAATGTGCTCAGCAGGGCCAGACTGGGTGGAGATAGACGGAACAGGAACAGGGATAGCACGCGAGTAATTCCGCTCGATCTGTCCGCGAATCACAAGAGTCTGCAGGTCAACAAACTCAATCTCGACATCCTTCTTCTGAAGACCAGCCAGCTCGCCGTGCAAGTGGTAGGCATCAGCGGTCTCACGCACATCGAAGCGTGGCTGGAAGGTAGTGCGAACGGTCTTGCGAGCAATCATCGGAGCAGCAGAGGGCTGGCGGCGAACACAAGTCGTAACAGGACGGCTGTAAGAGGGGGTCATGTAAGCCGCCAGAGGGTGAGATGAGATAGTAGGGGAAGGACGGCTGTGGATGGAAGGGTCGTTGAAGAGATCGAAGAGGGAGTGAGAGTAGTAGTTCTCAGTGGGGGCAGTGAAACGGGGAACGAAGAAAGCCATTTTGTTAAAGTGTTAAAGTGGTACTTGAGAAAAGTAGAAAAGTGTAAGTGAGTTGTTTAAAGTAGAAGTGGTAGTAGAAGTGTTGGTGTTTGAGTCGATTGATTGTCTTGATGATGAAAAGAAAATTCCGAGTTGTCAAAGAACCGCCGATTCAGAGACATTTTATACACCTCGACTCTTAGATCTAGCATCTTCGAGTTTGATCACGAATACTATGCTGCCTATTGTGCTTGGAAATCAACATCTGACGATGGAATATTCAAGATTCTTCTACTTTAGGAACTGCGCAACTTACACGACTCTAGTAATTTCCCGATATGGTTGGAAAGTGGTGGAACAGTCGCCAGGGTTCTAGAGGTTTCCATACACTACACATCCTGGTCATGCGTTGATGTGTACAATAACCCTAAGGTTTAACAACAGAAATCTGGAAATACGGAATTCATGATGTCATGAGAAACATAATCAGGTTCTATAAACACAACAATGTCTAATCTATCAAAAAACTTCAAAAACACCGTAAACTCCATGCCTAAATCAAAGCCAATACCAAGCATAAAAACAACACGATACCTAAACCAAACCAAAAAAGGCAGCAAAAAAACAACAACATGACAAATTACCCTCTCATGGTCCCAAAACTCAATCTGCGAGCTACTTTGGCTCCTCTGTTCTCCTCCTCCCCTCCAGGTCGTCTCTTAAGATCTGTACCGCTAGCAGCTGGTTGCTCAGGAGCCTTGCGGGGGAGATCACGAGTGAGGGTTGGCCGCGGCTCGGCAGCCCACCAGTCATGCTTCAGCATCTCGTAGGCCGTAATGCGGTTCTTAGGATCAAGCACGAGGGTCTTCATAAGGAGATCAACACCAGCTCCACCAACGGTTCCAAAACGGCCTTGGAAGTACTCGCGGGGCTTGAGCGGGTAGATCTCGGACGGGATGCAGTGGTACTCCCGTTGTCCCGTAACACCAGGCCAATTCTCTTCGGTAGGAGTGCCAAGTTCGCGACAGATGAGCTCAATCTGACTGATTTCTGTCTCCCCGGGTAAATATGGAGCTCGGAGAATTAGCTCCGCAAAAACACAACCAACACTCCAAATATCAGCTGCACCACTGTAGTGGCGCACGGCAAACAGCAGCTCGGGAGGACGGTACCAACGAGTGATGACCTGGCATGTCATCATCTGGTGTGGGTCGGCAAATGAACGAGCGAGACCAAAATCGGCTAGTTTTATTTCGCCGTCAGCTGAAATCAGCAAGTTGTTTGGCTTGATATCCCGATGCAGGACAAAGTTCTCGTGGCAGAACCAGATGGCGCGTGTCAACATGCCCATCCAGGCCTTGATGTCTCCAGCGCCGTAGCGGACAGCATTAGTGTCACGGATCAACATCTCAAGATCGCCAAGAGGAAGGAACTCAAGCACAAGATTGAGGTTCTGGTCCTTGGAACTGAAAACAGACTGAAGACTGATGATGTTCGGGTGCTTTAGCTCTTGGAGGAACTTGATCTCACGAACGGCGTCGGGCTGCAGACCATCGTTGTATTCCTTTTGGACCTTGATCTTCTTGATGGCCACTTGATGGTTAGTGTTACTGCGAAGGTGACCAAGAAAAACGACGGCATAGGTACCCTCACCCAGCCGCTTTCCCTTCACATACTTCTTGCGCTCAATCTCATTCATCTGTTCAGAGAGGTCAAGCTGCGGAGGTTCAATCAGGAGACTAGAAGAGCCTCCAACTGGGACATTCTTTGTGGCATTGACAAGTGGAGTGCCGGAAGACGATGAAATATTGCCACCAAACCGGAGGGGACTGCCAAATGGAATGGCTCTAGCGGGTGACCGCAACGGAGAGCCAAATGGCTGGGCTAATCCAGAGCCAGGACGACCTACGAGTGGTGATCCTGTCATGGCAGTTCTGTTGAGTGATGGATTGAAGAAGAGAATTACAACCCACTCTACTTTCCGCTCCAAACAACAGAAGTAGCACTTTAATGATTACAACCAGCCTTGTTATGGTTCTGTAATAGCCTTGTGTGGGGCACTTAGTGATGTGGCGCAATATAGTGGCGCAGCTAACAGCATATGTGGCGTCATCTTTGTTGAGGTACAGGTAAACAAATTGAAGCCATGTCATATGTATGCACATATGCATGAGGTACCTGATGTTTTCCAATTAACGCCCGCATTCGTGTCCTTCAACTCCATGCCATGCGCAGTGCAGTTTTTGTTTTCTATTTCCTCGGCAGCACGCTTCTCTCTGTCCCTAGGGTTTAACCCAACCGCGACGGCCACTTGCACTTTAAGCTTCATTGTCCCTTTGTTATTCGACCAAGACTAGCTGATACTGTCTCATCCGTCGTTCTATACCGCCGACTTCTCGAAATTACCAACGGCTGGCTATTACAACGGGCGTGATCCCTCGCAGACACCAGTAGCCCACGAACCAGTGCGTAATCGTCGCATAACTGCAACTGTCCCAACCTTCGACCAGGCTGCTTTGACAAGTTTCCGGGGGCCCAATCCCAAAGTTCGCCAACCGCGAAAGCGAGCCCTGTTACCGGCGCAGTCCGAAAACCCGTCCCGATATTTCACGAATCACACTCCGAACCCGTTTGTGTCATTTCGGTCCCCACCGACGAACAATTGGCTCCACAATACCGACCCGCCTACCATGGTCGTGCCGGCCGTTCCCGAGTATGATGGCCCCTGCCGCTACCAGGTTATGACCCGTACAGCGTTGGACACCCGCTAACTCTCCCCATCTGTGGTTGTGTTGTAGGCTGACTGAGGTCGTTTTGCATGAGTCGATCAATGCAAGAACCGAGTCGCTGATCTCGCTCCGAGAGCTTGGCCCACCTGATCTGGTCCATCTTGTCCGTCAGAACCTCCGTAATACCGGCAAACACATTGGTGTCTATCACCACGTCACGGGCGTTGATGCCTCTTCGTCGGCTAGTCTCGCCGCCTTTATCAACACCTTGACGTACTACGAACCCAACCCACTTTCGCAGGCGCAAACCAAGGTTGTTGAGGGTGTTTACTGGTGAGCCACCGGCTATCCCCAGTCTTGTCTTATCCATTCACCCTTGTTCTAACCAACGGCTCCCATAGCTGCTATAATGCCTTTTCCCGTGTTGACATGCGCGTCCACGTCGCCATTCCTGGAGGTGTTGATAGTTTCTGCGTCGACGAGAGAGGCGAGAAGCGCCCAGCCACCGAAGAAATGTGGCTTGAAACTTACCTCTGTAGCGTCCTTCGTGCTTACTTCTATGCCGACGATGGAACTGGCGAAACTACGCGCAAGATTATGGGCGTGCGCCGTTTCAACCCAGTCACCAACACCGAAACAGAGCACCGGTTTCTTCATGCCGCCGAGCAGCTTTTCTTCCGCGGCTGGCAACTTGGTTCTGATTCGGTAGTCCAGGTTCCTAATATTGTATCTAACCACCTGACTACCGGTCTGCTGAAGTACTTCCAGACGACCGGCCGGTATGCCTCGGGTACCAATCTATTCGAGAAACTTCGTCAACAAAACGTAGAAGTGGCTTCACTGCTCTCCAAGGTCTTATTCATGGGTAATGAGGAAGTCCGTGGTATAAGGGTTCTCCACCAGGCTCTCAAGGAAGCTCCGATGGACTATGTAATGCTTGATACTCAGGCTGAGTTTCTCCTCAAAAAGGCTCTTAAAGCGGAGACCCCGGAACTCAAGATGGAACGTCTGCAGATGGCACTGGCCTGCGCTGACCGCAGCACTATTGCCGCACCTAGCGAGTTCAGTACCTGGTCTCGTCTTGCCCAGATCTACGTAGCCATGGAAGATTGGGAACATGCCTTGGCTATTCTCAACTCGTGCCCCATGTTTACGTATCAGGACAAGGATGCGCCGATGATGCCAGAGACCAAAGAAATATATCTCCCTGTCCTCCCCGAAAGCAAGCTCGATGAGATTGACACGGAATCGGAGCAGCGTTATGATTCAATTGACCCTAGTCTCCTCAACCTGCGTGCAGCATCATACAAAGGAACTTTCAAAGAAGCTTACAAGATTCTTACTGAGATGGCCTCGCGGGTTGGTTGGGATCAACTACTAAAGATTAGAAGTACCGTCTTTGTTATGGAGGATGAGTATAGAACAGAAAAGCAAGAGCCAGCGCAACCAGCAGCACCGCAAGCGCGAAACTCTAGTGTGGATGGTATTCGCGGTGCACGTGACGAGGAAGGTGTGTCCGATGCCGAGTCCGAAGTTGAGGAGACTATTGAGCGCCTCGACGGCAAACCGGATGAGACGTTTGACGACCAGACTGTTGCCTTGGATGCGCCAACGACAACAAATGGCACTAGTGAAGCTGTAGAAAAGCCATCGGTGGCTGTTAATGCGCCAGATGATGAAGTAAGTCAGGCAATATTAATATTGTGATGAAGGCTTTGTACTAATCCTTCACCTAACAGGCTAAACCCCCAACTGATCTCTTGTCCAAACTGAACACAAAGAGACTTTGCGAGCGCTGGCTTGATAGTCTCTTCATGGTACTCTACGAAGATCTCCGTGTTTATACTATTTGGCGTACTCAAATGGCACAGTACCGTGCCCAATCAATGCAGTATCGCAAATCAGCTGAAGAATGGGAAATTCTTGGTGCCCTTGCCGAGCGCCTACAGCACACCGACGAAGCTGTCGAAGCCTACCGCGCCTGTCTTGCCATCCGCTTTTCACCCAAGGCTCTTAGCGGCATCTCCCGTGCCTATGAACGCACTAAGAGTACCCGCGAAACCGTTGGTGCCCTCATCCGTCTTGTGTGCTGGCAATACCGTTGGTACTCTGAGTTTTCACCTGAGCTCCTCCGTACAATTCGTGTTTTAATCGAGGAAGAGGGTGCCCTCAAAATCCGCAGTATCATTCAGGGCACGAATCTGCCACAACCTGTTCTCGACCTCACTCATCAGTACGCTGCTCTATGTGCTACCTTCCGCAGCTCGGGCACCGACGGTTAGTGGGCCGACGATGCGAAATAGACGAGGCCGTTCCTGGTGTGGGTCGTAGAACGTGGTAATTGAGGGCGGCTTAAACGGAGATATACGAGCTATTTGAGGATAGCACAACATGTATGGTTGGAGTTTTCCCCTTTGTGTTTATGGGTTTTGGTGTTATTCGTTCTTGTTCTCTTTTATGATAGTATTGCTGATGAAGGGTTGTACTAATTATCCTCTGTACTTTTCTGATAAAAGATGTGTTTTGCTTTTGATGTATACTAGCATCTCCTGAAAAGTTGATTTTAATGCGTATTGTGTAACCTGGTTTCTAGCTTCAGGCTTGAATGCAACTTTTGTGAGCCTCCACTGCCTGGAACAATGTCTCTTTGAACTCTTTTAAAGTAGTAGATGTTGTCTGATGAAGGGTTAGGGGAGAAACGAATAACTTGGTCTGAGGGTCGAGAATTTTGTGTATACACAACACAGTTGGAATGGTTCATTTCTTGGCAAAGACACATGCTTCCCGGCTGAGATGACATGTCCCGCCGCTGCAGGTATGTACGTGCGTTTGCATATGGTTTTTAGGCTAACTAGATGTCAAAAAAAAAAAAGAATACACAGTAGTAAGCAAGTGTAAAGATCCTAAGGCAATTTGACTAGACAAGTTCATTACAGCACGTGTTTAAAGTTCCGATATGTGGTAGTTGAAATGAGTGAGAGTGAGACATAGTCATGGTACCGATGCAAGCATTTGATTTTGACATAACGACCCGCGCTTGAAAACAGTTGTTTAATAGCTGTCAAAGATCGGAGTAAAAAGGTTACGGCTCTGCATAGAGTAGTCGAGATCGATCATACGTGAGTAGGAGGCCGGCATCGTCTTGACCGAAACAAGAAACGGCATTTCCTATTTTAGTAGTCATAGGTTACATGTTGTTCATGTTTAGAACTGCCCTTCAATGCTCAACCAGGCAAACACAAAATCTTTGATTTGTAAGTTTAAACTGTACCATTGGTACGAGATGCCGAACGAACGACTGTCAAGTTTACGACGGGAATAGCAAGGGCGGTAATTACATCCCACACAACCGTGTTTGGTGAAACTTTTGCTCGGTTAGATGACGACTGAAGCCTCGTCAGTAATGTCCGTCTTACAAAGTTTGTTTTTTTCTGTCTGTCTGGGAAAGTGGCCGCTTTGGCGGTCAAACTGGTTCCGCCGAGATCCGACGTGGCGTCGCAGAGTAGCTTGGCAGGGGTCGTTTCTTCACTGGTTTTTTAGGGTACCGAGAAATGTACGTGATGTGAGACCGGTAACTTGAGATCTTCGACAAGCGACAAACTGCCGTGACTTGGCACAGGTGTAGCATTGAACCGGATCATGTCGTAAAGTAGGGTTGTATTTACGGGACAGCATTCTTTGAATCGGTATGTCAGTTAAGTCAAATGGTGGCCGAAGAGTATGTGTACATATGTACATGATCAAACAAACACCTAGTCGGAGTGTCCGTCCACCAAAATCTATCGCGCAAAAGACAAGTTGATCAGACGTATCCAGGTACTTGACAAAAGCTTGAACCCAACAACTGCCTAAAGTCCGCAAGTTTTACCGGTAGAAACGGGCCAACGCTAACGTCAAAGGCCAAGCCGTTGACAAAGGCCAAGACATTGACACTAGATCCCGCAAGATTTCGATGTGAAGCCAAGAAATTCTTGGTATCAAGTGTTTGGTACTAGTTACATGCAAGCGACAGGGCTTGCCGCCATGGCGTCTATCGCGAAAAGCGATCTAACTAAATATCGACTAAATCTGACGCGTTTGTGACTGTATCGATGCGGCTAGTTGGTAAAATGCTCATATGGAGATTTGCCGGGCGGCATGTACCGTTCGTGCGCAGCCGTGCAGTTGAGGGTAGTAGTGGGTGGACTTTTTTGCGGGCTGTTGTTATTCCGCGTGTTTGGACCTCGTTTCATTCAGATAAGGAGTTTTGGAGTCTGGGTATGTGGGTTTAGTATACAAACTGTTTACAAACAGATGTACATATGTACAATGGAATGTATAGAAGTGCATATGTATGGACATCAAAGACACATGTCACCATATGCGTGGTAACGGCAAGGTTATTTTGACTTTAGACTAACATGTATAAGCATCTTTGAATATCGGCTAAAATTTAGACTGGAAAATAAAGTTTGTTAGAGATCTCATTGATATCACTGTAGATGTCTCATCTATCTCGTTTAAGTCATCATCAGGAAATTTTACTTAAACCACGTTGATTCCCTGTTTTGGACGGAATGTGGGGTTGGTCAGAGTGTGGAGTGATAGATGTACAAGATCCAACGTAAGTACATATGTGTGCAGATGTATTTCAAAATCTGCACATATGTACGTATGTATGTACGTGTGCTGTTGTCTAAAATCGTATATTCATCCAGATCTATGCGAACTCGTTCATTGACCCACAACCCGCCAATAGCTCGCATGGACATTAGGAAGGTGATTTCACATCATGAGAAAAATATCATGTACAAACACTACAATTGTAACGCCTAACCAAGGAGATATGATATTCTCCGTAGTCCATCCTCGCTTGAAGAATATCCCGTTCCTCGTGACGTGGGTCCTGCCACTGGTTCTACCAACAGAATAAGAAGCTCACGACCTCGTGAAGACATCTTCAACCAAGGATCTCCTGTGCATTATCATGGAAAATCACGTATGTCCCGAAATCCGTCGGCACAGTCGTCCCAGTATGGAAAGAGATTTCCGTGTTGGCATCGCTTATACATACGATACGTGGGTCGTAGAAGCATTGACGATTGCACATGCTGTGACAACAAGTGCAAAAGAAAGTGTCAAAACACACACCACCCATTCCTAAACTCCTAAACTCCCGGACGTATCTAGATTTGCAAATGCCCCGAGATAGCAAGGGTCCGAGAGGATCAGAAGGGGACGCCAGTACCAACCGTACCAATCGTACCAATCGTACACTCTGTCGGAGGTCCTCTTAACTATGGGATGCGGCTGTTCTTGGCAGTCAAGATATTCCTGGTTGGCTCTCGTTTCTTGCTCTTTGCTATTTTCATTGTCAACTGACGTCTGTCACTCCTTTGTTGTTCCGACGTTTGGGTGAAGACAGAAGCAAATTTGTTCTTGGCATATCTGCAGAGCAATAGTCACTCCTTTGGCATCTAACGTTCGTCTTACACATTGCCTGTCTCTTCCTACACCCCGAATTCCAAGCTGGTCTCGGTACCGATATCACGGGTGTCACATTTCAACTAGCAGCTTTAGACAGCTAGTCTGGCACTGAGCTATCACTTTTTTATTATCTACGACTTAATAATTATTATACCAACAATACCGTCATCATGGTTAATGTCACCGCCATCATCGAGCATCTCCCGACGATTCTCCAGTCGCCTGTATCGATTGGAGTTACAGACTTCACCAACACAACAGATCACCGTCCTATGCTCTTATGGGTGACGGCAGTCTCTGTCGTCGTCACCGTTTTGGTTGTTGGGTTGAGAAGTTTTGTACGACTCCGGATGAACGGTACCATGTTTTGGGAAGATAGTACGTCATGTCACTACTATATCACTATATTAACCAAACTTCTTATGTACTAACTCTACAAAATAGTTGCCATCGCCATATCTGCTGTATTTAACTTGGCAACATGCTCAATTCTTATGTACAGTGTTCATCTCGGTCTAGGAAATCACATTTGGTTACATCCTACAGACGAAATCTTGGACCTGATGAGGATTCTCATCAAACTGATGTTGGCTAACCAAATCATGTATGCCTGTGCCTTGGCTGCAACCAAAATCTCCATCATGATCTTGTATCACCGAATCTTTCCTGCGAAGAATCTCCGTATCATGGTGTATGTCATGTCGACAATTGTCTTATTATACACTATTGCCGCTATAATGGCTACTATTTTCCAGTGCAAGCCAATTCATGGGGCTTGGGACTTCCTCTTGCCTACCAGAAATTGTTTGAACTACCAAAAATTGTTGCATATCAAGGCGGGAATCACCATCACGACCGACATCATTGTTGTCATTATGCCACTGCCATCTTTCTGGGCCTTGAACATTCCTATGCGCCAAAAGTTGGTTCTCTGCGGTCTCTTTGTTCTCGGTGGATTGTAAGTACTCCCCGTATTCTCTGGGTCTTTCCGGCTTATATACTAACATTCAATAGTGCTTGCATTGCTAGCATTATTCGCGCTGTCAAAATCAGTGACGTGAACACTCTGGACTTTTCTTGTAAGTTATCAACACTCTTATGAAGCATTAATCATATATGCGTACACTCCATTCAACACATAAAACTAACATAGCATTCAGACGATACTGCAACTTTCCTTGCCTGGTCGGTCATCGAAGTTACTGCCGGAATTGTCTGTGTCTGCATCCCCCCACTACGCCCATTCTTCGGTCGCTTCTTCCCATCGCATCGCAGTCGCAGCGATCCTAACAGCCACAAAATGTACAACCTGTCAACCAACCGTCGTCACCAGAAGACACAAACCAAGACATATGCTGGCATGGACGACAACGCCAACACTACAGTGAAGAACGGCCAGATTATGGTTCGCACAGAGCTGTACACTACTGATGAGCCCGCCAATGAGGCTGTCAGTGATGTGAATAGCAGCACTGAGGAACTCAACAGAATCCCCGTACGAACTGGCAGCCGTAATCAACCTCGGAGTGTGGATCTGATACAGGCCACTGCTGCTAAACATCAACAGATGTAGACAATGGGTCTTGTTTTAACGGTGGTTATTGTTTATTTTGTAATGGATATTAAGCCTCTTCTTATGATCATTTATTTTTCACCCATATACTTTGCCCTTGTTTCCTTTTGAGTTCATATTTGTCTTCACAATCGTCATGAAGCTGTCGTGGCCATTCTTATTTTGACCGCCAGTCTGAAGAGGACCATTAACCTCCCCATCCACGTGGATGCAGAGCACGTGTCTCGCATTTGTTTGCTGACAGCGCGTGCTTGACGTAACTGAGTTTTTACATCCCGAGACCACCGAGCGCTACTCAGATCCATGCGAGATTAAATAAAGCGTGGGGCCTGTGAATATGCATATGTCTTTATAATATAGCACATCATAAAAGGACCCCAAACAGTTGCGGGAATCATGTTTGTCAAAACATATGTACATCTGTACGAATGTAACGAGCTATGTTGTTGAGTCTGGATTGAGGTTTGATGATTGTGAATAAGGCGACCTCTGTCCTTTTGATCATGCATGGTAAGACGACGATATAAACTTTTTTGATAGACAAGAAATGTATCCAGGCTGTAGACTAGTCTATAAACCAGTGGTGACATGATGATTAATATCAAACCACTCGATTGATATGTAGTGAGAAGTAGTAGCCAAAGTAAACTATAGGGTATTTATTAAGGTTGAATTCATAGATCCACACATCTTAAATAAGATCGCGATATGGATTTCATGCGAGTCGGCCTTTTCTATAAGGGTCTGTATGCCCAGTTGTTTCATATAATCATTTTAATCTTATGTATAGTGTGCATACGTAATATACAATCACATTGTTCGATGTTTTATAAATTCAGGTAACGCATTCTATCATGATTGCCTAAACATCTTGGCGATAATGTACATACATAGTATCATCGTTTCAGTAAACAATCACGTGACTGTGTCAGCTGAGTTGAATGTTTCCGCAAACCAGTGATACATACAAACTACATATCAGGAGCAGGTTGCATTGAAGTAAACTTCCTTGGCTACCCAAATTTCATTCGACATCTATGCGAACAAATATGTGTGTCTCTCCGCACAAAATCAGCCAAGAACTTGTCGTTTATACGTATACTGGGTAAACTGTGGAAGAATAGTAGATATGCACTAGTTTTAAGAGCTGTACCGCCTAGTGGCTTTAGTGGATTTAGTGATCTGGGGGAGAGGATCAACAGCTCACTCTAGGGCTCGATCCACCAATTAAAACCACGCTTGTAAGCTCCAAAGTAAGCTAAACGTCATCCATTGCCGTGGGTCATCCCGCAAACATTCGTCATCATCAAGCTCACCAGCTTCCAAAAGCGGATATGAGGCACAAGGCTATGGTATTATCAACTTGGAACATCCAACCTGACTGGATGATCTTTGGTCGGTGGCAGAAAAAAGCTTTAAATGTTCACACAATACTTGGCATACATGTGTATACATGTTTTGTAAGCTTGCGGTGGTTTGGTTCAACACAGTACTCTGGTCTCTGAGATGCACATTTTGGCTTGCAGATTGGCACAGCTTTCGTCCTGCGGCTGCATCACTTTATAGAACCTGGCTTTCAGCTGTCCTCGTCAGTTGCTCCATTCCTTCTTGTGTACAGATAGTCACACGCGGACGTAGCCAAAATCTCATACATCTGTAGATAAGTACACCTGTTGGTTCCCGCCCATTTGACTTGTGTCATGCGCAGCTGACCTTTTCCGACCTTGTTCCAGTGATCAAGACTTTCCTGGAAAAAGACGAGATTTACGTCCCAGGGCCCCTCATTCTCGTTGTATACTCAATTTACGCCCCTGCATTCACCTGACTGACCGGCAGCGACGGAAGCGGACAAATTAACAAAGTGACCACCTGTTTCTATAGAACCCATAATAAAGCCTGCATTCACGCTCTTGCCGTTTTTCCCCTAGATGACTACTACCATATCCCATTGCATGTCGTATGTACCTTCCGTGTAGGCCTCACCTCTTCAGCCTTCCCCTCGCAGGCCATTTTGCATTCCCTTTTTCTCTTTCCCTTAACACGTACAACTTGATAATCTGCCGTTGTCACTAATCAATCATCATCGTCATCTCGCTTTTTTCCCTCACAATCGCCGAATCCATATTTTCCTGTGCCATCAGCTTTCGTGGCAAGTGTCCGCCTTTGATCTTCGAAAACTTTTGCTTCCGCCAGCAACCCCACTTAACTGTCTGAGCTAGGCGCCCAGCAGCAGCTTGTGTCCAACTACATCATAAAAGAATCAAGCTTAGCCTGACTTCGTCATTCCTGGGTCTTTCTGCCCCCCTGGCATTCGTCCTGCTACCTTTGTTCTTGACTTCTTTTTTATCTTCTCACCATCGCGCCAACTCTATCGTCTGCGAAATATTCACTTCCTATTCTGATCTGCAACTGAAATCAGACTCAACTATTCATATACTCAATCATGTCTTCTGCCGAGACTAAGCCATTGGCTCAGCGCTTTCAAGAGCTGGCCAAGACCCTCCAGTGTACGTTAACGCCGACGATAACACCATCAATTGTTTGCGCGCACGCAGTGATCGCCGCTATGATACTGAACGATTTAAGAAAAAAAGAAGAAGTGCTAACTTTTGTCGCCGTTTTGTAGTCGCCTGGTTTGCCGGGTAAGTTTCATTATACCTTCTAGTACACTCAAATTTCACCGTCTGCACGCCGTCAATATCTCGATGCCACTTTTTCCGCACCAGTAGCATAGCTCATCCGCATTGCCAAAGTACCGCAACCATTGAGCTGGGTTCGTTTAGTTTTGGTGGTATGGATGAGCGACACGCCCGTGCCTCCAAACCCCTCCCCCGCTTTCCTCTTTAGCTGCTTTGACACTTGATCTTGGTCGCTGCGACCCAAGCCCCTCACGACATTACGGCTTGGTTTTTGGTACTCGGAAATTGGAAATGCAGTTGATTCTCCAACGCCGCGATGGGCTAGGTTGGGTGTGACCCGGCACTCTGGTTGCTGTACGTGTTCTGCAGTGCAGGACGTGCACATGTGCCGAGAGAGCTGGTATCGGGTATTGGCGTCATTAGGTCCCCGTCTTGTGACGAGAAGTGTGATTACTTACCACGGCTGTCCTATTACATCATTGAGCATTAGTCTGACCGTGCCGCTAACCACTTTAACACCAGTCATCTCATGCTGATCCTCAACTCAGTACTTTACGTCTTCCAGTTCGCGAAGTTTAACACTAATGGTGGCTTTGCTCGCTTCACGTACCGGGTGGCCTTCCTGTCGGCCATTCTCACTTACTCCATCGTAATTTACCGCACTCTGACTACCCGTCAAAACATGGGCAACCGCGCCCCGGCCGGAGCTGCCACGCTCATTGGCGATGAGAATGTGCAATACCTAAGTAAGTTCAATATACGAGCGAACTGGGCGATCTTATTCATTAACATACCACTGCAGTCATGTCCATTTTCTGGTGGTTCATGCCCCACTTCACTCTGGCTCTTCTGCCCTACTTCATCTACTCTATCTTCCACGTCGCTACCTACATGCGCAGCACTATTGTGCCCCTCGTCTACCCTTCCACTATCGTCAACGGCACTTCGACTCCTCAGCCCTCTGCTGAACGCTGGGTCTCTTACCTGCGCAGCTTCATCAACTCGCACTATGAGTCTTCTATGACTCTGGTTGCTGGTTTTGAGGTTGGTCTCTGGGTTGAGCTTGCTCTGTATGCCCTTTTGTTCCGCAGCTGGTCGTGGGTTCTGATCACCGTCTACACTGGTTTCCTGCGTGTCCGCTACAGCCAGTCGCTGCAGCTCCAGGCTATGTTCAGTGCCCTCACTACCCAGATCGACTCCAAGATGGCGTATCAGGGTACTCCTCCTGCCCTCCAGAACGGCTGGGAGACTAGCAAGTCTCTGGTCAAGCAGTTCTACGCTGCCACTGACATTTCGAAGTTCACTGGCGGTGCTTCTGCCCCGAAGAAGTCGTCTTAAATGTGTGTCAAAAACGTGATAGACAGGAACGCTCTCGATGGTTCCGTTTACGCTTGGAAAATACGCTGAAGTAGTGGTTTTTGAAGTTTCGCGCATCACACTTACAGTCTCTACTGGACTTTTTCTATGGTGTTAGGGCCAGACTTTTGTTATAACCAAGTCACCTGACGCGATAAGTAACTTTTTGGTGGTTGTTGGATGTGGTTGAGATTATGGCGGTTATTCTAGGTCACTCGAAATACAGCAAGCAAGATAGTTTTATTACCACGGTACTATGAGTGCATGTTCCATATCTCCGGTAGGAAGGAATACGGGGCGAAGGAGTTGGTCTGTAAGAGACGGTGAGTCGATGACATTGGTTGATTTGGTTGACAAATATGATCTACTCCGAGGACGCGGTTGGGTTTTCGCAACCAGGCATGATATAACCATGGTAGGGTGAATCACAAGAATAAGCCCATGGGATATGGAATGCGCATATGTGGATGCATGTGAGGTCACATGCAGTTACTTGTCCGTGAGTGCGTGTTCATGAACCCGGTGAGGCGCTAGCTGCATTGCTGGATTTCTTTGGGCGAAAGAGGTCAACCGTGGGTTACCATTGCATACTAACAGTTGCGCATACAACAAGGGTCTATTTATGGGATGTGTCTCGCAAGATGGGTGGCGTGTACATATATAGATATGTATGAATGTAGATACATCCGTAAGACTGGAGAGGCAACAAGCGGGGGTCCTAGAGAAGCAGGGACTCTTCGCTTCCGCGGAGTTTTTGAAAAAGTGGGTGGTTATGGTGGATGTTGGGTGGCGAGGGAGGTAAGAAGAAAATTCTATGGAAAGAAAACGTCACCGACGGTTGTAGTGACTTTCGATTGATAGGCGGGTTAAAGGAGTGTAGAAGCGAGTTCTTGATTTCTTGGTTTGTAGGATCTAGAAAAGTTAATGCTTATGTTATGGCGAGCCGTGTCCGTACGTACATGCACTTTGCGGCGCAAGTTAAGCAAGGGAAGAGTTTTTTGTTTACCTTTTCTTTCCCTTTTTCTGAAAGGGAACGCGGGAAGCGGTGGGATAGCGGCCCAGATAGGTTTGTTCTTAGACGGATGCGGACAGTGACGATCATGGTTGTTTCCTTTATGAGAAGTGCTAGAATTCGGAATAGACTAGGGACCAGAGTTGCCCTAGAGGGAAAAATGGGTAATGATTTTCATAGTAAGTCTTGGATTTCGGACTCTTGATAACTGCGAGCTTGCAAAAGGATGAGCAACGGCGTGGTAGTGATTTGAGGTTGGACCTTGTGGATGGCTTAAAGCTGATCACATGGGCTTTTTTGAAATATTGTGTGTTGTCTTGGAGGGTAGTTCGGATGAGATCTTGCTGAGCCTCGGATTGAGATTGACATGTACTGTATGTCTTTATGTACATGTGTATGTTCATAGGTTATACTGACATATTAACGGATCACGGCAAAAAAGATGGTCCGTACATGTGGAACCAGGGACGAAGGAAGGATATAACCGTAGGGTTAATATATGTTTATAGGGTTAGACACATGTTAGGACCCGCCATCGTGGTGGACGATCCATGTGGGTCGGGTGGATAAAACTGGCTTTGCTACACACTACATATGTACATGCAAAGGATTGACAATGAGCTTTGTTTTCTGAACTGGGGAGCGCCTTTGTTTGAACTCGATGAGGCGGGGTGTTCATCGTCCTTTAGGAATTAGTTGCATACGGCCGTGTTGTCCGTCATAGATCGGCGAGCCTCTTGCATGTGGCTCTGATATTGGTTGTTCTTTCGCACGTAACCCACGGGGTGTGGTTGCGTTCCGTCTTTATTTTGTTTGGTAATCAGTATGGCCAAGGTCATTTGGGATATATTGGGTAAGGTAGGCAGGCGGGCGGCCATTGAGATGCCCGAGACCGAGCTCCGACAAGGGGTGGCATGGGAGTTTACGAAATTGCGGATTAGGATTGGCGGGGAGAATTGGGCTTAATGAGGACCGGTGGCCGATGGAGAGTAAGTGTTTTTCTCATTGGTTTCTGTGAGATATAGAGTTT
Source organism: Huntiella bhutanensis (assembly GCA_002018275.1). Classification (NCBI taxonomy): domain Eukaryota; kingdom Fungi; phylum Ascomycota; class Sordariomycetes; order Microascales; family Ceratocystidaceae; genus Huntiella; species Huntiella bhutanensis. Next base: position 313,751 of record MJMS01000015.1, read on the forward strand.
CTCGTACTCGAATGTTTTTTCTTTTTGTATCTTAGATACCAATTGTTCGGTGGGTTGCATTGCATGAGTTGCTGCACCTCTGACTTTTTGGTGGTTCACTGCGGGAGGGGTGTGAACTTAAGCATGGATTCAAACTGTGCCGTCTGTGTCCACGACGGGTATGGGGGAAGGGATACAGGGAAAAGCGTGGGATGAGAGGATTCGTGACCGGGGAATTCGGGAAGGGGTCGTGGTGTGTCGATACGTTGGGGCTGACGAGGAATGCAGTTTTGTTCTTTCTGGAAAAATAAGTGGATACGTATGTCCATACATATGTACGTCGGGGGGCAGGAAAGGGAGCACCAGAGATAGGAATATCAATGGCCGAGAGAAGACCATATGTGTGTCCAAAACTAAACACTTGTGGTGGATCTGAGTGCATTGCGTCTGTATTCTCCGAGCCTCACCGCTGCAATAAATGGTACATGGGACGTTTCTATATTCTGGGCTTCATTTTGTCCCTGACATTGGCGAAGGGGCAAGAGCAAAGGGTCATTGTAACCACCATTTTTGCCGAGTGAAATGGGTTGTGCACACAACTCCGGACCACCCAATGTCTGGGCTCTTGCTCATCATTGTGGAGCAACGACACTTTCTTGTTTTTTTTTTTTTTCCCCGGGTAGATGTAACAGTGCAGGCCACTCGACCGAGTAGGATCCTGATACCAAAGGCAACGGCCCGCATGGGTACATTAGGTACATTGTCTGTTTTTAACTGACATTTATCTGTCCCGCAAGGTTATCGTAAATGACCTTGATCGCAGGCACATGGTTTTGGCATTGCTTCTTTCTAGATCGGGAATTCGGGGTTTAAGCAATGATGTCGTTTACGGAAGCCGCCATCCTTACGAAAGTATCGAAAGTAAAAAATAGTTATTGTGATGGCAGCTCGCTTGCGTGGTTGCACTCGGCTCCGGTGAGCAGGTGGGAACACAGACAAACAGGCTACGCCTTCAGAGGAACTTGACGTTGCTTAGTTAAGCTAAACATTGCATATTCTTGCTTTAAGAATGCAACTGAGTTCAATATGACAGCCCTAATAAGACAGCGGATGAGGCGGGTCGTGGTGCATAGTCGTATACATTCAATGATTAATTGCAACATTATTGACAACGGTAGTGGTGCCGAGTACTGGCGATAATAGGGTCGGAAACTCCGGATAGACCAAGGGACAAAATGTGTAGGGAGCAAAATTTGGTTCAAAGCAAAGTACATACATGATCTAATCTATCCCGTGTGTCCCATCATGAATTGCTGGATCCAGCCGTGATTTCATCGCCTCATGAGTATGGATGACTATGAGTTTTTGGATGCCCTCACAGGAGGCGATAAACGAATCGCTTACTCCGTTGTAGTGGTTCAGCTTTTAGGGATTTGTCAAGTTGCCGCTAGCCTTACTTTTCGGGTTACATTTGTGGACTACAGAGGCCAATCAATGTTCCCTCTGGGGCCGCCTTGTGGCGTTTTGTGATGTTAGAAGTGGCTGTAAGAGAGGCCTCTATGACAAAAGAGGTAGCCACTTTGGTATACATATTAAAGTATCGTGGAAGTGAGTTTCGTATGTTTTTGCCATTGCTCTAAGAGAGCTACAACGTTTAGTTTCGGAATCTTCCACTTTCAATCACACTTGATTTCCGGATCTTTTTCCCCGTCTTTAGCAAATTCCTCTTGGATTTCTTCATCACTCTCTCATAACCAACAGTCAGTTGCATTGCATGCGTTTGAGCCGGGGTTAAGTTCCTTTCCCAAGCGAATTTCGGCCCTTATGATCGCGTCCGCATATAAACTACACCTCGAACATTTGCGACTATTTCACTCCAGTCAGTGCTCTAATTGAACAAAGCCACAAGACCATTGGAAATACACCAGTGCGCATACAAACAAAACAAAAAAACGAAACCGCTCACAGTCCCGCGTCGATCGGATCCAACGTCGTCACTATCACTATTTGTGGCTCACCACGGCTTTTTGCCTCGACTTACGGTTACATCCAACCATTTAATCATCTAATCGATTCGGGTCGCGCAATATTGCCTTAAAGCCTGTTCACCACGGCTGAAAAAGCACGGCTGGAGCTTCCGTTACATTCGCCCGCCGTTGTTGCAAGCCGTGTCCGAGTAGCCTTCTGTGGAGGCTTCCATTTTCCCGCTAAACGGGTGTTTGTTCTGGTGTCATACAGGGTATGTTATGGGTCTATCCTTGAAATACATAAAATCATGTCATCCAAGTAGGGGCCCTTTTATTTGAATGGTTCTAATTTATGCCATTTTAATAGCGTCAGATCCTGTCATAACACACCCGTGGGATCCTAGGTCAAACCTGTAAACAAAGCCGACTACAAAACGAAACATTGGGTTTAATCAATCTTCCGGAGTCCCATATTGATGACTAAAGTCTTGTATTCTACAGCGCTTAAAATACATCGCAGACGCTGGATATCTCCGCGGCTTAACAGAATCACGCAAAGGTGAAACCTGCAGGAGTACTACTTTGAGGCTTACTATGTTGAAGCCTTCGGTACTGTAACATCCACATTGTTTCCGCAACATTGAACGCCGTTCACTCCATTCCTCGTGCTTTTACCATTTTCGGAAGTAATCCCTTTTCATATCTTCTCCGGACCACCTTACGACGGTTTCTGAGTCGATGCATAGACTGGGGGTCAAGAACAATCGACTGATATACCCCACCCTGCAGAGGTCGTTACTAAAGGAAAGGCTTGATATCCCCTTGTTCATATACACACCCCAATTGATAAAGCACACGCCCCGGCTGTGTACGTATGTGTGTATACAAAAACAACCCACACATGGAATATGAAAACTAAGCCCGTGCTTGCTTCTAGATCTATTCATCCCATAATTACATTGGCCTTTGTAGCTCTGGTTTATGTGTAGTTTGTTCTCGGACCAGCTGTAGTACACGCGCCCATACATTAGACTCGAACACATCTCTTGCGTAGACGACTGCTCTTACGCACAGCCACCCGAGTTGTTCAACACATTTCTTACATAAAGAAGACACAATCTCGGGAGCTCACTCCCAAACTGTAACGGCCGTTGCATTACGCCGTCGTCCACACACCAAAGTTCTGGATTGTGTGGTATTACTGCGTCTCACCCTGTGGGTGTGCACATACATCATCTCACGTCGCCTGAGTGTTGAGGTCTCTCGTCCCGCAAACCCGCTCCATCTGGTCCCAGGGTACCCGACCAGAAAGCCAGAACAACTGGGATCTGGTCCATGCCAAGCCAGACCCGTCTCCTTTCACTATTAGTATCTTTATCCCACACCCCCTGCCCACAAGTCCATGGAACTGTAGGTAGCAGGGAATCACTTGCACGCCGTTTACGACTACCTTTTTTAAGCTTGCCTTTCCCGCGCCAGAGATCTCGCTTTTCGTCAGCGCCAGCTACAAAACCAGCCCAAGAGCCTGATACTCTCCCGTCTGATCGACCTCTTATCTCTGCTAAAGAAACTTGTTTAAGACAACCTTCGACCCCCACACTATCTGGCTGTCCATCATACCCTCTCTTGTCTCACTCACCTGCGACAGAGCAACATCCTTCCAGTATTCCGTCACGTTTATATATTCCACCACACTTTTCACCCCACCCACAGATACATCACACACGCCCTTTGCCTATCTATCCCAAGCCTTCCTTTTCGGTATCTCCCTCACCTGCAGAGCCGCCGCATTCCTACAACCGCCGTTTTGCTCAAGACGAATCCTCAAGTTTCACTGGAGGCACTACGAAAGCCCATTCGACTAGTGTACTGGGCCTCGAGAGGAAAAGTACTTATACTACCGGTTCACCTCCAGCATTCCACAACTCTCAGTCACTTGTCGACCACGCCCTTTCATTCGCCTGCACTTCAGCCGAATTTGTACTTGAAAACTCAAAGTTAGCTCGAGATATGGCTCCCTTTCTTCGTCAGTTGGTCGCTGGACCGCGTGTCCTACATGAGGAGTCTGGCCTCGATCTTTGCTATGTTACCCCACAACTTATAGTAACGTAAGTATGACTTGATTTACTTGAAAGTGACTTTGATATATCTATATCAGGTCATTGTCATACCATTGATGTTACCCTTGTACAAACTGTACTAACATATATTGAATCATAGATCTGGGCCTGCGCATGATGTTGTTAAGAGCTCATTCCGCAACCCTTTGTCAGAAGTGTTGACCTTTTTAAGAAGTCGACACGGAGATAACTGGGCAATCTGGGAATTCCGTGCTGAAGGTACCGGTTACCCCGATGAGGCTGTTGAGCACCGGGTGAACCACTACCCATGGCCTGATCACCAACCCCCACCTTTCCGTCTTGTCCCTTCGATGATGGCTAGCATGAGAAATTTCCTCAAGGAAGATATTGTTGGTGCCGGTGGAGACACCGACTCGTCCAACGGCAGTATCATCAACATCAAGAAGGGTGATTTGCCTGATGACTGCCCTGCTAAGAACGGCAGGGTAGTTGTTGTACACTGCAAGGCTGGCAAGGGTCGCAGTGGCACTGTGGCATGCAGCTACCTCATTTCAGAGTGTGGTTGGAGTGTCCAACAAGCTCTGGATCGCTTTACTTCGCGGCGGATAAAGCCCGGTTATGGAGAGGGTGTTTCCATCCCGAGTCAGTTGCGCTGGGTAGACTATGTTGAACGGTGGACGCGCGGTGGCAAGAAATACACGGACCGGGCCATCGAAATTGTGGAAGTCCGTACATGGGGGTTGAGGCCTGGCGTTAAGCTCGAAGTTAAGGCGTACTCCGATGAGGGCAAGAAAATTGAGGTGGTTCACAGTTTCCGGCGGGACGAGAGAATAGTCATGGATACTGAGTTGCCCTCGGATGAAAAGGCTGGCGCGCGGACCAAGACTGACGTCAATGCTCCCCCGGTGCGGCCACACCTTGTTCCCCGGTCCAGCCACCCATGTGGATCAAGCAGCACCGCGTGGCAGGAATACAACCTGAAAACCAGCAAGACCTGGTTTGGTGCTGCCTTTGGCAACATCAGCTTCTTACAGGCATTTACTTCGTCTGTTTCTTCTTCTTCATCTTCAGATAACGATAGTATCATGTCGGCCCAAGATAACTCGGTGATTGGACCTGCCCGGAGAAACACGGAGATGTCGATCAAGTCCACCAAGAGAAAGTCATCCGAGAGTCACCTTAACGGTGGTCCCTCTGTCATCTTCCGCCCCAAGACTCCTATCCGCATTGAGAACAACGATGTTCAAGTATCTCTTGAGCGTCGCTCCTTCACCCCATCACCGCTGACTTTTAACGCTACCACATCTTTGGCGTACACCTGGTTTAACACCTACTTTGAAGGCAACGGCGAGGAGGGCGTCTTTGAGGTTCCCTGGGAGGCTATGGATGGTGTCCGTGGTTCTTCCGCCAAGGGTGGCCGCGCACTTGATCGCATGGAAGTTGTTTGGAGAGTTGCCAAGGATGTTGAAGAGAGACCGGTCAAGGTGGAAGTTGTCGAGGAACCTGCTCTTGGTGAGAAAGTTGCTGATATGCCTGCTGCTGATTGGAGAGGTGAAGGGCCCGAAGGTCTTGGTCACATGACCGTGGCCGAAAAGGTCTTGATTAAGTCGGCTGATGTTTCTGGCCAGCCTTTGTAAGAGACACACTATGTTGGTGTTCTCCTTAGTTGTTTTTGTTGTCTTTTTGTGCTTTGATTGTTTCAGCATTCTCACGACTTGTTCATGAATATTTTCCTTTGTCTGGTTTTTACCATCATAATTCTTATCAGATTTGTACATTGCGGGTTTGTGTTTTGGGTAATTGATTTTGTTGGCGTTTTGTTTTATTCTTTTTGTTATAGCATCAATTTATTTGTATTTTGAGTTTTACTATTGCTTCTTGTACCGTGCGTGCGTTTGATGACAGGCACTGTTTCACAGACTTTCCGAGTTTAAATGTGCTTGCATGTATGGGTGTATATGCACATCCAAGGAGGCGAAGCGACCCGGTGATAGAAGGATGACATTATCCTAGCACATATGTATGTACATACGTACATATGTATATGTTGCATGTCTCCATGAAAGACGGAAATGATCCGTCGGGAGGGGCTACAGCCAAAAGATTCACTTGAGGGACAACCCTCATGTCTTCATGATAGATTTACATATACTGATAAACGCATTTGAAGTGAACATTGTTTTATAGCATACATTAACTACTCCTATTCTGACATTACTTAGTTTACCAGTTGCTGCCACCACCACCGCCGCTATCGCCACCACCACCACCGCCGCCACTATCGTAATTACCACCACCACCGCCGCTATAAGAGTGTGAAGGAGCATGTGATGTAGTGTGGTGATTAGCACTGCTGTCATGATGAGTAGCACCGCCATGGTGGCCATGGCTATGATCAGTCGGACACGGGCTGGCGGGCGACGGATCGGGAATAATGGTGGGGGGAACATATGGGGCATTATAGGGCGTTGATGATGGTGTTGGAAGCTCAGTGGATTGCGGGTGGGGGATGTTGCCTTGTGGGACGACGATGCCGCTGTGTGCTGGCTTTTCAGCCAGAGGGACGGGTGGCGCTCCGGATTGGTGGGCTTGTGGGAGGGTGTATTGGTGGCTTTTGCGGGCCTCGCACCACAGAGTGTAAAGAACTACGGTGACGGGGAGCCAGAGTAGACTGGGAAGGTTAGTTTATGCTGGTGACGAAGAAGATTAGAAATGGAACTTACAATTGGAAGGCGGAAACAACAGCTACTGTGGTCTCGATGGCTTGCCCGGTCTTGGTTAATACCACACCGGCTTGGCGGGGCATCAAAAGACGGCGGTAGATGGAACAGGTGGTACTGTCGACGAGAGATCCATCGTTATAGCAGTTCCCGATGGAAACTTGGTATTTGTATGAGGCCCTGTCGTGAGCGGCGGCAGCCATGGTGGCTAACCACATGATAGTCATGAAGGTGGCAACGCCAATCACCGCATAGACGTGGTAGAAGGCACCGAGGCTCTTGCTAGCGGTAGTAAGAAGAATGTACAGAACGGCAGCCCAAGTGAGAACGGAAACTGCAATGGCAAGGCCCATGGCGTCAATGTAGGCACCGTGGATGAGCCAGGCACTTAGCCCGAGAATGAAGAAGGATAGGATAAATGTGACAATGAGGGATACTGTCATCCATTTTTTGAGAGTAAGCACCAACTTCGGGGCCTGTGGCGCGGAGACCACCGGTGGGGGCACCGTGGGATGATTGTATGCGGGAGTAGCCATGATGAAGTGAAAAAAAGGCAAGTGCCGTGTCTTACAACAAGAATCACACCAGCCAAAGAGACGGATGCAGCCCAAACTTATATCACGGAGAATGAGTGCTTCGTTTCCTCCTTTATCAGCCAACAAATCAAATCGTATGACACACCGCCCAAGCAACCCATCCTATTGATCCAGGCGACCGATTGTTTACGCCCAACTAACACCATCTCATCACGAAGTTGAATTAAGCAGTCGCCCTGTTTATTAAAGTTTACAATATTGTGGCGATTGCGGGGATCTGGGGGAAGCCAAATCATTGCCCGGCTTATATGGTGCGTCATACGCCCGATAGGTGGCCATGGTTACTTTTTTTGGATCGGGCGGATTTGTCTGCGCAATTCTGCCTTCTTGGCGTCACCTGTGTCATGTTCCGCCTGGGGATTGAAGATATGACGTCGGCGCACGTGGAGGCGGACCCTAAGATAGGGTATGGGGGGTATTTATCCGGATGCCTGGGGGTGGTTGGTTGGGTGAGACATGTGTTTCTTAACATATAACAAAGGAGGTCACGCATGTATGGATGTATACTCGTATGTAGATGAATCCCGTCGACTCTAGTTTAATTCTTACACTACATACACTCTTAATAACCAGCATTCAAAATGTGCCAACTCCAGTCCCAAGCGCAGCCGAAACCAAATCTCATGACCCTCCCTACCGAACTGCATATACTAATTGCTTCGCACTTGATATATCCCGACGCCCTGTCCTTAAAATATACAAACCACCACTTCCACTCCCTCGTCGACACTGGTCCCCGCCTCAAAGTAAAATGGATGATCCTCCGCCGTACCCTGCAACTACCCGGGCCAATGGATGATAAATCCTGCGACTTGAGAACCGACGGCCGCTTCTACCGTGGTTCCGTTCCGTATGTCCACACTCTCTCTTTGTACATACATATGTACATACCTTACCGGGGTTATGACGTAACTAGGTGATTTACTAACTTTTGAATAAATAGCCGGATTATTGACGAGTATCGCCAGCACTTTGAGTGTGAGTTGCGTCCTGAGCTGGGCTGTTTAGTCTATAATACACCTGTTTGTCATGAGCGGCGAAATCCGGTATATCGACTAAAACAGTTCTTGTGGAACCTCCGTCGTGGGTCCGTACCTCGTCTGATATTTGCCTTGGCAGCTACTGTCCTTTGTTGGGCTGCTAGGGCAGCAGGTGTCTCTATTAGTGAGACCTTCCCCGGTTGGTCGAGGTGGTCTATTCCGGTGTTACTAGTCACCATTGCGGTACTCTCTTTAGATGTTCTCGGCTTAACACGTTGGCCAGCCGCTCGCCATATTATGACATGATAGTAGAAACTCATTTATTGTCCATATGCTATGTCCACTTTTATTCGTCAATGTAGTCCTAATGTCACGCAAGGCCACATACACAAGAGCAAAATGACTGGTTGAAAAAGAAACTCCCAAAACGCCGGCAAAGTGCAATTCCACCACACAGTAGTACAAAATATCCCCCACACCCATACACCTATCATACCATGATCCTTTACGCCATAACCTTGGTCGCCTTGGCCTTAGCCTTTCTAATCTTGGCTTTCCGGTCAGCAATTTGGGTGTTCAGGCTCTTCTCCTCCTCGACCACAGGCGCAGGAAGCGCCTTGGCCTTCTTCGCCGCAGGCTTCTTCTCAGACTCAGTGGTCTCCTCAGTAGCAGCTGGCGCCTTGCGCTTCTTGTTCGCCTTAGCAGCCTCCTTGGCGGCGGCCTTAGCGGCCTTCTCCTCCTCAGTCTCGTTGGCAACGACATCACCCTCGCTCATCCACAACTCCTCGGTCTGGTAGATGGGCAGAGAAGCAGTCTCGGGACCCTTGAGCATGACACTGCGCACGTTGTTCCACTTTTGTGGCACGTACTTCTCAACGACAGTCTCGACAATGGCATCAATGTTGGCGACAATCTTCTCGGCTTCCCAGGCGGCAAAACCGACACGGATGGCGGTGTTTGTTGAGGCAGTCAGGTGGACAAGCGCAGATGAAAGAGCCTTCTCGACCTGGGCGGCGATATCCTTGGGAGTACCGGCGTTCACATCACCCGCCTCCTTGACGCGCTTGATGCGCTTGCCGTCGGCATCACGGTCGTGCTTAGCCTGCACAACGATAGGAATGGGGCGCTTGGTAGTTGACTTGTAGAAGGTCTTGCCGAGGGCCTTGGGCAGACGGCTAATGATGCGGTCATCGGCAAGGAAGATATCGTGCTCGGCGTAAAGCTTGCGCTGGGCCTCGTACTGGCCGAACTTGGACTTCAGCTTGGTGAAGCCAATAACGCGGGTGATGCGCTTGGCGAGCTCCGGGGGGAAGTCCTCGGAGGCGACAATGTTCTTGTAAGCGCGCTGGGGATCCGCGACGATCAGGCATATGGTGCTGTGCTCGTCGGTGTTGAGGCTGTGGGGGAGGGCAATCTTGTGGGGCTGGAGACGGGCGGAATCGGTGATGTGTCTCTTGGTGGTGAGGGTGAGCCAGATAGGAACCTCAGCGAGGGCTGACGATTCGTCTTCGGCGTCCACGAGGAGGGACTTCTTAGGGGCAGTGGCGGCCTTCTCAGCAGCCGTGGTCTTGATGTGGGCGAGGAGAGCCTTGGTGGCCTTGAGGGTCTGTAAAGAATCCATTTTGTGAGTTGCTTGTTCAATCGTCATGCAGTTGTCAGTGCAAACACTTACCTGATCAGACTTGATCATCTGGGAGGCGGGCTTGCGCGCCGGAACGGCCTTGGTCACGGCCTTGGTCTTGGAAGGGGCCATTTTATCTGTAATTAAGAAGGAAAGAGAGACAAACAACAATATAAAAAAATGAGAGAAAAACAACGACTGTTGATGCGATAAAAATGCGGCTAACCTACAATATGGTATTCTAGTCCTTGCACCCAAGAAAAAAAAGCATGGCGTTGGCGATAAAAGATTTCGTAGTCAATGTTATCGATAAGAAATTATTTAGTGGGACCACCCCTGTCTTTAAAGTTGGAACATTTCGGTGAGTGGCTGTCTCGATTCGGTGTGTGACTAATGAGGGGTAGCGGCAGTGTCTTTAGTGACTTATTTTCCACGGCCGAAGAGCCGCATGCCGGGCGAAGACTAAGACGGATTTTCCATTGTTACCTTGGGCAACGGAACGAGGTAATTGGGTCAATACATACGAACCCAATTCAAGTCTGGTAGAAGAATTGTTGAAACAAATGATTGTTCGTTGAACGTTGCCCCGCCTCAAAAAATACATTTTGTTACCCCGCTATTCAATCTACCAAACTCGACTGCAGGCAAGCATTGTATATCGTATTTCAATTTAAATAGCAGTCGTCTCTTCATGCCCATAATGTATGCACTATGACACGCTACAGGACACCACAACTCGCCCGGGCTGTCCGGAAACGCCTGGAAGCTTCCAGCGGATTCCATTGGCAGTTCCCTTCCTGCAGCTGGGCAGCGATATTTGCCATCTCATTACACACAATTAGCGCCTGATTACAGGTCACTGTCCCCTAATGACCTCCTAATACCACCCTATTACACTCAAAATTCCCTTGTTTGGATAGCCCCTCTAGCGGGGTTCCTTGGCGTATTGGCCACACATCAGAACTGCTAGTGGAATCTCGAAATCAACGTCTAACATAGCAAGTACTGACAGATCTCAAAAGCCATAAAACGGCATCGCCTCCGCCGCAATCTTACTCTACTTGGAATCTGTTTGTTTATGCTTCTTTTGCCCATTTGTCTCTTTACTTTGTTCATATTGTTTCAAACTTGACTCTCGCACAACAACTTTTGAAATTCTGTTTCACGATTTGATATCCAATCTCGATATCCAAACCCTAACCAATTCTAATCAACGCAGAGCCTTCATCGCCTAAATAGGCCTACATTTATCTGCATTACACCACAACTATACTGGATTCTACTGCTCAACACGACATTATTGGGCTTGAACACTCACAGTCACCCACCCCGCTGCAATCCCATAGATCCTTCGACAAAGGCCTAACAGTCTCTTAATATTTCCCAACCCCACTAAACTTTCACGCTTCTTGAGAACAAGAAGCAGAGCCACTTTCGAGCATCTCTCCTTCCTCACGATCTTTACGATCTCTCCTTTATCAACTCTTTCTTTTTACTCACATATCCGAATTCTAGCCCACCATGTCTGTTGTTGGTGAGTCTTCCTTCCCCGTTGAATTATGCCCTCTTCCAGCTGAATATACTGTTGTTCGTTCTCTCATCCGCCTGCATCTCTTGGACCCCGCCAACTATCGACCCCACGACAAAAAGCAGACGAAAATTTGACCCTGCGAGCTATCACGGCAGCCAACTATGTTAAAGATTAGGGACTAGAAAGACAATTGGGGCTCAAAATTAGCCGCATTGTACTTTTTCGTCAGAGAGAACAAAACAGCAACTCTTCACGTGGAGGGCGATCATGATGTAATAATATACTGACATTGGCTTCCTCTGCAGGTGTTGATTTCGGTACGCTCAAGACCGTCATTGCGGTCGCGAGAAACCGTGGTGTCGATGTTGTAAGTTAGATTGTCTCACTTTGTTAATGATCCAACCCGCTAACAAGTATCCTTCGAATTTAGATTGCCAATGAGGTTTCTAACCGCTCCACTCCGTATGTTTACCGTTCCCGCTGCCATGCACCCGAACCCCATGATCATATACTAACCAATTCCATAGTTCCCTGGTTGGTTTCGGCCCCAAGTCTCGTTACCTCGGTGAGGCTGCCAAGACCCAGGAAATCTCCAACCTCAAGAACACTGTTGGCTGCCTGAAGCGCCTCATCGGCCGCTCCTTCAGCGACCCTGAGATGCAGATTGAGCAGGATTACATGAGCTCCAAGATTGTCGACATGAACGGCCAGGTTGGTGTTGAGGTCAACTACCGCGGCGAGAAGGAGCGCTTCACTGCCACCCAGCTCGTTGCCATGTACCTTAGCAAGATCAAGCAGACTGCTGCCAAGGAGCTCAAGCTCCCCGTCAGCGACCTCGTCATGTCCGTCCCCGCCTGGTTCACCGATGCCCAGCGTCGCGCCCTTCTTGACGCTGCCGACATTGCCGGCATCAAGCTGCTCCGTCTGATGAACAGCACCACTGCCGCCGCCCTTGGTTACGGTATCACCAAGCTCGACCTTCCCGGCCCTGAGGAGACCCCCCGCCGTGTCGCTTTCGTCGACATTGGTCACTCTGACTACACCTGCTCCATTGTTGAGTTCCGCAAGGGTGAGCTCGCTGTCAAGTCCACTGCTTTCGACCGTCATTTCGGTGGTCGTGACTTCGACAAGGCTCTCGTCGACCACCTGCAGAAAGAGTTCCTCGAGAAGTACAAGATTGATATCTACACCAACCCCCGCGCCAAGTCTCGTGTTCTCACTGCCGCCGAGAAGGTCAAGAAGATTCTGTCTGCCAACCAGCAGGCTCCCCTCAACATCGAGTCGGTCATGAACGACATCGACGTCAGCTCCATGATCACCCGTCCTGACTTCGAAGCTCTTGTTGCCCCTCTTCTCCAGCGCGTCACTGACCCCCTTGAGCGTGCCCTTGCTGAGGCTGGCTTGACCAAGGATGATATCGACATTGTTGAGGTTCTTGGTGGTGGTCTCCGTGTCCCTGTTCTCAAGGAGGCTGTCCAGTCCTTCTTCGGCAAGCCCCTGTCTTACACCTCCAACCAGGATGAGGCTGTTGCCCGTGGTTGCGCTTTCTCTTGCGCTATTCTCTCCCCCGTTTTCCGTGTCCGTGACTTCGCCGTCCAGGACATTGTCAGCTACCCCATTGAGTTCACCTGGGAGAAGGCTGCCGACATTCCCGATGAGGACACCAACCTGACTGTCTTCAACACCGGCAACACGCTGCCCTCCACCAAGATTCTCACCTTCTACCGCAAGCAGCCCTTCGACCTCGAGGCTCGCTACGCCAACCCCACCCAGCTCCCCGGTGCCATCAAGCCCTGGATTGGCCGCTTCTCGGTTAAGGATGTCAAGGCCGACGGCAAGGAGGACTTCATGATTTGCAAGCTTAAGGCTCGTGTCAACATTCACGGTATTCTCAATGTCGAGTCTGGTTACTACGTTGAGGACCAGGAGGTCGAGGAGGAAATCCCCGAAGACGATAAGGATGCCATGGACACCGACGGTAAGACTGATGGTCCCAAAACCCGTATGGTCAAGAAGCAGGTCCGCAAGGGTGACCTTCCCATTGTCTCGGGCACCTACTCCCTGGATGATGCTACCAGAAACGCCCTGACCGACAAGGAGGCTTCCATGGCCGCCGAGGATAAGCTCGTTGCCGACACCGAGGAGAAGAAGAACGAGCTCGAGACCTACATCTACGACCTTCGTGCCAAGCTCGATGATCAGTATGCTGATCTCGCCACCGAGGATGAGAAGGAGAAGATCCGTGAGGCCCTCAACACCGCCGAGGACTGGCTGTACGAGGATGGTGAGGACACCACTAAGAGCGTCTACATTGCCAAGTACGAGGAGCTCCGCATGATGGCTGGTCCCATCAACGGCCGTCACTTTGAGAAGGTCGAGGCTGAGCGCCAGGCCGCTCTTGAGAAGGCTGCTGCTGAGGCTGCCGCTAAGAAGGCCGCCGCCGAGGCCGAGGCTTCTGCTAAGAAGGACGAGGAGATGACTGATGCTCCCGCGTCTGAGGACCCTAAATAAATCAATGGGGTATTTAGAGGCTGAAACAGAAAGAGGATGAGAATCCGGTTTTAGACGGATGGCGTTACGAGGGATGAATATTGTATGTTGAGGAATTGGCTTGCTTGTTGAGGATATCCTAGATAGCGTGTTTGGTTCTGATGCAAGACAGATTAAAAAAGGAATACAAATAAATCAGTAAATAACATCTCTGTGTGTAAAGATTCCAGTGTTAAGCATGATCACTAATGTATGTGCTTGTTCTTTTTCTTCATCAATATTATGGTATTTCTTCCCTTCCCCGGTTTTATCTAAGCCAAACAAAAACAAAGAAGACCATTTCATTCATTCCACAACCCACATGAACGCAACACAACCGATCAGACTGTTAAACTCGCAGATGTCACTTACCCATCCAACATGGATTCCACGCAGCCCCAGAAAATCAAAAAAATACTGAATAAAACATGTGTAAACAAGACAACGAAAGAAGAGAAGAAAAGATAGAGGAACGAACTAGGTCATCAAAAAGCCAAGACAGGTGGCGTACATTTACGCAATGTCGAAAACGGGCTTGAGCTTCTTGATGAGGAGCCACTCCTCGTTGGTAACATCGGCACGGTAGTAGTTCTTGAGGCAGTCGATGGAGGCACGCGAGATGAGAGAGTAGATACGGTCGGGCTCTTCAAGCTGGCGACCGTAGGTGGGCTGGGAGTGGCCCATTTCGATCTTGACGGCAACCGAGGGTTGACCCTTCTTGCAGACGGGGATCTGCTTGTGGTCACGCTCAATGGAAGTGCTGTGAGAAGAGGAGATATTAGTTTAGGTTACATAGGTCATGGAAATACGGTGGGCGGAACTTACACTCTGCCAATGGCAACAATCTCCTTGACACCGTTGTTGTTGGTGCGGACGGCGGCAAGAGGGGTGTTGATCTTGAGCTGACCCTCGATGACGTCGACACCAATAACGATGGGGGTGGTCTTGTTGAAGACAGCAACGGTGTTAAGAACACAGGGGAAGACAGCCAACATCTTGGATTCCTCCTTCTTCTTCTCCAACATGGCAGCCTGGTGGGCAGTGAAGGCATCGAACAAGTGGTAAATAATGTCGGCAGTGAAGATCGTGATACCGTTCTCATCGGCGTACTGCTGGGCTTCCTTGTCAACCTTGACATCGAAGCAAAGCATAACGGCGTGATCAGGGGACTTCTCCAGCATGACACCGGTCTGCATGATATCACGCTTGTAGACTGGGCCAATACCGACAGTGGCGACGGGAATCTTGCAGTCCTTGAGGAAATCAAGCAGAGCCTCGAGCGAACCCAGGGTGGAAGCCTGGACGGACACACCACGACCAGTGGTCTCGACACGGCTGAAGAGAGTGGCGAGATCACCCTCGACCTCGTCAATGAGATCGTCTTCATCATCATCGGGACCGACAACGAGCAGACGGGAACCAGCAATGGCACCCTCAAGACCAGGAGCGGAAATCTTGACACCCATGGCGGCCTTGACCTCCTTGTTGTGAATGTACTGACCACGAATACGCAACTCACGCATGGGAGCTGGTGTAAGCAGAGCACGAACGTTTGTGACAATGGCACCTTCTGTACCGCATACCACGATTCGGTCACCCTCACGCAGAACACCGTTGGACAGAATGACATCGATGGTCATACCGAAACCCTCAATAGCCTTGACCTCAAGAACAGTGGCCTCGAGCTCAGACAGGTACATAAGAGAACCAACCATACGCTCCTGGGTAAGCTGAACCAGCAGCTTCAGAAGATCGGGGACACCCTCACCAGTGTGGGCAGAGGTGGGAACCATGGAGACGTTCTTGGACATGTTGCGGTTCTCGTAGAAGAGCTCGGCGTTGAAACCCTGCTCGGCGAAGGCGAGCTTGGTGGCATCCAGACGGGTGCGGAACTCGTTCTGAACGGACGAACCCTGCTGGGACAGAGAGTCACGGAAACCGTTGTTGTCAATCTTCTCCCAGCCGTAGAGACGATCGATCTTGTTGAGGGCGACAATGAAAGGAGTCTTGCGGTCACGCAACATCTTCATCGACTCGAGGGTCTGGGGCTCCAGACCGTGCATGATATCGACAACCAGAATGGCGATGTTGCAAAGCGACGAACCACGGGATCTCAGGTTAGAGAAAGACTCGTGACCAGGGGTATCAATGATAAGCAGACCGGGAACCTTGAACTGGAAGGCGTTATCCTTGTTCACGACCTGAGTCTTCATCTTGATAGCCTCGACGGGGAAGTAAGTGGCACCAATCTGCTGAGTAATACCACCGGCTTCACCTTCCTGAACGTTGGTCTGACGGACCTTGTCCAGCAGCTTTGTCTTACCAGTATCGACGTGACCCATGATACAGCAAATGGGCGAACGCAGGTTATCCTCGGAACGAGCAGCAAGAGCAGCCTGGTGGGCTTTCTCACGACGCTCAGCAGCCTCACGCTTGCGTTGAGCCTCGGCGGCAGCGCGCGAGCTTCTGGCCTCCTCAGACTCAGACTCAGAGTCGGACTCCTCCTCTTCCTTATCCTCGGGCTTAGCTTCCTCGGCCTCCTCCTCCTCGTCAGAAGAAGCATCCCAGCTGTCCTTGACATCATTGTCCTCAGCAGCCTTAGCGGCAGCAGCCTCTTCGGCAGCCTCGGCCTCGGCCTTGTCCTTAGCGGCCTGCTCAGCGGCAATCTTGGCCTGCTCCTCGGCTTCCTTATGGGCACGCTCAGCAGCCTCCTCAAGAGCCTTCTGCTCATCGACCTTGGTAGGACCACCACGACCCTTCTTGCGGACATCCTTTTTCTTGGTCTTCTCCTTCTCCTCGTCCTCGTCCTCCATGGCACCAACCTTGATACCGGCAGCCAACATCTGCTGGAGCTTACGCTCGTTGCGAGCCTTCTCCTCCTTTTGAGCCTTAGTCAGGAACTTGCCCTCCTTCTTGAGCTGCTCGACTCTCTCCTTTTCACGCTGCTTCTTAGCAGCCTTGACCTCCTCACGGCGCTTAGCATCCTCGATCTCCTTGCGCTCCAGCTCCTCAAGGCGGGCCTTCTCGGCCGCCTCGGCGGCAACAGCGGCCTCCTGGGCTTTCCGGAGCTCCTCTTGTTGCTTCTGAATGGCACGCAGGTGGGCGGGGATCTTCTTCTTGGAACCGCCAGTCTCGGCAGCTTCAACAACGGGGGCCTCCTCCTTGACCTCCTCCTTGGGGGCGACGACGGGGGCGGGAACGGCACCACCCTTGGTCTTCTTGGCGGCAGCCTATGATGAGAAAAAAGAAATAAGTTAGCAGGTTATCCTCAGGCAAGACAACCATTTAGTATGAAATCAGCAGCAGCCATACCTGTTCCTTCTTGCGTTGCTTTTCACGCTCCTTCTTGAGCTTTTCCTTCTCGGCCTTGGTCAGAAGACGACCGGGCTCCTGCTGTGGCGGCGGGGCAGCAGCAGCCTCCTTATCAGCCTTCTTCTTCTTGTTACGGCGCATCAGAGCCATCAGACCACCACCGGCTTCCTCCTCTTCTTCCACTTCCTGGTTCTCGGCGTCATCAACAGTGGGCTCCTCGGCAGGCTGGACAGCGGGCGCGGGCTCGCCGAGCTCCGCCTCCCAGTCCTCCAAAGCAGCCTTCTTGCCGCCCTTCTTCTTGGGAGCCATGCTGGGTGGTTTGTTGGTTGGGTTTTACGTGGGAAAGGGTTCGGTGGTCGGTGACGATAGATCCGGGATCTCGTGAAGGTAGAGATCGCTGGTGTCGGATCGTGATGATTTACTTGACAAAGCAAAGAAGCCGTCAAGGTTGTCTTTGTGATAAATCAAACGAAAGACTTTTCTGTGCCGATTGCTGGCGGAATTTATCAGACAATCACTTAAGAATGTCGATACAAAAATAGATGGATAAAATCAAGGCCACAATGGTAGTGGTGATGCTTTGATGTCCTCCAACGTAAGAAATTCCCTAGTCTTGCGAGTAATCTGCCTTTGGCGGGGTCACTATTTTTCCCCTGGCCTCCTGGCTTGTGAAGGGTTTGGCGACGTTTCCGCGGGGTTAATTCTGGGTGCCGAAAATTTGCCAGGGACAAAAAGGCGCTCAATCTGGAAGGGACAGAGCCTAAGTGGGTATAATTGGATACAATTGGGCGGTCAAGGATTTTGTGCTTTGATGTTGGGCTGGGGAAGAAACCAACAGCTAGGACAGAATCGTTGTCTTTTTGTAGTGAAAGTGAAGTGGTAGAGTAACGGCTAGTACTTTATATTACGGGAAAGGAGTAGCTCATGGAAATGTTTTTATCTTTAGAAATCAGGTAACAAGGCGGCGGTGAGAACCCGATTTTCTAGGTGGCAAACGTTATTAGTAACACTATATCTACGTACAGATGTAGGTACTATTTGATATTCCTACCAGAAGCCTAAAGGCTTGGCCTCTCATACCATTAAGTTCTCCAAGCTAAACTACAGTGCAAAAAAGTTCAACTAAGAGGTATCTTTGTCATAATAATCAAAGGTTTGTAATATCAGATAGCATAAACACAATGGATGACATCATGATGATGTTGACATCAATCCCAGATAACCCTAACCCGGTTGAAATTTAATTTTCACAGATTGGCTTTTTTGTGCGTCTCCATCCTTGCCGTGTGCAACCTGGCACATTTAAAACTGCATTAACTCCAACTAGCCTTGACCTTGTCTTTTAATGGGTTTCCCAATTCAGGTATTCGGTATAAACAACGTAACACAAATAGATATATTAAACAAGTTAGACCATTCCTAAAAAATATTAAAGTACAGGTCTGAAATAGTACTCGAGCATATCATATGCTAGCTCGAAGTACAAATCCTTAAAGCGATCAACACCACCGCTTGTCCCCAAATTATCTTCCCATGTGACCCATCTGCCTTTATCAACACCTCGGAGATACTCGTACAGAAGTTTCCGTGAAGCCTCAGTAGAAAAGACGCATTCTAGTGCCTGCAGTGTGAGAATCCTCTGCAAGACGTTACCATCAATATGCATCAAGTCAATAGTGGTGGACGGTGGCCTTAACTCAGCCATCGTTTTAGTGCTATGATCATCTACCCACGTGGTGAATGGGCATATGAGCTTGTTGCACAATGCCATCTTTTGCATCAGATACAAGACATGCCAAGCATGGAGATCAAGCAATGTAATATGCTGGATAGAACCATTGATAGAGAGTCCAAAAACCTCCGCGTCGTCTACCGAAGATGGGATACGGCCAAATCGCGGCCTGTTCCACCGCTGGTTCCACATGCGCTGCGTTTTGGCTCGGCATATTTTACGAATAACGCCAGGGAGACCAACGCGAAAGATGGTTTTACTAGTGAGTTCAGCACACTTACTATTCCAATGTCCAGTAAGATCATGCTGTCTATCAGCAAACAGCATAAGTGGGAAGGACCCCTCCTGACGATCATCAGGTCCGATAGAAAATAAACTACTGCCAGGTCCTTCCATGACCTCACCCTTTTCCACCCTGAGACTATATTCACCGTTGCAATAATCAGCAGCGTAATAGACCATCATGTGTCCGTTCGTCATGACAGCAATTCGACCGCGGAATCCATCAATCACAGCTACTGGCTTGTCCAGAACAGCCTGTGCTCTGGGGACAATACTCCGTTTTTCGGCATCGAGTTGGATCCATTCCAGCTTGGTTCCACAGCCGTAGAAAATGTTGTCATCGCGTGTGTAGATGCTGAATATTGGTGAATCACCAGGTGGAAGCCGGAAATGTAACCAGCAGCGAACTCGTTGTTTGCTTGGGTTATCAGGATCTTCTTCGCGAACGGCCTTAATCACCAATAATCGCCCAGTTTTTGTGCCTACAAGAATAAAAACCCATCGTTGACGACCGCGCTCCACTACCCATTCCCGCAAACACAAAATCCGGTCGTTGTCTACACCAAGACCATTAACAAACAGTGTCTGTGTTCTTTCATCACTGCTAACAGGATATGTCAGATCTTCCCCTGTTTGAGTGTCCATGAATCTGAGGAAAGCCCTATTCTCGCGCACAACAGAGACGATTAGACAGTTGAGAAACTGGGAATAAATGATTCGTTTTGGGGCGCCCTGGGTTTTGCATTGACGGGGAACAGGCTGAATCCGGGTTGCCAACTCGGCAAAGACCAGTTTGTTGTCAATGACCATGATAATACCAAAATTATCAGAACAGCTAGACGGGATACCCTTAGGGACCAAAGTAACTGTATGAATTGTTGTCGCGTGTAGATCCAAACTAAACGCGTTTTTAGGTAACACCTGCGCAATTCGACGGAACTCGCCTTGGCCGTTAACCCGTTCCGTGTAGTCATCCATAAGTAGTATCGTCGAATCAGAAACTGCCAGAAGACATGTTTTTCCGGGTTTGTGTTGACTTGGCAGGATTGATAGAGATGTCGGTAATACCCCGACTCGCTTGACTGAAAGGCAGAGACATTTCAGGGTTTTCGAATCAAGTGTAAGTGAAACGACAAATCCTGCCCGTGTGCCACCAACGAGTACGGTGGACCGGCCAGACATATAGACCTGTTTGATGCTATAGAAGGCCTCGACATGGACAGGCTCCGTTGGGGGCATCACATCACGAGTAATCTTGTACTCGACCGCAGGTGGCTGTATTAAACCACTATCATTTATTTTGTACAGAGCCATCGAGACGGTATTCATGTCCCGTTGCAACCCCGCAAAGACATAGTCATTATCGTTGATGTGGCCAATGTGAAGACAGGTAATTTCTCCCGGTGTAGGAATAATTCCAATGATCTCATACTCAAGACCCGCAATCCGGATAACAACTAGTTCTGAGTGGATTCCAGCATTAGCAGCCAAGACAATATAGTCCTGACTTATGGATGCACTGGACACAAATACGTCCTGGTGGTCTATGATTTCAGACAGATCAATGAGTCTCCTATAGACTAGTTAGTACATATGACTACTAAGTTCAACGCCCATAATTCACTTACCGAGCACCCTCCGAGTACATGACAATTGACCGCTCGGTAACTTGATACACGGTTTGTTCTTCCGTGTATGCCACGTCTAACGTTCGTGACATCAAATCGAAGAAATCAGTTTTTACTTTATCCCAGTGCCGATAACCTTCCTTGTCAGTTGATACCATCAACAAATTTGTCTGATCTCGACTGGACGCCAATACATAGAACGGTTGTGGTTCTCCTCCGGCTATCTTTATAGCATCAGCGACGTCTGGTCTATCGTCTTCTGAGATAGGTGAAATCCATTCCGGGACTACCCAGGTTTGTCGGACCAATGGATGGTATTGGTCAGCAACAATAGTAGCGGGGATGCCAACTCGATGCTCTGTCAATGCACCGTTGGACCCCTTACACGAAGCCGTGAAGAGACCGTTACTGGCAACTTCTGCACTAATACTATGGTTGGTGTCGTACCATGGGAGAGCTCGTCTGCCATTGTTAGAGACACACTTGTCCCATTGCCCCGTATTATCCGTAGACGCCATGTCAAGAGCTGGGGCCCAGTTGGGAATATAACCCTGAAGTTTTGCGTTGGTACGCGGAGGAACAGACCAGACACTCCCGTTGCCACAGTCACCTCCAAGAATAAGATGATCATCAAATCCAAGTGTGACGCAACTGAAGGCCGTATCGATACTGGTCTCTAAGCTTACCGATCCAATAGCCACTGTTACTGTGACCACATCATCAGCACTAAACTCCAAAAAGTCGACCACACCGTCTTCCCGGCCAAGATATATGTTATCTCTTTTTTGGTAAAAAGTCTCTGTTCTTACTGGCCGTGACCATGCTGTGCATATAGGCGCCTTTTGCCCATTGAACCAGTCTGTACGCTCTACAGGCAATACTCCAACCGCTCGAAACTGTGGACTCCCATGAGCTAAGCCGTCACAGACTGCAACCTTAGTTTCAGTGACTATGCAAAAGCACATGCGGACCGTCAAGGGAATAATCATAACAGGCATCTGATATTCAGTGGCCACGCTATGTGCTATTCGTCGGGCAGAGAGTGCGTCCTTCAGTGATTCGTTGTTCTTCCAATCATATGTTGTATACCTCGCTACACGTTTCCGAACAAGAACAAGCATGAGAATAACCAAGTCGGGATCCCGCATATTCTCAGGAATAGGCTCAAGACCAGGTATGGGATTTGCTCGATAGCCGTTGTCGGGATGGAGAAAGTCAATATGCATGACGTAATCATTTGTTGCCCGGACTCGGCGACTCTTGACGGGTGATAGTTCTGCCTGCTCCTTCCATCGTTGATTCAGAACATCCCATGGCTCCAATTGCATGACACAGAACCCAGATGCCACATACGACACTGCCAAATACCGAGATTTTGGATCAATAGAAAGATTCATGACTTGCGTCTCTTCCGCTGGATAAGAGTCATTCCTGGGTAGTGGCACCTTGGTGAACTTAAACTCCAGATTGTCTCCGTTTAATGCCAAGAATAAAAAGACAAGTTCGCCCTCAAGGACTAGGAGGACCATTTGTGGTGGAAGATCTCCCACATTGTCGGAGTTAACAAAAGCACTATATGATGGTGAGACGTATTTCGCGTCTACTGGCACTTCTAGTGGTGGGAAATCTGCAGCAGCCTCGTCTTCGCAACTTGGTTCAAAGTATGTCCCAAAGATGACTGAGTGCTGTATCCTTTGGTCAAAATCGTCCTTTCTTGCTACTTCATACAATTGACCATCCGGCCGCATCTCGTTGACTTGTATAAAATGGTCCTGTCACAAAAGTCAGTTCATACTGACCCCATAGATCGTAAAGATGGCACTCTATGACTTACGCCGATATATATAATATCATTATGATCTGGCGATCTGACCCTGCCCTGGTAGATGCGCCGAATCACTGGGCTCGGAACGGCAGTCCTAGTCATAATGCCCAATTGGAGCTCACTGCTTGCATTGATTTCTGGGATATCTGGGGCACAATACTCCGTGTGCCGGTCAATGATGACATCAGGCACCACACTACCATTATCACCAACCACCTCTATGTGGTATCCCATGATGATACGGTATTGTGATGTAAGCCAAACTGACAGCAGAAACTATGTTTACTTCTCGGCAAGCAATCTGTCAGTGGTAAGCCTCACAGTCGGTGTGAGTTCCTGCTTGGCAGAGACAAAAACACTTTGGATATTTAGAAACAGGTTAGCAGGCAACAGAGGTGGGGACAGACATATGTATGTACATATATGCAGTACAACAGGGTAAGCCATGTCTTGGTGTATAGCAAGGCAGGGGGGCATATAGCCAGGACGTGACAATGAGGTTGTGTATGTCTGTATGTACACATAACAGGCGGAGCCAACGAGTAAAGAAATGGGGCTGTTGGACAAGATAAACACAGGTGACTCCATGTCGCTGACCGCCACTGGGCGCCATTGTATGAAGCCAAGTGCCCATACCGCAGCCGACATGGCAACCAATTTTGACCCGTGGGGGAGAGAACCACAGACAAAGAACGTACATGACACACGAGGTAACAAGCCAGGGATTTGGCCTTTGCACATAGAATACTATGACTTACACCGCTGTTGTATGCACTGGTGATATTTATACCCGTCTGGTTTGTGGCTGGCGCCAAATGCCGTGGATACAGCCATCTGGTATGTGACGGACGAGGGTGACGGGATTTGATGATCACTGTGATGAAGGTGACCGAGTGGGGGTGTTTTCAACACGCCTATGATAAAGTCTTGGCTCGCTAGAGCCGGGACTCATAAAGCGGGAGGAAATAGCCCGCCACGTTGATCTCAGGGGAAAAAGAACGTGGTGATGAGTGAACCAGGAACATACCTTGACCGAACTTGTTCAGGAATGTCACCAAATCTTGTCAAACCTGATTGAAGATAGGGAAATCTGTGTCACTGACTGTTGATAGAAACGATAGATAAAAAAAAAAAAAAGGCAACCCGGGAACAAAGAGGAAGCCGGGATCACACAATTGCACTCTGTTTATGAAAGTTCGATCCTAGACAAAATCAATCCCGATTAACCCGTTTGTAGGTGTGAAAAAAGAGCACCATCCAAAGGTCAAACGCCCGCTCCCTCGATCTCTAAATCCGAGAACCTGAATCTGGTGTGTGAAGCTTAAAAGAGCATATGGTTCCGTTTGCTTGAGCATGCAAAACAAAAGAGAAATATGTCCCTCTTAGAACATATAGTTGTATGACAAAACGGACAAATGTCAGTTGAAAAGCAACATTGACGCAAAGTACCCCGGGATTTTGTGAGCTCAGTCGAGACCGGCCCTGTCATTAAATCGCTTGGCCCTCGACCTACGATACTGACACGTAGTTAGGGTTACCATAGGATCTCTAGGGTGCTGGGTGTAACACCAAGGTTCGGGTAGCTGGATGACGGTTAGGAGCTGGGCTTGCAAAATGACGCCCAGCTATGCGATGGACGGTGGGATAGGAGCTATGATAATACGCATAATATAACCACCAATATGCGACATGTCAGGCGGAGGAAACGGGAGTCTGACCAGACAACAATGGCTTGTCAAATGACAACGGCTACTGGAAACTAAGAACATGCAGTGAAGATATTTGTACCCAGAGGGCTTCGGAATGTAGCAGTATAACATCCTTTCCGCGGCTGTCCGAGTTTATTACGCAACGCCCCATTGTACAAATAAGCCCAATGGTCTGTGTGTTTGAAGCAAAAAGGTGACATGTCATATACTTACGCCAGACTCACAACGCCCAAGAGAGTCACCCCAAAAGAGCACCTTAAAACCCACCGCAGCCACCATGTGCCTTTGTGATACTGCGTCTCTACAGGTGCTGCGGGAAGCTGTGGTTACAAAGATTTGAAGAAAATCAGGCCATGGCGGTTCGCTATCCCGTGCATCTCACATCTTCTGCCGCATGCTCTTCCCAGAAAACTGGTTGAGACGGTCACCAAGCACATCCCTTTGTGTGTATGCATGCAAGCACACTTTTGTGTACTACAATAGAAGATGGAATATAGACCCCGGACAAGATCCTCCAAGTCTACTGATCGTCGTTCCTAGCCTGACAAGCGCAACGGAAGTGGCGCGGAGCAGTTTGTAGCCGGGAAAAGCACACACGCACATATACAGAAACATGTGAAAGTGTTAGCTTCGCGGTCGTTTCGCTAGCCAGTCATGCTTGCACAGTATGTTCGGCGACCAAGGGGGCTGCCCGCCTGGAAAGTGCGGTGGGATCGGCCTTGCAGATACGCCATTAGGTGGATATTGAGCCGAAAGAAGAAAGTGCGCGTTTGGTGTGGCTGGTTGTCTGGGTAGAGAGACGAAAGGAAGGTATGGAGCATTTGCAAATCCGTTTGTTGCATGCGTCATGACGAACCAAATGACTTCATGGGCCGAGTAATGTCACTTCTAGGTGAGATGTGACGAGTAGGTTACATTGAGACCGACATAATATATCTAGGCGCTTCTGTTCTAGGCGCTTCTGTTCTAGACGTTTGATGATGTCATCGGCAATATGAGAGTCCGGAGTATAGGACATTCCTATATAACAAATTTCAAAATATACAGCGTCGAACAAAGAAAGGTAACATCCCTTTCAAGCATTTGCGTGTGTATACACGCCTGCGATCATGTGGTAATACATCAATTCGAACAACCTCATAACCAAGCCAAGATTTCGTCTCCTATGATATAACCCTACATAACCCCATATGGTATCTTGGCAGGGGTATAAAAAGGCTTCACCGCCTGAAATTCTGCCAATGAGTTCGCAGCCTTGTCCAATCCGCTAAAAGGTTTGGTGAAGCAATGAGCGTCTCCCGCCTTCAGCCTTCCCGATCCGCCCGAAAACCAACCCGCCCATCACCGCCACCGCGACCAATCCCCCAGATAGCCCGCCATGTCCGACGCCAAGCTCCAGTTCGTGCAATCCAGCCTCGCACTTTCGAACCTATAGCTAACAATCTTCATCTGATAGAGATCTTCTCACCAAGCCTCGCTCAGAGCTCACGTAAGCCCACCTTCTATGTTACTCGTACTACTGAGTGTTGCTAACCTAACCGCCTTGTTCATATAGTGAGTACGAGATTGCGCAACTCGAGGAACACGAGTTCAGTGCTGGCCCCCTCTCCATCCTCCAGACTGCTGTGCGCAGCCACACACAGGTTCTCATTTCAATCCGGAACAACCGGAAGCTCCTTGCGCGCGTCAAGGCTTTTGACAGACATTGCAACATGGTGTTGGAGAACGTCAAGGAGATGTGGACTGAGACACCGCGGTTGGCCAATGGCAAGAAGGGTAGACCGGTGAACAAGGATCGTTTTATTAGCAAGATGTAGGTTTTGAACGCATGATATTCATGTACTGGGATGAGCGACAGCTAACATTTATTTTCATAGGTTCCTGCGCGGTGACAGTGTCATCATGGTGCTGTTGAGTTAGAGGAAGCATATGTTTTATTACGTTCCGGGTTTACACGTGTTGACAGCCTCCTTTACGACTCTTGGGGGCCACTAATGGAAAATGGAGAGGCTGCGGCTTTCTACTACGGCATGTCTGGTCTTAATGTTTTGACTCTATCCTATGTCCATGATGGATTAAGGAATAAACGCCGGATATGATGTCCGCATATGCGGTCTGAGGTAAAGCCGACATGCCGATTGGACCTGTTTTCTTTTTTACGTTTATGTTTGTCTATTTCTTGATCGCTTGTTTACATTTTGCTGCAATTCATTGACGGGACATGCGAGTTTGCTTTTCTGCTTGTTCATAAAAATTATTTCAATATCATGTGACTCGTAAATGTGAATCTCTACTGAGACAAGCCAGCCAAGCCAAGGAAGAAGCAGGACAGACCCCAGGCGCCGGGGTCCGGAACCCGCTCATAACCATCACCGCCTACGTACACAGCTCTGCCCAATCCGGGCTTCATACCCTTTGTGCCCTCGGCTCCCTTTCTCGCCGCCTCTGCAGCCTCTTTCAACCCGCCTGTAGCAACACTATCGACAAACGGTTGCAACGCATCCACCAGAGTACGATCGCCTGGACGAGCTGGTGTATATTTGGATAGAGCTTGCAGGGCCGTCTTGAGCGCGGTGCCCCACACCTTGTTGTCAGCGGGTCCGGTAGGCTGGGTGCGCAAAGCAGCGGTAAGGGCGTTAAGGAAGATGGCGAATAGAGCACCTGAAGTGCCGTCCATAGTGTTTTCTACCACTGGGACAATAGAAGCAAGGTCCAAAACAATATCGCCAGTGAGGGGGGTCGATGCCAGATGATCGAGAACAGCTAATATTGTGTTAGATGAGTGATAGAGTGATTGATGAATATGACGGCTTACCTTCAGCACCACGCTTAAGACCCGTACCACAGTCGCCATCGCCCACAATAGTATCATACTTAGTAACGTCAGGTTCAGCTTCGATAACCTTATGTAAAGCATTTTCCAAAGCCGTCTTAACCACGGCAGTGTCGATAGTTACACCAGATGGCTTGATATCTGACGTCTTAGACTCGAGGGAGACATCATACACAGCCGTGTTGTTTGAGTTCCAAATCTCAGGACCAACAGGGGCAGTCCAGCCATTAACCTGACAGGGAGCGTCTAAGAGAGTGACCATAGACTGTCCAGAGATTCCGGTGGGAACAGTGTTCAAAAGAGTGATGCTGAACCCCATGCCGTTAAGACTGGTCATGTAAGTGCCACTCAAAATTCGCACTGGCTTGATATTGTGTGTGCCCGCCAGTTGTGTGACAACCTCGCTAGTGATAGCACCCAGCTCAAGGACACTCACACCACCCAAGTTGTTCACCATCAGTACAACGTCTTCTGAATCAACCTTAACAAACGCCCGATCCTTGTCAGTCTGGTCCAGGAGCTGTCTCAACATCTCAGTTACCAATTCAGGTAACTTAGCTGTAATACGTCCGCTACCTGCCTCATTGTGAATACCCATACCGAGCTCAATCTCACCCGCAGCCAGAGGATCTCCTTCGGCCTCAGATGCACGTCCGGGAACATGCACATGGTCGAGACTAGCACCGACAGTGACAAGGTTATCGGCAGTCAACCGGGCTACACGAGCGACATTCGCGAGAGGCACACCGGTGGCAGCAAGAGCGCCGGATATCTTGTGAACAAGAACAGTTCCAGCGATACCGCGGCGGCCAACCTTTCCACTCTTTTCTCTTCCGACGCCAACATCGTCACCCACAACAACCATATCAACATCAATACCCGCAGCGCGCGCTTTTTCAACTGCAACAGCAAAATTCATGACATCACCAGTGTAGTTCATGATCGTAACCAATACACCCTTCTCACCATTCACCCTTCCCTGAATCGCTGTCCGAATCTGCTCAGTCGAGGGGGATGCAAAGATAGTCCCTGCCACGGCAGCAGTCAGCATACCCGGACCCACCATACCGGCGAAGCTAGGTTCATGGCCTGAACCACCACCGCTGATCACGGAGACCTGAGGCTTCACCGTCGAAGATGGCCGCACATAAACGATCTTGTGCGCGGGGTCAAGAGCCACGGCGGGGTTGGTAAGGGTTAAGCTATGGAGAGCCGAGTTGACCAAATAGGTCGGGTCGTTGACAAAATGTTTGGAGGACATCGTGTGTAAGTGAACTGTAGTTGTTGGAGTTGAGACAAGAGAGAAATCAAGTGGGGAGCTTTTTTGGAGAACTATAAACTCAATAGAAGACAGTGGCGATGCAATAACCCCACCTTGCGGAGCCGTCATTTTCACGTGACTCAGCCGCTGGTTAAGGTGGGGCCCAGTTCGTCATATCTACGGGATCATGGTGGCAACTTTGATAAAACGTTGCGAAGCTCTGTAAACACAAAACCACACATTTACGTTGTGAATGCGGTTGTATATAGCTATGAACTGCCGAGTTTCATGTTACTAAAAGGTTATTTCCCGCGCGGTAGATGCCAGGAATTGTAACGAACCCCGTTCGCATGAAAAAGGTGCCTGTTGGCCCGGATAGTTCCCCATGATTCTATATCTGTATGAACCCACCTTACGGTTTTCTGGGTCCATATATCCATATACACCATATTTGCAGATCATAGCTCGGTTATTCTATCTAGAATGCCACACAATGTGTTTTTAGACGTTTCGACGCCTTGGTTTAAAACTTTAACCCTAACAATGACCTAAACGCTGGACAACAGTGTGACAAGCCTGGATTATAACATTGTTACACGTTAAACCCAATCTAAATCTCGGTAAGGGCCGAACAAAATTGCCATATCCCTAGATAGGACGAATGCAATCAATGATCACAAAAAAAAAAAAAAAAAAA